>JAAIXJ010000125.1:0-252431 GCA_013403705.1 Heliconius hermathena | reverse complement strand
CTGGTTGTGGGTTCGATCCCCACTCGAGGAGATGAAATATTTACTTAAATTTATATTTCCATTTCTTCGCTCTGGTGTCGAGGTTAAGCGCGGCGTTGAGTTCTGTCACTCATCACGCAATGCCTCCAGAATTCGGCAGAAAGTGGGGAACGGAATGTCTTAACCCTAGGTTCCCTCTGCCTACCCTGCTGTGTGCGGGATACAGCGTGAAGCTGATTTTATTTTTAATATTTAAATAACAATTGGGGTCGCCATGGAACAACACCATATAGAACAAATTTGAAGGTTGTGGGTTGGATTCCATCTCAGGGAAATAAATTCTTTTCATTTACTCAATACCTCTCGAATTTGGCGGAAAATGTGGAATTGTGTGTCTTAACATTAGACTCCCTCTGCCTACACTACTATTTACGTGATACATCGTAGAAGAAGCTAAAAAAAACAGCAATGTCTCCTTAATTGAAAGGTTCGTGAGGAACGGACTGTGTAGTAGAGACATATACACAAAACTCAATGATATCACTATACTTTTTCAATTGTTGACAAGTGGGTATGTTTAAAATATAAACTTAATAATCTTTTGAATTTCTATCATTTCAGCCCAATACACGTGCCCTCTAACTCAGTACTAGAGAATTTGATCGCTGCAGAAAAAACAGCAGAAGAACTTCGAATAAAACTATCCAATGTCATAAAAGAATTTGTTGAGGATAATAAGCTCGATACTTCAATGTCCTCTCTTGCGTTGGACGTCTCTAAAATATCTGTTTTAAAAGTAAATAAAAATTTTAACTAAGAGTACCTGAGCAACAAAAGAAAAGAAAGCTTTTTCCAAGTAGTTTTTGAAAAGATTATAAAATTGTTACCAAATATATGAATATTTATTTAAAAATAATCAACATTTTATTATTTTCACTTTAGGGTCCAGATTGTTCCAAGCCTCAATTCGCATCAAGTCCAAATCTATCTGGCTTAGGTGTTCAAGATGACTTTCTGAAAAGGCTACGTGTGGAAAGCGTATCAACCTCCAACTTAGCTCCGAAAACCTCAACTAAAGACGGAAAAACGTCTAAATTACGAAGAATATCCCCAAACCTGTTCAAACTAAGAAGTAGTCCCAGCGTAGTTGAGGCTGATAAACCTAAGGACAATAAAAGTAGCAAGTTGAATAGTAAGCAAAGTTCTTTTTTTATCTTTACATATTCCACACATTGCAAGGTAAGCAGAGGGAACCTGGGAACCTAGTGTTAAGATATTACTTTCCTATTAAGACCTTATGTCCTCCACTTTCCGCCGAATGCTGGAGGCATTGTTTGTTGAGTGGAGAAATTTAGCGCAGCGTTTTACTACTAGTGCGAGAAAATGAAGATATTAAATATTTAATTTTCCTCGAGTGAAAATCGACTCACAACCTGTTACGCAGGAGCACAAGCGTACAGACGCATTCTTGTGGACTCGCACAACTGGCCTCAAGAAAAGTAAAATCAACGTTTTACATATCCTGTCACGAAATATTCTTGTTGTATTTGGCTACTCCATAAGAATAAAATTTAAAGTGCAAGAAATATAGTATTCATTTTAATACGAGAAACTAGTAACTATTAGCGCAATGAGACGGTCATAGCATGGTCACAAGTTTGATTCCAATTTAGAGAAATATTGAAATTTACATTAATTTAATTTCCCAGCTTTAGTGAAAGTGCGCTGCGGAGTTCCAGCGCTCAAAGCACAATGTCTCGCAATTAGCCAGAAAGCGCAGATAAATGTATAACAATAACCATAATATATTTTTCAGGTTTGTTTAAACCTAAAGTAGTAGCACCAGTAAAGGCAACCAAAACAGTTACTGAAGCCAGCCCTAACGTTAGTGCATCTAGGAAGAAATTTACCAACGTCAAGTCTACAATCCCGAGACCAGCCTCCAGTAAAAAAGAATAAGCTTTAATAAAACAAACTTTCATTACAGAAATACAGCGGTGCTAAATAAAATAAAATGATTTTTAAATAAAATGTTTTATTATATCTCTTTCATTAAAATTTTATCTTACGTGGACGAGATTTATCTCTGTAGTTGTAACATACACACACAAAAATACTACGCGCACAAATAAATGCATAGAAAAATAAATAAGCAATCCTCTCATAATAGTGTATACATTAAATTAAAATAATTTCAAATAATTTTATTCATATTTAGATATTCAAAAATAAATCTTTTAAGAATTCTCTGATCCACAGGAATCACTACAACTATGTATAAGTTTTTCAACTTCCCTTTCTAAAATATTATTTATTTCAGTCTTTTGCTTTGGTTTTATCTCTTGATTGTAGAGTTTTTGTGCTCTTTTACTTTTGGATTTTCGTTTATTCAAATTCGATGTAGCTGCAGGATACATTATGCTATTTATCAAATCATCTTTTACATCTTTTTTACTGTAGTCTCCCCTATTACTATTATGATTAATGTTTTTTGAGAGGTCACACGTTAAATTCTCACATTCTTTCAATTCAAATTCTTTTTCAGATTGACTACTACAATTTTGCTCAGAAAGAGTTTCAACTTGGCTCCGTCTTTTTATTTCATCCTCCTGGCATTTTTTCGTAAGTTCCTTAAGAGTACATCTACCCTTTTTATGTCCTTTCTTTTGATCTTTTTTTGCCAATTTGAGACATATCGTCGCTTTTGGATAGCCAGTGAACTGTTGATAACAAATACCTTTGTCTAAAGCTAAGAATGAATTAAAGAATCGTCTCGGATGAATTTCCTCAGGAGTATCATTGAGCAACATGTACGCTTTTTTCAAAAAAGTTTTCTTATTTATTGGATTTTGCATATGAAAAAAATGTTCAATCTGTTCGTGTTTGTGCAGCCTTCTAAGAGAGTTTCTTTGAACGATATTGTAAGATACTACAGCCATTAGGATAAATGATGGTTCATTACTTAATATATGGTCCCACAATATTAACCATTCAGAGCATGTGAGCACTTCACTAAAAGCTGTTTCTAATATTTTTAAAGCATATATTTGACTAGTAACACCTAAATCGCAATAATGGTTTAACAATTGTGAATCATGTTCCGCTAGAATATTTTCAACCATTGCCAAAATGCTAATTGGAGGGAAGGGAGCATATTCAAACCAAAGTTGACATTGATTTAGTAAAATTGAAGCTACACATTCAAATAATAGCACAGGATCTTTTTGAAGTACTTTCACAAATGGAAATACAAAACCAGGCAGAAATTTCATAACACCAAAAAGTGGGCACCAGTGTGCTAAGCATGATAGTAGCCTTTTTAAATTTTTCAATGTAATTGAACTATGTATTGTAAATTGATTTTCAATATCTTTATATACTGGATGTATGCCTTTATCTACTAAAGCTGAATAAGCCATTTTATTTCTTGGAGTTGCAAGTAGAGATCTCCAAATGATTGAGCGGAACTTATCAGGATATTCTCCATATTGCATTAATATTCTCCGTAACCTGGCACTATCCATGCATTTTCTCATCCTTTGTTCTACTTCTACCCTTTTAGGTAATTCAGAACTTTTATGGAATGTTGAAGAGCATGGTTCTTTGAATGTTGCAACAGGGCATTCGGATAGTTCCAGTGCTTGTGCTGTATTGTAAATATTTACTTCTCCTTGTTGTAGAATACAAAAAAAGTATTTCCCTGTAGAGCTGACAACAAATTTTCTGATTCCTGATGATTCTGGTTGTATAGTATGTATTATAATAAGTTTCTCTAAGTCAAGAAAATATATAATGCAATCACTACTTAGCAATGCCAGAACTTTGTTGCTTCCACCATCGAACATTTGGGGGATAAATGACACTTCTTGAACTCCTGAAATATTGTACTTTAATAAATCAATGGATTTGATTACTTTCCATGTGTCCATGCTAAAAAGTATCAAAATGGGAGTAAGACCAACTATAGCCATTGCTCTACCATTTGTGGTAAAAGCAAAACTTTTCAAATGTTTTAACTCATTTGGAATTATTTGTTTTACTGATTTCATACTCTCATGTCGCCATATTTGAATAGTGTCGTTTTGAAAGCAAGCCACTAAGTAATCTCCAGTTGGTGTAAAGAGTATTTGTTGAATTTGTGCTCCTGTGTATGTGTTAAGAGTAAAATATTTTGTATAATTTTTGAGTTCCCATAAAATTGCCTCGACTGAACTAGCAGTTAATAAATTATCAACTTTACTATTTGAGAATGAGATATGTTTTACAGGTGCTGTATGACCAGACAAAGATATTTTACATTTACCAGTTTCAGAATCAATAAAATTAATTGCAAATTCTTTTACATTAGCAACGATAAGGGTATCAAGTGCCTGAGGGACGAATTGCAATGCGGAACATGGACCTTGACTTGGAAGTTTCCAAAATGTTAAATCTGCAAAATCTAAAATAAATATATTTCCTACATTGTCAATGCATGCTAGCTTATCATGAGTATCTTCAAATACGCCAATAGAAAAACGAATACGTTTTGTCTGTCCATGAGATCCTCGAATTGTATGGTGCAGTTGCAATATAACTCCATCCTTAGGTTTTGTTTTTAACTTAATATCGTACTTCTTTATATTACCTTGTTTATCTGATTCCATTTGATAATATTAGTATCAGACTGTAACATTATAATGTTGGTTTTATAAGATATATTAATTATTTATTTACTTATCCCTCTTTATCGTAATTTTAATTTAAAATTTGGCGGAGATATAATCAAAACAAAACAATCTGTCAGAAATCTTTCTTAATTGTCAAAAAATTAAATGTTACCCTCTAAAATAAAATATCAATATATATTATTTTAAGCTAAAAGAATTGCTTACCAAAAAAGCTAAAGAAATAAGGGAGAGAAGAATATAAACATAATAATATTTAAGACCAAATTAAAAGCAACAAGTATCAAATTGTAGCAATGAAAAAAAATCTACGGTGTGTCGTATACCTTTAAAGTTTAATAATATAATTTTCCCAAGCATACTCGTTTTCACGTTAAGAATATCCGCTTAATTCTAAACAACTAGGCTAATCTTTTATTATAATTAAACCTACAAAACAAGTAAAGTAAACAAAGATATACTACTTGTATTGTCTAGATATCGTTCGTAGAGCGTGACTGTCACGCTGAAGGGATTGCTTTTGTTGGCTTTCTATTATTATATTATACTAGCCACTAGATTTTGTCTAAGTACTTGCTCGTCTTATTTTTTCAACTTCACGCTGTATCCTGCATGTAGCAGGGTAGGCAGTAGAGCCCTGTTAACACTGACACTCCGCTCTCCACTCTTCGCTGAATTATCAACACCAGAATAAAGAAATAAAAATATTTCATATCCTGGAGCGGGAATGAAGCTCGAAACCAGTCGCTTTTATAGTCACACGCTTGTGTCCCTTCGCTACGACTGTCCTTATTTTTCATATTTTCATATATAGCGGAGTAAACAAGTCACGCATTTTCATAAAAAATAAATTATCTTTCTAAAAAATCATTTTATTTTTATATAAATAAAAGTACGTATGGTGCATAGCATAGCAGCGACACAAAAGCAATCTATAAACAAATCAAATACGGTTGGACTTAAAATAGATATGCACACATGCAATATATGTAGGTATTATGTCTAGTAAAATAATAGCGGCCTGGAGACGGCTTCATCTACTTAATATTATTGTTATATTATAGCCTACTTTCACATTTATAATATTACTAGTAGGATAATAAACAGTGACAATAATTACTGCAAAAACGACCTTAATCTTAATCATTATAATTTTTAGGTCTTCTATTAAACCTCTTTAAGTACTATCATTACGGTATAGTTCTTAGTTTCTTAAAGTTCGCATTATCAGTACGTAAGTATGTGTAAATAAATAGAAATAAAAATATATACACAATACAATTAATATATACAGTGTCATATCACAGTGACTATGGCTGGCGACCTTGACTTCATAAAGAATCCAGTCTGTGCTCGCCGGCCGGCGACCAAACTTGTTATTCCGCCTTATTTCCATAACCAACGTAAAATAGAAGTACACATTCAGGGAGACACTATCACAGTGAAACTCGGGGAAAACTGACGTGTCAGAAAAAATGAAGTCTTTCATAGAATATTCTGTAAACACAGATTTTCCTATAGAGAATTTGCCTTATGGTGTATTCACTTCGCCTAAAAACGTGAGTGCAGATTAAAAAAAAGTTTGTTATTGTTTGACATTTGTTATCATTGAAGTATTTTTTTTAATTTTCCTTCAATAAAATGTATAACAATGAATGAATGATAATGAAATATCTTTATAACAACCATACTTTAAAGTAATTTATTTTTTGTTAGAAAATATATTATAGTATAATAGTAAAATTTTATTAGAGGTCAAAAACAATTAACTAATATGAAGTAATAAAATACATGCGTAATTTAATAGCGTCATGATAAAAGGCCGGAAGTTTTCGGTTTGAAGTTGATACAGGCTATTTAATTTACATACCTACCTCATTCTTGTTTAGATGTATTCCAAGAAATACTCTAAGATAGTGGTTTTAAGAAATAATTATAAAAAAATAACATCAAAATTATCTTAATAATTAAATATTTTTGGTAAGTTAGTCATCAAAATGGCAAAACTATTAACCATTAAACAGGAACTAGGAAGATATTTCTTTTTTATTAGGTGATATACCGCTAATTGCTACTTCCAGAGGATGACTGGAAGAGATCAAAACATACTAATAGATACAAAGGTGGATAAAATTCACCTTTGTATACGAAATATTTTTTATGTTGTACTTTCTTATGTATTTTTAGAAAAATAAATAATGTTATTAAAGAACATAATTTTTGTTTATTTACAATGCTATTCAAATGGCAAGATAAAAAAGGGGATCTCGAGGTATACAACTAATGCACTTAATGGCTGATTGATATTGTAAAATCACTTCACACTAAAAATCTGAAAAGAAACACAAAGACATAAATCCATTTTATTATGAACTATTTATAATTTGGCAGCATGTCACAAAATAAGTTCATAAGATAAATAGGAAGATAATGCAGCAAACTCCAATATTTTTCCCAAAAAAAAATTGAAAATACTAACTAATACTTTTATTTTCCATGCACATATTTCTAATAACATATGTGTACTTACTTAAATTACAGTCTCAGAAGCATATTGGAGTCGCGATCGGAGAATGGATTCTAGATCTCAACGTGATCTCGCATCTATTTACTGGGCCACTGTTGAAAGATAAACAACATGTTTTTAAGGTCTGTTTCATATTACTTGTTATGTTAATTATTTTTAGTATCGCCACCTAGGTATTTGTTTACGGTTCGAATATATTATTGCAAAATATTATGAAATTGTACTCGAATCTTCCTTATATTAATAAACAATCGTTTTTGCAAGTGTCTATTCTCTTCGGAATTTATCTCTCTTCGGAATAAAAATCGTCTTAAATAAAATAACTGCTTATGATGATTCCAGGAGGAAAAACTAAATTTTTTTATGGGACTGACGAAGATCCATTGGATTGAAGCAAGAAACACTATCCAGAAACTGCTTGATATCAGCAACACCAAGCTGCAAAATGATAAGGACTTGCGACAAAAGTAATTTACAAACATAACCAATTTATTATTTTACTCTTAATACGTAATAACTTTAAAAGAAAATTATAGCCACTGCTGTCAATGACGGTATAAGCTTTGTTAATTTTCTTTTTTCGTTTATATCAGAAGTTTCAAGTTATTCATTTTACAACAGTAGAGTATTTAAAATACGACAATCATTACAGAGCATTTGTCAAGCAGAGTGATGCCACCATGCACGTACCAGCAGAAATCGGAGATTACACCGACTTCTATTCCTCGATCCACCACGCCACTAACGTTGGTATCATGTTCAGGAGCAAGGATAATGCGCTTATGGCGAACTGGTTAGTCCTATTTTGTACCAATTTGCTTAATATGTCTATATCTAAACTATCTAAGCGTACATATATATAGAATAATACTATATTATTTATTTTTCATAGTCATAAAAACATATTTAAAAAAGAAACAAAATCTTAGAAATATACCTACACATTATGGGTTCTACGTATTATGGGTTTAAAAAAATATTTATGTAACAAGAAAAATAATTAACTATCGCTTGACTTTGTTATGAATGTTTTTACTTAATATATACTTATACTGATAAAGTAGAAAGTATCGCGGCTAAATACGATTATTAAAATACTAATATTTTTCGCTTTAATTTTCAGGAAGTATATTCCAGTGGGATATCATGGTCGCTCCAGTTCCATCGTCATATCTGGAACACCCATAACAAGACCTATGGGACAAACTTTGCCTGTCGAAGGTAATGTTATAATATGGGCAGGTTATCGTCATCGGCAGAGAATCTTATTATTTTCAAAAATGTCTCTTTCATTTTAATCCGTTAGAAAAGATGCAAGAGTTGAATTAGGTCAATAATCATACAGGATATACTAAAAACTAATGAACCAAAATATTATTTGTTTAGAGTAGAATCCAAGTAAAAAAATAGGATCGATCTTGGCCAAAACTGAACCCTTGTCTGTTGGTATCCCGTCTGCCAAATAGGTGCTACTTATACTTATTTAGAAAACGTATAAAAAATTTAATGCTATCCCGCTAGGATTTGAACCCGCGCCTCTTGGAAACCTTTTTTTTCGTGAGGAAATCCTTTTACGGATACCAGCCCGAGTGGGGACTCGAGCGGGTTATGTGGGGGTCACGGACCGGCAGATGTTGATGACGGTGCTCCTCCTCGACCGCCACTGGCCGCGAGACGCGGAGACACTAATCGTTCGCGAAACGCGGCGGCGGGAGCCTGCAAGGCACGTCGCGGAGTCAAGGGTGTGTGGGCACCCTCGGCGGCCTGCTTGGAGAAGCGGGCGGGAGCAATCCTGCCCAAGCTGACCGCCCTCTGGCTCGTTAGGACGGAAGGCAGCGATCGTGTGCCGCCCTCCGGCGACCCAGTTCGGCCGAAGCCTCCCTCGCCCGCTCCGCCGACTCCTTCTGAGCACCACTGCCTCGCAGAAGGAGGAGACCGCATCCCACGACGTCTCGCTGCCGGCATGGCCTTGACCACAGGCCATGGCCGGCAGCGAGACACAGGCAGACCGGCAGGAAAAGATCGTCCCCTATGACGTCGCGCAGAGCGCAACGTTGAGACACCCAGGCTGAGGACACCTCCAACGTGTGCTGGGCCGTCTCATCGAGGCAGTCGTCACAGTGGTGGCAGCGAGCGTCGGGCTCCCTCCCAGCAATCCGACACAGGTAACCTCCGAAGGAGCCATGCCCCGTGAGCACCTGTGTGTTGCGGAAGGTTAGGACGCCGTGACGCCGCGCTAACCACTGGCGGAACACTGGACGAACAGCCTCGATCGTCCACCGACCAGCAGATGGTGTCGCCAGCCGGGATTCCCACACTTCCATAGCGGTTTCCCGCTCCTCCTCGGCGCGTGCTTGGCTAGCCGGATCCCTAGACGCTAGGCCCCGACACCGGCAATATACCGACGCCAGAGAAAGCGCGTCCAGGTCCCACGGCATGACTCCAGCCAGCACGCATGCCACCTCACCGGAGATGGTCCGATACCCCCGTATCGCGAGGATGGCTATCACCCTCCGCGCACGTCGCAGCAAGGTGACGTTGTGCCGATCCAGGGCGTCCGTCCATACGGGGGCACCGTAGAGGGCCATCGACCTGACCACTCCGGTATAAAGGCGACGGCTCGAGGCGCTCGGCCCATTCACATTGGGCAAAAGGCGCGCCAAGGCCGCCGCCGTCTTCAACAGTTTCGGGGCCAAAAATGTGAAGTGGTCCCGAAAACTCCACCTGCCGTCCAGAACAAGTCCGGGGTACTTTATGCTCCTGCTGACGTCGATATTGACGCCGTCTCTAGGAAACCTCGCCTAAGCCATACGTTCTCATCAAGCTACGTCGAAATTCTTATACGCTTGTTACAACTTGTTTATTTTGTTAACATCGATGTAGGGAGATTTTTTTTACAAATTTAAAATAAAATGTTTTATAAATTTTCAATACTCAAATTAAAAGTTAAATAATGTCGCAAAATATGCAGTTTCATATATATTTTAGGAGCTGATCCTCACTTTGGTCCGTGTCGTTTGATGGACTTCGAGCTGGAGATGGCCTGCTTCGTGGGAGGACCACCGACCGCTCTTGGAGAACGTGTCACTGCCAAACAAGCTGAGGAACGTATATTTGGATTCGTCCTTATGAATGATTGGAGCGGTATGTTCTTAGTTCTTGGAATCTATCCAAAAAATTAAAAAAAATATGTATCGATTGTTTTCAGTAATTTTGTCTTAGGGTTGGAAAATATGTTATTTTTATGTAAAATATATGAAGTATTTTTTGTTTCAAATCATTATCATCATCACAATATTAACAATAAATATAAAAAAACTTCAGCCTTTTTCAGTTAATCCCAAAAAAATATTAAAAGTTGAGACACGCTATCCAACATTGCATTGCATTCAAGACAGAAAACTACTTAATTATTTTTTACAAATTTTGTTTCAGCTCGTGACATTCAAAAATGGGAATACATTCCTCTCGGACCATTTACTGCGAAAAATTTGGGAACATCGATTTCCCCGTGGATTGTGACAGTGGAGGCTTTACGTCCATACATCATTGATAATTACCCACAAGACCCTGAGCCATTTTCGTATTTACAGCACAATGACAAATTCAATTTTGATATCAAATTGGAAGTCGATTTGAAAAGTAAGATAAACTACAAACTATTTTATATTACAGCTCCACTCAAAAATGCATGCACGTAAAACTATGGTTTTATGTCTTAAATTCCAATTAATAATAAATTTTAATTTGCAATCATTACATTATACGTACGTATAAGAGCCCGTAGGTATACTTTGTTGTTATGTGTACTTTGTTGGTTCCATTTTTGTACAAATATCACTCTAAGAATCTAAGAATATAAATAAACGTTTGGTGAGAGCTTAAATACGATAAAGTTAAATATTCTAATTTTAATTAATTGTTGTTCCAGCGGAGAAATCTCCAGTAATAACAACAATATGCCGATCCAACTATCGTTTCCTATATTGGACTGCCAAACAACAATTGGCACAACAAACTATAACCGGATGCAATTTGCGTCCTGGAGACTTGCTTGGCTCTGGAACCATTAGTGGTGATGTGAGAAAATTATCATATATTTTTATTAATATCTAGTTTCTTTTTCAGTTTTTACAGTAGCACTCGATAAATAAAACTTTAATTAAATATCTTTAAATTTCTAGATAAGATATAAAAGACATTTTTATACTAAATTTCAAGTGTATTTTATGTAATCTTCAGACATCAGATTCTTATGGCAGCATGTTAGAGCTCAGCTGGAAAGGCACGAAACCCCTGCGCTTGCAAACAGGTGAAGAAAGAAAATTTTTGCAAGATGGCGACACTGTTATCCTACGCGGCTATTGCGTCAACGAAATGGGACATCGTATCGGATTCGGAAAATGCGAAGGAAAACTCCTTCCAGCGCTTCCTTTTAAGGAATAATTGCTTTTTACCAAAAATATATTACACTATTTTTTATGTTTTTATCACTTGTGTCACTGCCATGTGTGTTTTTGAAGGCAAAATTTTATTATTATAGTTTCTTATATCAATAAAGATGTAGCATTGTTTTGTTAAAATTATTTTATCCTTTTTCGTTTTTTTATTTATTGGGGTAAACAAACAGTGCACATACATGTAAATAAAAGAACAGCATAACAAAATATATAAATGTAACACCAACACCGTTTACCACAGATTATTATAAATGTAACATAATATATACGTAGGTACGCCAAACACAATATTATTTAAGCAGTGAATTTATTGCTTTTTTGAAACTGCTAGGACGCGTTGCCGCAATATCAATAGAATTAAAGTGATTATTATATGAGTTAACCATTCTGTATAGTGGTTGACGTTTACCGGCATTTGTTCGACAACGATTGGTTGCAAATAATCGAGAAGGATTGCGGCAATGTGTTCTAGTTGGTATACAGTAACAAATTTGATTAATCAGACTAGGGCAATCATACTTATTGTGGCATAAACTATATAAAAATAATGCTTCGAGCTGCTTACGTCTTGCTTCTAATGTAATGAGCTTATAATCGTTAAGCAATTGCACATACGGTATTTGATTGCCATAGCATCTGTACTGCATGGCACGTAAAAATTTAATCTGAATACTTTCAAGACATACTATGTACTTATTATATAAAGGATTCCATACAGGCACAGCGTACTCAACCTGGGAGCGAATTAAAGCCTTATAAAGAGTGAGATATGAAGAAGGACGCCTAAAATTTTTGGTAGATCGCATAACAAAGCCATACATCTTAAAGGCTTTATTTTTAATACTTTCAATTTGTAAATCAAGATGAAGCTTGTGATCCAGTAGGACCCCAAGATCTCTGATGGAGTTTACAGTTTCAAGCTGCACATCATATAACCTATACGAAAATTGGCTAAAGTTTTTCTTTTTCGTAAAGATGATATGCTTACATTTATTTAAATTTAAATTAAGTTTATTGTCTTTGCAGTATGTTGAAAAATTATTAAGATCTTCTTGAAACTTGAAGTGGTCATTGAGATTATCTATACTATGATAAATTTTTAGGTCATCCGCGTAGAGTAGAATGTTACAGAATTTAAAACATTTCTTAATATCATTAATAAACATTAAAAACAATAAGGGGCCTAATATAGATCCCTGTGGGACGCCAGAGGTTATGGGCACAAAATCTGACTCGTAACCACTAACGACAACTTTTTGAGTACCATTAGTAATATATGACTTAAATCATCGCCATAAATTACCACGGATCCCATTAAAAGCAAGTTTCTCCAACAGAATTTTGTGATCCACTCTGTCAAAAGCTTTTCGAAAGTCGGTGTAAACACTATCAACTAGCTTATTATTGTCAATACTTTCAATTAAAGGATTTGTGTACACCACTAGGTTAGTGCTTGTCGAGCGAAGTTGAACAAAGCCATGTTGTTCAGGAATTATGACCCTATGTAGCGAAGGGTATATGGCTCTGTGGACTAGTCTCTCAAAAACTTTAGAGCTGGTAATATCAATATTAGACAATAATTTTATACATTTGCCTTATCACTATTCTTAAAAATTGGTGTTATTCGTGCAGATTTCCATATTACAGGAAAAACGTCTTCTTTGAGACAAATTAAATAAGTAAAGTAAGGGTTCACATAAAGCTGAGGCACACGATTTTAGGAGGATTGGCGGTATGTTATCTAAGCCCCGACTTTTAGAAGTATCTAGCATACGTAGCTCATTTAAGATTTCAGATTCCGATAAAACGAGACTTGTTAAGTTGAGATCTGAATTTATATTCATATCAGGAATACTATCTATGTCGTATTCGGTTCAAAACTGACTTGAAATATTGGGAGAATAAATCACTAATATTATCAGGATTATTTGCACACATATTGTAATGCTTAAACTGCTTGTCAAGTTATGAATATACTTCCAGAAATATTCGCAATTTTTATTAATATTATTTTCGACTGTATTTATATAGCGATCATAGTAAATTTTTGAGATATCCTTAAATCTATCCCTGTACAAAGCAAACTTCTCATAGTCAGATATATTTTTGTAAGTTTTCCACTTTATCCTTTAGGCGTTATTTTTAATTTTAAAAATGTGAACCAAAGCTGAATTAAACCAAATAGGATACCGAGATGGCACATTCAGCCTTATTACCAGAAAATGTAAATTTCAATTACCTATAATGTAAGTAATAATAGGAATTTATAATATTATGGGAACAGTTATTTAAAGTTGACCGGCAAGTAAATAATTACAAAGTTAACTTAACTTAGCTTCACGCTTTATCCCTAGCGTGGTAGTCAGAGAGAATGGAGCGCCAAACGCTACGGTCTCTACATACCTCTTTCGCCTCGTCCATTGTCATCAAACTCATGCTTTTTACGTGACCTTCCTCCAGTATCTTTGATACTGTGTTTTCGAAGCTCAACCGAGGTCCCCCCCTATCTCTCTTACCACTCACTTGTCCATCATAAATCTTTTTGCCATTCTTTCATCACTCATTCTTTCGACGTGCCCAAACCAGCTGAGCACGTTCTTCTTCATTCTCACCGTGACATCCTCGCTAGTACCTGCCATTCTGTGAACCTCTTCATTGCGGATTCAACTAGCTAAGCTGTAATCGCCGACGAAGAAATCGCATCTCCACAGCATTCATCTTTTTTCCATTCTTCTTCTGTAATACCAACGTTTCGCTGCCGTATAATAGCGTCGGTACCAACACTGCATTGTATACAGCCAAATGCGCAGCTGTGCTGACGTTTCGCCGTCTCATCAATGCAGCTAAGGCTCCGTTAACCCTGTTACCGGCAGCAATACGCCTTTCCACATCCATCTCTACTGAACATACTTCCCAAATATTACGAAGTTTCTAACAAGAAATTAAGTACCTACATTTGGTACTTTTTTATGAAATAAAAGAAATTATGTTTATTATATTTAAAAAAGTCGTTCTCTAATCAGTTTTTACGCTTATAACATTTTAAGTCGAATGTTGTTTAAAAATTTAAAAATAGATTTGTCATGTCTATCCGTCCTTTCGTATGTCACATCCATTTTATTTCGAAACTACTAGGAGTACACAATAGACTTGTTAGGGAGATGTATTCTGTAAAGGGCTTTACGACTTTTACTTAGAAATAATCAAGTAAGTGCATGCTCCCCATACATAGAAGCGAAAGGAAAAACATTTTTATAAAACTTATAGTTACTAAAAATGACGAGGTATAGTTACGTACAGATTTATAGATAGGTGCCTAAAAATAACGAGGTTCCATTTATTATACACATTCATTCGTGGTAAAATATATAAGACCCCGCTCCTTTTACATTTAAAATAAGAGTGTGAAAACTCTTTAAATCTCAATGAACACCTTCAACGAAAATTAATTTGAATGAGATATACTTAGTAATTTTTAAGACATAACACTTTTTCAAAGACTACAAGCTGTGTCATTTATACAAATCGAAATATTTTTTAGTTGACGAAAAATGTAAGTAGATCGATTCGATATATCACATCCTTAATCTTTATCGATCTTTAATCGATGCATTCTACTAAGGAACCCCTCTTTAATAAGCGAGACTCTTACTTGGCTACTTTTATTTATATTTTTATAAACATTTTGAAACTTTTTCAATAGTATTGAATCAATACTCACAGTGAAGTACATAATACAGGTAACGTACTGTATTATGTAGAAATATATACATTTTTAAAGACCAAAATAAAATACTTATTATATAATTATCTATTTTTGAAAGTTACGATATGAATTAATAATATAAAAAATATATAGAAATTAATAAGCATACATTTTTAATGATCGAAAACGCGTAACGACTTGACTTTGAAATCATCATTTGTAGTTCTATATCCAAGGGCATATGTATGTCAAAATAACAAACTTTATACTTATTAATAAAAAATCTTAATTTATTATTGTATAGCTCTTCTAAATAATAACATTTTATAAAATATTTAAAGCTTTTATAACGTCATTCACAATACTCGAAAGTAATTTTAACAAATGGCAAGGACACTAATATGCCAGTGTTGCTACAAAGAAAAAACAAAAAAAAATGTTTACCACCAATATTTTATTGATATTTACGATCATATTAATGTAATTCTTTAATGTTATTAAATTATTATATATCAATTGATTTATTTATTGTTTTTATTATTAAGATTTATCTGTTATTTTCAAGAAATAAATAAATGTATACTCGAGCTTTCCGGCATTGATTTCTTCATAGTGTGTGCATACCTTAAAAAAAGCTCATTAATTTTTAGGAAGGAGTGGGGTGAATATTTTACCATCGTAAAGTTATATATACAATAACGTTATAGCAACGTTTCAAGTATAGGAAATTTAATTATGAATCATAATGATGCAACTTAGAGTAAACAGACTTTTATCACCAACCAAGTCAAGGTTGAAGATATTTCTTTACTTGAAAAAGTCTTTTATTTTATAATTTTACCATATATGTGTTACTATACAAAACTTTTAAAATACATACCTATATATATTTATTTGTATTTTGTTATAATATTATAATATTCCTATAGATAATTCCAAACTATCAAATTAACTGAACTCTCAATGAAATATTAAATCTTAATATAAAAATGATATGTTCTATGTCTATCTAATCTAATTTAGCTCAGAACATTTTTCTTATTATAAAACATCAAATACATTTCATAATCCCAATCTAGTCCGGCAGTACAAGTTAGCCTACGGTTACGGTAATGCGGTACAAGATAAAAAGTAAATAGAACAAACCCACCTTAATATTAATATTGCTTGTGGTGTGGGTAATGGGTAGAAATATTATTCATGCAAACGCTCATGCGCCCTTCTCTTTCCAGTCTATATCTACATTATAAATAATAATATTAGATATATGTATGTGCGGCAACATACGTACACTGTGTATGTTTATTCCACCCCCGGCGTGCCGTAGACCATATATATATACATACTATATAACGCACGGAGAGGCACATCTACTATGTAGGTATGGATAGAAATGCATTCTGCGGCAGGTACTTGTAAACGAAAGGATGGAATCTAATAAAAAGAAGACTGTCTGAATCCGTCTATTATATCTATTGTCTATGTGTGCGTAAGCTCTGCATGTTGTGGAAACAGATTCAAGTACTTTTTACACACATACTTCCCACCCGACAATTTATTATTAGGCAGGGGCCAGCTCGGGTTGAATATATACGAAATATATTAATTAATATTTTTAATAAGTAATAAAATTTTTATTAGCGACGCGCATACCAACCTGGCCGCCGTTGCAGCGGGCGCGTCAGTTTTGAAATTTACAAATATCATATTTAATACACCTGTGCAACGAAAATCAATGCAGGTGTTTGATGCAAGAAGTCGAATAAATGTCTTCCGTCTCGATATAAAATGAGTGGCAAGTGGTGAAGTAAAGTTTTGAACATTTTCACTCGGAGCGTATGAGCGTTAGTGTACAATTTATAAAGTAGTATATATTTAATTACGGTATAATAAAGCATGCGGGGGGGCGAGGCGGCGCGCCGCGCTCTCATATTCCGTATATTGATTGTGTGCGAGGGGGCCGGGGCGCGGAGGGGGCCACGGCGTGCCCCACTCTGTTTTTTACGACACGGCTTTCTGTGTAACATAATAAGTATTTAAAAATTTTGTGAAATGTTTCGGTGTTATTTGTGAAAAATTGGGAAGTCGGAAAAGTGAATACGAGGTGAGATTTTTTTACAGCGATGATTTAATTCAAAATTACCGTTTTGCCGAATATAATATAAATAATTTTATAGCTCTAAATTCCGTCGGCGGCGCGTACCTACAGTATTACACTGTCATACCGCGTACGTATAGTGTTTTTTACGGGCATCGTTCTAAAAATAAGTTGTAATAATTATAATTTTATGTAGCGGTCGCACCAGAGACGGTTTTCTGTCGATTTTTTTTAATAAACGTGAGGAAGTGAGTGTTTCGTGTCTGACAGTGTTTGTGGCGGTGCAGATGCAGGGGCTCGTGAGCGACAAGACGTTCCACTTGAAGTGGAACAACCACCTGCAGAACCTCAGCCAGCTGTTCACCACCATCTACTCGTCGTCGTCGCTGGCGGACGTCACGCTCTCCTGCCGCGATGGCACCCTCAAGGCGCACAAGCTCGTCCTCTCGGCGTGTAGCCCCTACTTCGAGCAGATATTTAAGTGAGTTCATTTATTTATTATGACTAATGTCCGATTTCAACACCGCTCATCGTTTATTTTAGAACATCTTAATAAAACATTAAAGAATGGTTCGCATGCATCCGTTTTAATATATAAAAATTGTTATATAAAGGGAGAATTCTGTAACTCATAAAAATAGTTTTATCTTGTGATAAGAAAAAAAATTAATGTTCATAATATACAGATAATTTATTATTCAATTTATAAATGCTTGCTTTATCAGTTATTTTGATATTTATATTTATGTATTACATTAAAATATTTCTGTTAGGGACAATCCTTGCCAGCATCCCATCGTGATACTGAAAGGCATACCCTTCTCCGAGATAAATCTGTTGGTGGAGTTTATGTACAAAGGCTCAGTGGATGTACAAGAACTAGATCTTCAGTCCTTAATGCACACAGCATCTGAGCTAGAGATACGAGGGTTAGCATATGAAGCTAGAGACAATGCTGCACAGCTTTTGAATGTAAATTTGGAATATCCGTCATATGGGCAAAATGCCACAACTGCTGCCGCTGCGGCTGCAACGGCCACTTCAGTTTCCACATCCCAGTCCTTTCCCCAAGCACGGACAGACGTAGAAAGATTGAAACAGGTCAGTAAAATTGTAATATTATTAAAAATATATTTAGATTGTTAAATATATATATATATAACAAGACTAAAAAAATCACTGAGTTAAAGTATGCATCTAAAATAATTTGCTGGTTTCTAATCTTGTATAATACACATTTCTATATCTATAAAATTCAGAAATATAAGGCTATAATGAGGCTATTGTAAACATCATGGTTATGGGTATTATTCCCACACTCTGTTAACATTGAATTCTAACACCCATGCTTGAAAATTGGGAGAAAATAGTGGAACGCAGTATCATAACACTAGGTTCCTCCTGTCTGCCCTGCCTTATGCAGGTTACAGCAAAAAATTTAATAATTTATCTAATTTATTTAACAAAAGTAACCTATTTGTGCAACCATGTCTCACAAAGATATTTTAATATTACATTTAAGTATAGTTTTTATAATTTATGAGGTGTATTATTTTGGAGAAAAATTCTTAATTTTTCTCATTAATAATACTGAGAAATACATTTTATCAGTAAATTTAATTTTATAATAAGTTTATATTTATATTATTATCATTATAATGATGCATAAAACCGCTTCGCAACTAACTGTAAAACAAAAACAATTTTATAATTCAACTCACAAAAGATTTTTTACTTTATGTCAATAAAATTTATTATTGATAATATTGTATTTGTATTTATCTTGTAAAAACAATATTATGGGTTGCTATAATAAAGCATAAAAATCTTTAATTATCTTATATTTATTGAGCCTCATGTTGCATTATAAGAACTGGTTGGTTCATTTTATAGAAATGAAAAAGTAAAAAACTTACTTAAATAGTTATTCAAAATGGCTGCCTCAATTTATTTGTAGCAGTTATTACATACAATGTTTATTATACATAATTAACTCCAGGCATGAGTGAATGTTACTTTAATTAATAGTTATAATTTGTTTTTGTTCTGCTTTTGACTAGTGTTTTAATGTATTTTATCCTTTGAAACCATTACTTATTATTTATAAATGTCATGCATTCATTGTAAAATAATAATTTATAAAAAATAGACATTTTTATTTGTAATTCTGTGTAAACGCTTATGATAAATTATACAATATACTAAAGATTTTTTTAACATTTTAATTACTTTAATTAGAAAATTAGGGCCAATTATATTTTATTTAAATAAATGATTTCTAATCAAAAATCATTAAATTTATTAATGCTTGTGATAAAAAGTTGATTTCCTTGAAGAAAATTTTAAATATCAAACCTGTTATATTATAGATTGTTTAATAGTGATATATCATGTTAAAAAATAAGCCATTAGTAGTAATCAATTATTTATTAGAAGAAATAATAAAATATTTCTAAAGAATTGTGTTTTTTAAGGGTTTTACATCACTTTTTATTTAACAATATTTTAAATTAAAATAATTTGTTAATAGGTAACCATACATTTGAAAAATAAATGTTACATTTTAGTGTGTCTTAAAGACAATTTATGAAGACACAATTTATAAATTTTACTACTGCTTTATGAAAATCTTCACTGTCAAAAACTTTCTTAGTTGTATTATCCTTTATATAACAATGTCGCGTTAAGTGAATCTATAGCTAAGTAACTCCACGTTTAAAAAACAATAAAATAATTTATCTTTAATATAATAAATATATTAAAGATGAAAATATTAAAGATGAAATGAAGTCTTTGATGTCAAGATTTTATTAATTTTTACGTAAAAATAATTTCCCTTAGAAAAGCACTCTCACATTCTTGGAAAGGAAAGAATTAATTGTCTGTTAAATTAAAAAAAAATCACGTTGCATTTTTTAACAAATTAAAAAAGAAATACTTAAAAATTAGTTCTTTTGACCTTTTTAGTTACCATCTAAAATGAACGCATGATTTATAACCGGAATATAACGACCTATTAAATATAGAGCTATATATTTTTTATTTCATTCACTTTTTGATCTTCGCATATCTACCGCACAATACGAGGTAGGTAATGATAACCCGTGGAAGATGAAATATCGTTTCGTTTTCCTTTTTAACATGTTTTAGCGCCAATGCGTTTTAAAAGACAGAATATAACGCTGCAGTTAAAAAAATATTGCAGCATTGTATTTTGACCAAATCTGGGGAATATTTGATTGAACCAACAACCAGCGTAAATAACCAAACATTTTTTTGTTTATATGATTTATGTTTATACTTTTATGTTTATATGAATCTGTAGCGCACGACATAGGTGAGGTGTATAACCAACTCAAGCGAAGTACAACTAGAAATACTATTTTCATTTAATAGAGTTCATAATGCTTGTCTAAATTATCCAGTTTTAATAACATTTATTATAACGTCTTGGGTAATCCAGTTTAAATTATAAAGCGGTTTTCGACCTCTAATATTTATAATTAATATAAAAATGTTATTAAATTTTATAATTTATTTGATATTAGTGTTCGAAATTTATTAATAAATTTAAACATTTTAAGCAAACTCATTTTGGGTCGCCTGGGATTAGCGGACGTTAAGATATGGAAACGAATATTAAAAAAATATATAAATATTTCATAATTTGAATACTTACTTAACCTGTAATTCTGATATTTATTAATAATATTCATAATTATAAATTTACGAAAAATATCATACCATAAAACAGAAATCAAAGCTAATCGTACTTTAATTTAATGTACTTTTATTTAGGCATGAGCGACATGTTTCCTTAAATTATAAAATATTTCTGCTCTGAATGCATTTTAAGTAATTTTTGTACATCGTTACAGTTTAAGTAATTAAATCCATAAAAAAATATCAAAATTTGTAAGTAATTAATAGTAATTTCGGACAAAAAAGGTAGTTAAGCTTGATTTTTATCTCTGACAACACTAATCAATTCAGCTTGTGTGGTTATTTAGCATAAACCCGAGTTAGTTCTTAAATTTAAATGTACAAATAAAAGATAACGAAATTAAAATACATAGCCTCAGAATAATATTTTAACTTGAACAAAGGAGAGCGGATTCCTTACCAAAGTAAGCGCTCGTATAAAAAATTTGAATGACTTAAAATTTATTTTTAAATAGTTTCAGTTCGTATAATTTAGTTTTTAAAGTTTATTTTTTAAATTCACAATTCTTTGGAGAGGCAAAGGGAGCTATTGTTGTACAGCCTACAGATTTATATACTGTATAAATATGTAAGCTCAATAAGTCTATTGATCTGAACATGGCCTTATATTATCTTGATGATAATTAAGTTTAAAAAGAGATTTTGTATTTTTTCTTTTAGAAGCGTTGAACTAAAGCGGCTTATAGATAGAAGAGATGCGTGGTTCTACATTGTCTGTGAATAAAAATAAAAAGGCTCGCGATCGACCATCGGACTTAAGGCTTTGTTATTTTTGTATATCTTTGTCTATAAAAATAAATGAAGGTAAAAAATGGAAACACGAGAAGGAACTTTTTAAGGTTTATGAGATAGTTTGTTTTTATTTATTTTTTTATTTCCGCACAGATAATAATGTAGAACAATAAAAGTAATTAAAAGAAGTATATATTAAAAATCATATTTGATATAATAATAATCGTAAATATTTATAGATAAATTTGTTCTATAATTCGCGAGCGGCTTTTAAAAGGAGTTGAATGTAACGCTTCATTTAAAACATAAAAGGAATGTATAAAATTTTTGTGTAATATTATTTTCCGAGCTCAATCGCAATGAAATCAGATGTTTTTATATTGATACAGCGCTGTTTAAAATGAAAATAAAACATTCATTGTTTAAGTCTGTTGTGGGTTGAGTGGTAATGAATAATAAATATAATAATATTGCGCACATTCTGTTTAACATTTGCGATATATTTAACTTTTAACTTAGGTATATTGTCAATATTATATTTGCTATTTTTATTTATTTTTTTGTGAGTTGACGTCAATTTTATAAAATATGCATACCAAATAATAAATAAGCGAGCTAATAGATAATACTTTGACCTTAAAAATAAAAAAAAAGATTTAAAATAAAAACATTATATTTTAAATGTCTGTGGTCGATACGGTCGTTATTCAAAACAAAAAGAAGGCATCGAGTTATATAAAAGTATAAGTCAACAGATTAAAAATTTTAATTAAATTTGTTTAAATAATATTCTCAGGTATTAGCCTATATTTTGATTGCTTTTCGGTGAGATTAAATTTCGTAAAATATTTATTTTATTAATACATTTTTTATTGTAAGCCACTTGATAACTATCAAAAATTTATCTTTCATTATATTTAATGACGTCAGCATTAATGATTAATAACAATTTTCGTACGCTTTCTATTTGACAAAGCTTCAAGAATTTAAAACTGGTTTCGTGAATGAATAATGAAATATTTTGGGTATTTCTTATAGTCATAATTTATTATTATATTATAAACTATAAAAATATTTATAAAATTATATGGGACGTCCTTTGACGAAGACGTCTTAGCCAAGAATTACGAAATCAATTTTAATGTTTGCGAACAAAATTGAATTGAATATTTCAGAATTACTGCTCAAACTTTTCCTATATGAGTTTACGTCTTAGACGAGATTGCTAAATTGAATGAAATGACGTAATGGCAATGAGTCATTTTTCATCATGCCGTCTAGAATTCGTATATTATTGTTAAGTATATTTAAAATACTTTATTGAGTGTTCTCAGTACTGATGAGTTGAAAAAACTAACTGTAAAACTTAAAAGTGATGAGACCAATATATTCCTCAGATTTACTAGAATATTGTGTATTGATTCATAACTGTTAAGAATATTTTTTTATTACATATACAAATATTATTACCTATATTTTTATACATTTAAAACATTTTTATTTTATATCTTTTTAAACATAGAAAAAATTATGTTTTAAATAATTTGGTTAATTTACTAATAAATTGCGAAATATTTAAAACACAAGTGAATTTTTGTCTTAATATATAAAATACCTGTATATATACTAAATGTTAAAACTTACAAAATATTAAATATTTTCATTCGGTCTTGTGAAGACGCTTTATCGCCTTAAATAAAACAAAACCAAGTAGACGGTGAAACATAAAACGAAAGCCATTATAATTTATAAGTATAACTGCAATAGAATTACATTTTCCATTTTTTTATATATAAAATATTTTGTTCATCTTGTGTAAACATCTGCGGAAACATTACGTACAATAGATGAATTTGCATTAACGAACTATAACAAACTACGGGAACTGTAATAATGAGTCATTTATTTAATTTTACACCTACAACACTAGCGTTGCGGCCATCACTATCAGACAGATTATTATCTACGCGCAAAAAGGCGCGAAAAAGTCCATTTGCACAAAACTGAACATAATATAATTTGAGTGATTCTCATTTGCATATGTAACGTATATAAAAAAATTTGTACGCCTAAAAACTCATGAATAATTTGTCGTACATTAATTCGCGTGCGCAAATCTGATGTTTTAGTGTTATTGAAGTAGAATCGTTACTGTATTAGCATAATGTTTGATAATCAATTTGGTTCAAATTGTTTCATTTATTTACTTCTTTATAAATATTAAAGGATATGAAGTTTCTTGTATTACAAAGTACTTTCTTGTATCATATTTAGTATTAAATTGATATTATTATAATATATAAATATGGAAATATACGTAAATGTATGCAACTGATAAAAAATATCCTTTTTTGCCGTTCTCCATTTGAATTGGCGGCCAGTCGTGGCGCAGTCGCACAAGCCTGTGACTGTAAAAGCAAAACAACAGGTTACGGGTTCGATTCCCACCCGAAGCAATGAAATGTTTGATGTTTTCTTCTCGCTCTGGTGTCGAGACAAAAGCGCGGCGCTTACTTCCGCCACTCAAAACACAAAACCTCCAGAATTTGGCGGAAAGTGGAGTGTGAAGTGACTTAACACTATGCTCTCTCTGCCCACTCTGCTACATGCGGGATACAGCGTGATACAGCGCGATGCCTATTGAATTATAGCTTAAAAGCTCGACCCTTTGAAGTTGCCCATACAAACATATACAATATGAATATGTGAAATTTTCGTTCGGCAACGTTATGCAAAGTAAAAACATTCGCAATAGGCTTCAAAATCGATTCGTAAAAGCCTTTCCACGATATGCGAGAGGACCTCAGATGCAAAAAGAATAACATTGACGCAGACGTGGGCTGGTTTTTATTTTATTGTATACTAACCCCGCTCCACAATATAAGGCTTTAATGTATGGGGCATATTTTTTATGAAGCAACTTGTTTATCTATGCCTTTTATTATTTTTTTGTTGGCGTTCGTATATTATTTATATATTTTTTTTTCGTTTTCCTTTCTTGCATGTGTGGAATAATAATTCAAAGATTAATAATACGTTTGGTCTTTATTATTATATTATTGGGGAACTGGAAAAAAATGTCTTTATAAAAAGGTTTTATAAAGCATAGCTTTATTTAAAATATCTATAAGTGAAATAACTATAGTGTATATTATTTTATTGCATGGATTTTAAGTATTGTTTGGATTTCTATGCAATTTGATGTCTAGTCCCCTCGTATACGACTACAAGCCTTGATATTTTTACGGCAATAAAAAATGAGATTGTTTTAAACAAAACCAAATTTTGAGACATTTTATTCTCATTATTTTATTATTTTTGTATCGCAAACATTGTATATAGCAAAGACGCGTATATAACGTTCCCGATTTTCTGTCCAATTTTTAAGACACTGCTTATTGAGTGGCGGAATACAACGCCGCCCATTATTTTCTCCAATATATTGCTTGAAATTCATATAATTTTTACTCAAATATATTTCAATATAAATATTTTATTATATTCTTTATGTACATATTAATCGTATATTATATTATCAACTTGGATATATTAAACAACTAAAATTAAAGATAAATATTGAATTTGTGATAACTTTGGTTATAAAAATAACATTTTATATCTACGTGATAACTTATTTTCCATGTATTTTGTTTATTTTTATTATTATTATCATCATATTTATACTGTGGCGGAATTTTAGTAGAATTGCGACGCCATTTAAATTATTTGTCATAAAATTATAATTTTGTTATAGTTTTGTCGTATACTATATATTTGAAGGCAGCTTATATTAAAATAACCATTGTGAAGACGACGTATAGTAAATCTTCCAGATTTAAATCTTTATTATTTTTTTTTACACATTTTTTATCTGACTTAACCGCCCGCACCAGGTAGTATTTCCATTATATATTTTTACTGTTCTTGCTAGTCTCTATTGTTTTGTATATATTCATGTATTTCCCAAAAGAAATTAGTCTAGAGATTCTAGTTAAAAATAAACTATCTTTTTTTTAATTCTTTATTACTTCCGTTTTAGATATTTTTACTTAAGATAAAAATAAAATATGATTATATAAAATATAATAATAATTTTAGGAACAAAATATGTTCACTTCTCTAGTGTGGTATGATAGTGTGGCGTTGAATTCCGCCTGTCAACAAGCAATGTCTCGAATAGAAAGAACAGTCTTGATGCTGGGTTATCCTTGTCTAACTTAAACATATACGATATACAACGTGAAGCTACTAATTTATAAATTATTAATTAAGTAAGGCCAGTCGTGGTTCAGCGGCACGAGGTGTGATTGTAAAACCGACTGGTTGTGGGTTCGATCCTCACTAGAGGAGATGAAATATTTACTTAAATTTATATTTCCATTTCTTCGCTCTGGTGTCGAGGTTAAGCGCGGCGTTGAGTTCTGCCACTCAACACGCAATGCCTCCAGAATTCGGCAGAAAGCGGGGAACGGAGTGTCTTAACGCTAGGTTCCCTTTGCCTACCCTGCTGTGTGCGGAATACAGCGTGAAGCTGAATTATTTTTTTTTATTATTTTATTATATTAATAAACACAGTGTATACCGCGTTTTAATAAAAAAATGCAAATGAATGTATATATATAAAAAAAGAACAGCGTTAAAAAGTTTTAGTTACAAAAAATTGTACCGAACGAATAATTTATACATTGTTTTTACCTCTATTGTTTCGCGTAATAAAATAACGGTCCCATTTCTAAAGAGAAAATATTTAGACGCGAGCGAGATGTAATTTACAAAATAGTTTTAGTTTTAGATGTATGTATGTATTTATTTCTTTTCTTTTCTTGTAAATTATATGTAAGTATATGAACACGTTTTCTTGTACTATATGTATAATAGAGGTCAATCGTGGCGCAGTGGCACAAGGTGGTGGTGTAAAACCGACTGGTTGTAGTTTCGATCCCCACTAGAAGAGATGAAATATTTACTTAAATTTATATATCCATTACTTCGCTCTGGTGTCGAGGACAAGCGCGGCGTTAAGTTCTGCCACTCAACACGCAATGCCTCCAGAATTCGGCAGAAACTGGGGAACGGAGTGTCTTAACACTAGGTTCCCTCTGCCTGTTCTGCAGTGTGCCAAGCTTTAATATGTATAATATATATTTTTTTGTACCAATATAAAAATGTTGCCAAAGCGAATAAAATTATTTGTTATATAATTAATTTTGAGTCACTAGACTAGTTTTTTTTAAAGAAAAATCTCTTATCTCCTTATAATAATGTTTCTTCGAATGATACCCTCGTGCGATGCATTCCGTCAAGCGCAACCTAACTGCAACAAAATGGCCACTACACGTATTTTAATTTAAAGTTTTTATTATAATACATAATATATTATTATTAAAAGATTAAAGTATATAACATATTTTTTTTAATAAAAAAGGTATGTTTGTTGATCAGAATTAATCCTATTTGTTAGTAGACTTAGCTTCTTAACTACATACTTGGCGTTTAAAATGCTACGTCATTTTATTTTAAGGTCACTAACCTCCACAGACCATTTAATATAAAAGCTTACTTGTAATTCTAACGGTTCACATTTTGACAATTGTAAAGAATAATTTTTAGTTTTAATTTAAGATCAATTTGGTTAAATTTTTTATATTATATTATTTCATGTACACATTTATCATCAGTTTAAAATTATAATGAAAAAAAAAAAATATGTGAATAAAAACTATATCCGGCTTTAAAGGACAACATCTTTATATCATTTTTTATTAAAAAAAAACATGACGTACAAATTGGCGCTAATAATGGACAGTTCATTTTGTATTTAATAATACATTACACTTTTTTGTTGTATTTGGTACTTAGGTACTTATAAACGTTTAAAAGTTATTATTTATATATTCATTTTTATTTCTCCATATTCGATTTGAAGAAACCATCACCTGTAGATAGGTACGGTAACGAATCAGCGCACATTTTTTTTAAATATAACTTTTACCAGGGTAGACAGAGGAAACCTAGTCTTGTGACACTCTGTTCCTCACGCACCGTTCTACTTTTGAGACATTGCCTTTTAAAAACTCATTCCATCGAATGGAAATCGATCTCACAACCATCATTTACAGTCAGACGCCGTGCCGCTGCGTCATGACTTCTATTTTACTTTTGATTATTGTTATTTTTCATTTATTTCATATTTATTTAAAAGTAAAATAAACATTTTTGAGGCCAGTCCGTAACGCAGGGGCACAAGTGTACGACTGTAAATGCGACTAGTTATCGGTTCGATCCCCACTCGAGGAAATGAAATATTTAATTAATTTTCATTTCTTTGCTCTGGTGTAGAGGCAAAGCGCGGCGTTTAGTTCACCGGCACTCAACACGCAATGTCTCCTGAATACGAATATTGGGGAACGGAGTGTCTGAACACTATGTTCCACCTGCTACACTACTGAGTGCGGGATATAGCGCAAAGCTAAAAAAAATTAATAAAGATTTTAATGGAATATAGTAAATTTAAATCTGACTTTTCCATTGTCACTTTCAACTCAATAGCTCAGAAGTGGGTACGTACAGCTTTTCCTAAGCTTACAAATTGATTTGTAATAGTCCGTAAGAAACTGTTATACCTTATTGCGGTATTTAAATGTTTAATGAAAAACGAAGCCCACATTTTTTACGTTAAAAGTTGTAAAATGTAGTACTATCAATTGACCGGAATAGTTTTCTTGTCTAGATAGTTTTTTTTAGTAAAAAAGTCTAATATAGACTCGACTAGATTAGATTGGGGTCGCCATAAAATTGTTTTGTAACATTTTGATATTATTTCTATATATTACTGGATAAACATGCAGAAATTTCTCGAATACTCGTACATAGTTGTTTTAAAACTTTATTAATATTATTTTATATTTTATTACGGTTCCAGCGAGAAGGAATTTTAATTATAAATATTATAACACCCACCGAGTTTTAGTTGTTGTTTCTATAAAATATCGTTTGTTTTTATAAACAAAAGTCACGGGTTAAATGTTATGAATTAATTATTATTATAAAGTTATAATATATTATACATTTACTTGCCTACGCTATATGTTTATGTATTGAATTTTATAACTAATTTATTTTCTTGCATAATAATTGTTATATAAACGTTTAAATAATATATTATGTTGTTCCATAATGCGTTAAGTCGCACGCAAGTATGTAAACGGCGAAAATAGAAGTGGATATTAAGTTAAAATGTCTATTCAGTCTCTAAAAAATGTTTGTTGATGACTCAAAAATTGCTAAACTTTTTTTTTATAAATTTTTACTTAAAAACAGACTAAAAAAAATATTGAACACACAATTGTAAAGACTTATACATTTTTATACGTTGTATCCTACATATAGCACAGGAGGCAGAGGGAACTTGGGAACCAAGTTCAGACACTTCCGTTCCCACTTCAGCCAATTCTGGAATTTCTTTGCGTATAGAGTGGCGTGACGTCTTACGTTACCAGAGTGAGAATATGAACATTTCATTTTCCTCGGTCCCATCGAATCCACAAACTGTCGAATTTACAGTCGCACGTTAGTCTCCCTGCGCCACAACTGGCTTCAAATTAGTTAGACGTATATTTTTAAATATTCCATATTATAACACCAAAATGATTTCAGATACACATGTACCAACAATCTATGATGCGTGCCGAGGAGATACGGCGACGGCGTCGTGAAGACATGCCTACCACACAGACAGCCGTCAACAATATCTTAGCAGCCGCCGCCAGGGAAATGGAGGAGGCGAGGCACGCGGCCAGGGGAGATCGAGTCTCAGTTGCCAGTATAACGACTGAGCAAGAAGGTTAGTTGGGTAATGTTGCCAGTGTGAAAATGGGATTGTTTGTTGAGATACAAACAATTTATGATTTATCCTGGTGGAAGTTGCCAGGGAAATGGAGGAGGTAATACATGTAGCCAGGGGAAAACGAGTCTCGGTTGTCAGTTAAGTCAGTTGGGCGATATTGCCTGTGGCAATTGTGCATACATTTTTTAATATAGCCTGGAGTCAGAATGGTTTGTTGTATTGTCAGCTATTTATCAAGAAAACGAGGGATAGAGGTAGAGCTTCCAATTTACAGACTGAATAAGTTTGGATGATGTTGCCAGTAAGAATAGGGCTATCGCTAGGTTTTTTGGCCAATTAGACCTATTATATATGTCTATTTCCTTTTTTGGTCATTACACTTAGACTCAGAGTGACGACAATATGTAATATTTACTTTGAATAACCTGTTAGTATATGTTTTGTAGAAAGTAACGTATACATTTTTTTAATAATATATATTGTGTCCTGGTATGACAATCAAATTTTAAATTACAAAATTTAAAAACTAAAATAAATATTATAATAAAAGTGTTACTTTTACGTAATTGTATTATATTTTATGTTTATACAAACGCAAATTGCTTCTACATCAATACATGCGGGTCCATGTTATCTTTCAATGTCAGAGTTAATTAAGAATCTATTCTTCAAATATGCTTATAACAAAATAAAATTTATTTATTTTATAAATCTATAAAAAATCGATATACGAAGGCTATTATACATTTGTATGTAAAATTAATAATAGTAATTAATATCTGTATATATAGAACTTCTGTTCACGATAATTATAATTAATTCTTTGAAAAAAAAAGAATGATCAGGAACTATATTTAATTTATGGTTTCGTGTTTTTTTTGTTAAGTAGATGTTTTACTATGGCAATAATTCTACTAATATATACTGTATTTTTCCTTGATTTTCTTTTATGTTAACTTAGATATCTTTTACATTTTATAAAGCAGTTAAAGTGAACTTGGTTAAAAAGTAATTTCGTTCTTCGCTTCTCGAGCTTCCGTCTATTAAGATTCTTCGCTCGTTGGATGGTGCAACTTTATTTTGAATTTTATATAAACGATCCATAAAAGCATGTACACAAAATGATAAATAAATAATATATTATCCGAATATGATTTGAATCCACAATTAACTTGCCAGTGTTTCTTGAAGAATTTGAATGAAACTCCAGCCAAAGAGTACGGAAGTACGGTACGGTACGGTACGGTACGGTACGGTACGGTACGTAGAGTACAGAAGCTTATATTTTAATTCTTCCAGGATTTGGTATAATTTCTCATATTATTTCCCAAGAAATTAAAAAAAAGAAACTTTTGGTTGTTTAGGGTCTCTACACTAGATTTTCTTTTCTCTGTCCTACCATAAGGGTAATAAAAAAAAACCATTACCAAACAAAAGCTTTTGTCCATTGTTGTATTTGATGTAGAACTATTTAGATTTAACGAAATACGTGAGTCATTGCGCCGTCTCAGTTATAATAAACGTGAGACGTAATTTATTAATTCCTTAGGATATGAATAATCTAGCTTAATAGTATGACGGTAATATACAATTGTAAATGTTAAAAAAGAATAAAAAAACAGCTTCACGCTTTTTTCGTATAACAGAGTAAGACACAGGGAACCTAGTCTTAAAACACGTTTTCCTACCCAACCGTCCGAATTCAAGACATTACGTTTTGAGTGCGGAACTCAACACAGCGGAATAATTAAAATAAAGAATACAAATAATTATAAAAATATTGATTGAGGCCAGTCGTTGATCAGAGGCACAAAGTGTGACTTTTAACGCGACTGGTTGTGGGTTCGATCCCCACTCGACGTAATGAAATATTTATTTTAATTAATATTTTCATTACTCCTGGTATCGAATTCCGTTGAATTCCGCTAGTCAATACGCACTGCCTCCAGAATTCGACGGAAAGTGGCGAGTGACGTGTCTTAACACTAGGTTCCCTCTGCCTAACCCTGCTGTCCGCGGGATACAGCGTGAAGTTGATTTATTTGATGATTTTAGAAATAAAAATAGTTAAACATAATATTATATATGTACATACTAACTCTGGAATGTTGGTAAAAAGTAGATACCATTGCAATCAACGACTGAATATGTAGCTACATATTATTTTCCATCTTATATTCTTTATATTGCATTATTTATTAAGTACCTTACATACGTCGTATAACTTGTTTTTATTATAAATATTACAAAAACTGATGATGTATTGTGAATTTGTTAGGCTAGAAAACAACGAGGTTCTATATTGTTAATTATTCCGGAGGAAATTATTCTTATATAAATTTTATTTATATTTTTACTTAATTTTTATTTTTATTTCCTCGTTCTAGTATGGGTTCTGGTTCTGGTTCTGGTAGTATGTAAATGTTTACTGTCTTGAAATTTTCGGCAGTGTGTGGTCAACGTAGTTTCTTAATATTAGATTCCTTCTGCTTATCCTGTTATGCGGGAAAAAGCTACAATTTTACGCAGTACTTTAAACATAGTCGTGACGCGGCACAAGCGATCGATTGTATGTATGACAGGTTGTGGGTGTGATTACGGGTTCGATTCCCTTCTTCTTCTCAACGGAACAGAGTGTCTTAATACTAGATTCCCTCTGGATACAGCGTAAAGCTGATTTAATTTTTTAAATTTTTTACTTATATAATATTCTTCAGTAGTTTGCTAGGGTTAATTAGATCAACGTCCATGCTTAATTGTTTTTATTGCTATTTTGATATCACCAATATAAACTTTAAATAAAATCGAACTAAAACCACCCAAGATGCAAAAGTAACTACTACACCACACAAAAACAAAAACGACTGACGACCATATTACGAAACAATATGTTTTAAGAGCGATGGAGATATCAATATAAGTTTAAAATGTCCTCTTTATTACCTTTAACCTCGCCATATGAATACTTGTTTCTATATTACTTATATATTTAATATACATATACAGTATTGTACATTGTATAGTACGATCGGCGAGTCGTGGCCGCCTTGAAGTCAACTGTAGATGGCTGGCACAGACTTGATTTTAGGATTTATTCGTACTTTTGATTACTTTCTTTTCTAGTGTGTATTAAAATTTCAGAAAACCTAACTACTGTGAGGCCACGACTCGTCGGTCTTATTGTACGTATGTTCCGCTTTTACAGTCATTTCGATTCTTTCGATGTAGGTTGTGACTTCTTGCCGCGGGCGTATTGAATATGTCACTTGGACCCGAACTACCTACTTTGTAATATTTTTTGCTGGTAAAAATGTCTTGCTCTTTGATAGGCGATGATAGAGACTTAGTGACATAGTGATTAGTCACTCATATCTCCGCTTGTGTGGCGAATATTCTGAAAATATTAATAAATATTTTTCTTCAATTTCAACCGGATCTCATAATCAGAACCTAACCAAACTTTCATCAATCTACCCTTGAAGTGTATCCTTTCCAATAAAAAAATAATCATCAAAATAAGTTGGCGTTATATTGAGTTATTCGTCCATTTGTCGCGCACATACTTAATGTAAATTTAAGACTTTATGGGATTTGCTCATGGTTACCATTGTCAGAAATGGATCGAATTAAAGTGGGACCATATGGAAAGATTCGAATAAAAAAGAATCATGAAAATCGGCTTATTCAGTCGAAAATTCCTAGGTAACAAAAACAACAGTTGAATTGATTACCTCCTCTTAGGAGGTCGGTTAAAAATGGGTTTTTTTTCTTTTCAAAGCATGTTAATATGTGTTATTCGATTTTATTTATCATGACATGCTTGTAACGCCGGCGTTGTGGGACAAATCTGATTTAAGACTATGGTTGTGGATAAGTAATCATCCACTCACCAGTCACACGCTGAATATTGAAATATTCCATGGATATAAAAAATAAATAAACAAATATATATATATATATATATATATATATATATATATATATATTAAATTAAATAAAAAGAAAGAAATTAAAATTTTAGTTTTACGATTTAATATGCAATATGTTGAATGATAAAAAAGAGAATCATTTAAAAACAAGAATTTTGATAATTTACGAAAATTTTTCTGATATTTTAGCCTGAATAACAGAGGAGCTTTTTTCCCTTTATAGCCGTTATCGAACATTGTATTATTTAAATAATAAAAACTTGTTTAAAGATGTATGTCAAATGAAGAAAACGATTGTGTTATATCATAAAAAAAGTTAGTAGAACAGGTGAAAAAAAATGTCGGAAAAGAAGAGACCGTTGTGGCGCAGGGACACAAGTATGTGATTGTAACGCGACGGTTTCGGGTTATATTCCCGCTCGTAGGAATGAATTATTATATGAAAATATTTACAATTGTTCACTTTGGTACCAAAGCAAAAGCGCGACGTTAAATTCCTCGACGCCCAATGCCTCGAAAATTTGGCGGAAATTCCCTCTTGCTATCCTGCTGTTTGCGGGATACAATATAAGTTATAAAAATAAAATATATAAATAAATAAAGAAAATTCTAATTATGTAAAAAAAACTTTTTTGTCATAATCTGTAAAAAAACCCTTGGTATTACAAATATCTTACAAACGTTATGTTGCACTAAATAAAAAGTGCGATATTAATTAATTCATATAAATACATGATATAATAAAAAATCAATCACCAAACGTATAAAACGATTAACCATCACTTATCCACCGAAGTTCTTATACGTTTTATAACATTTCATATCTTAAAATTTAATTACCGGAGTGGTTTTTGTACAGTATTTTGTTTTTTTTTTACAAGTACATTAAATATTACTCGAGTTACTTTTAAGAAGACTTGAATCGATATTTTTAGAGTTCCGTACCTAAAGAAAAAAGAACCCTTATAAGATCATTTTGTTGTTTGTTCGTCAGTCAGTCTGTCTGTCTGTCAAGATCCTTAAAGAACAGTTGGAGATATTAAGTTGAAATTTAAACTATAGACTCACAATTTCGGTGCTTGAAAAAAACGTATTTCTACATTTGCTTAAAAAAAGATTTAGACCATTTTTATTCCAAAAAAACTAATTTTTCGACTAGAACGGTCTTCCGGTTGACCTAAAATTATGCAATTTGGCAGCTCTAAAGGTAATCCTAGCTCAGAAAAAAATATGAAACCTTATATTTTTGATTAAACCCCAAAAAAATAATACCTTTAAAAGGGGGGCCAATGTGGTATTAAAGCCGCTAGCTAGTCCAAGTGAGATATCAAATGAAAGGGCTCTGACTAAGTTAGGCTTGCATTTCAGAAAAAGCTGAAGTGAAAAGTGATCCCGACTCACGCTTGTCCGGCTTTTTTTATTTCAAATACAAAAGTATTAAATATTGCTGTTATAGCAGATATGTTTCAAGTTAGCCAGAAGAAATAACTTTTGAAACGTAATCTTTTGTTGATTAACCCTCGAAGAAAACACCCCTCGTGTTTCACGTGTCTATGTTTGTGTGTATCGGATATATGTTGCCATCGTAGTTCCCAAACGGATGAACCGAATTTGATCCATTTTTTTTTGTTTTTAGGTGACTTAATCTATATATAATAAAATAATTTAAAGAAAATATGTTTAGCCGTTTGAAGATCTTTTCTTATTGATGATAGGATGTAAACAAATTTTACTAGGCAGATCGATTACATATTCCATCTTGTCCATTTTAACAATATTGCCTACAAATGGTAACTTTGACTTATCACTGCATTCTCTTCTGGAATCAACTGGGTACCCAATTGTTCACCTTAAATAGATGTTTAATTTTTTAGATTTTTATGTGCTTTTATATTTTTTTAATTCATTAACATAAAGTCATATTTATTACTATCATTATTTATCCATTTTTACTGTTTTTTTTCTACAGCAGCAGCAGCAGCAGCGGCAGCAGTAGCAGCAGCTTCAGAAGTGAAACGTGAGTTAGAGGAAGAAAGGCCTAAAAAGAGGGTGTCCATAATGTCACCGGAGGATGATAAACTAAGAGCGAAGAAGAAAGCCATGACTGTACGCTTCCAAGAGGATAATAAGACTGATGAGGGCCCCGCCAAAGTCACTTCGCCGGGTAAATATTTATATTTATTAATTCTGTTGGCTTAAATTTTATATATATATCAATCGATATGGGAACAAAATGAAATTTCTGTTTTGAAAGTAGGTACATTTAGCTTGAAAATGTATACGCGTGAATTGAATAACAATATTTTAATAACATGAACCTGATATTATTGCTAGGAAGAGCACGAAAAAATATATTTTTATAGCATATTTTTTGGGTTTTTAAATAATTTTGCTATTCTATATCTAAGTTTGATTTCCTCATATAGAAAAAAATTGTGACCGAACACTCTGTTACACTGTTTCTTGAGAGACACAAAATATGAAGCCGTATAACAGTCGCGAGCATTTGAACCACCCAAACGTATTACGAAGGCGCCATATGAAATGACATTATGGTACTCGATAGTTGATATGCTTAAAAATTTAACTTTTGTATCGATACTTGAACGATCGTAAAATTTATTGACATATTTATATTATTTTTTTCTTATGTTTTTTATTTATTTACAAGCATGATAAGGTTATGCCAAATTCTAAAGATTATAAGGTAAAATATATTTTTTTTTATTTTATTTTAAAATAATAATAATATTTCTTAATTTAAGCCATATTTTTACACCACTATAATATAAATTCACAACTTTATTTACCGCCTATAGGTAAATGCCGCGCATAACGAAATTAAAAAAATACAAGTTATTCTTTAAAATTATTCATTTAAAAAAATGTACAAACTATTGTATATCTGTCATGTCTATATGATCAATAAAGCCTCTAATTAGTTGTTAAATATATATAAAATGATTTCTATATAGATATATAGAAAAATGAATTTACATTATAAAGCTACTATGCCGATTTTTTTTTTCTTGGAAGAATTCAATATATCCTTTGCGTTTACCTTTTTGAAGTTATTATTTACTTGTCATATTGTTAATGCGGAACCTAAAATTATTGATTATATAAGAGTTTTCCTACTATCGTACGTTTTTTTTTAATACATTAATATATTTTAAATAATAAAAACAAATTAATTTAATTTTATATTTGTTTGTTGGTTGTATTATCTCAAAAGGCTATAAATGTAATAAAGTTACAATATGGCCGTCGTACTTTAAGAACCTTCATACATTTATTTTTTTATTTCATATATATGTACCAATATGTGTAAAATGATTTTTTAACTTTATTGTAGTAATTCATAACCTCACTTTTAATTTACCTTCGGACGCGTCTGATCAGACGCGATGACAGAGGGTATAAATCTTTATCGACGAAATATATTTTAAAAAAATATATCCCTAGTCTAAATAGACAAAACACGGCGTTGGCATCCGTAACTTAGCATAAAATTTATCTAAAAAATATACAGAACAGGCACATTACTAGACTATATTTATGTTTTTCCCCTGATAAAATAAACTATGGCGTTGAGTTCCGCGTCTTTAACAGTCAATCGAAGTGGAAAGATGAGAGTGAAATTTACCCCAATACCCCACACCAAATAATGTGTCACCTAATTGAAAAAAAAAAATTCTTCTGTCAGTGTGTATTGCTTAACAAAGTTCCGCTCAGCTCGTTAATAACTCAATTGAATTATACCTATATATTTTTATTATATTATTTATATCCATTTTGAAGGGTTTCCTTCTTAAGTTACATGTTTATTATTCTTGAATCCCACTAAAGTAAAACGTGTTTTATATGAAATATATTTACAGTCCTTATTATATTGAATAAATAATAATAATTAGGTATGCTATTAATATTATCGGTATTATTTTTGCCAAGTAGTGGTATCTCTATCTATGACAAATATAAATCTAGTCACATTTCGTGTATGTATGTTGAGATCTTTTTAGCTACGCAACTGATTTTAATTTTAAACTGACAATTTATATTGTGGATTTAAAATATTATATTATTAATAGATGGCCGTGGAGACTATTTGCCTGGTTAGTTATTCCATAAATGTAACTATCTTATGTAATATGAGTCAATAAATAAATAAGAATCAAAAGATTAAAAATAGTTTTTTTCCAATATTGCGCTTTCAACACTTGAACCTGAAACCATCGCGACAACAGTTACACCACTAGGTTTTCAAAAACAAGACTTAAAATAAAAAATACAATCCATCATCCTTATCTTGGATATTCATTAAAATTTCATTCAAATTTAATTAATAAAAAAAAAGAAACACATTTACTCCGCTGTAATATAATTAATAATACAATTGTTTTATTGTGTAAAAGTAAAATATGAGGTTACATTTATATATTTAATTTAGTCCGCGTTAATTTGCCGCGACGTCGACTTGGATAATAAAATTATGACTTCATCGCGTAATGGAATTCCGAATGGTACATTTTTAATCTTCTTAATAAGACAAGGGAAAATTAAAAAATATATTATATAACAGTATCCCGCACACAGTAGGATTAGCAGAGGAAACCTAATGTTAAGACACTCCGTTCCCCACTTTCCGCCGAGTTCTGGAGGCATTGCATGTTGAGTGGCGGAACTCAACGCCGCTCTTTGCCTCGACACCAGAGCGAAGAAATGAAAATATAAAAGTAAATAATACCTTGAGTGGGGATCGAACCCACCCACAACCAGTTGATTTTACAGTCACACTTTGTGCTCCTGCACTAGGATTGAAAAATAATAATATAACAATATATTTTGAGGCCGTCGTGGCGCAGGGACACTAAGGTTTGACTGTAACGCGACGGTTGTGGGTTCGATATCTAGTCGGAAAAATGAATGATTATTTATTAATGTCTTCATTTCTTCGTTCTGGCAACAAGGTAAAAATCCGGCGTTGAGTTCCGCCACTGAACACGCAATGCCTCGAGAACTTAGGCGGTACGGAGTGTCTTAACACTAGGCTAACCTTCTGCCTACAGTGCTGTGTGCGTAACGTGACCATTTTTCGGTCGGCTCGAAACGGGATACTGTAGAGTGGCTTTCATTTTTTTATTTTTTTTGAGATATGATGATGCTTTTGCTTTTTTTTGTTAGGTAGTTAGGCATAATTGACACTTTCATAATTCCGAAAACACGGGGCATTTGTTACAACAGGGCTTTGAAGGGTAGCTTTCGTTTTTTTAGATTTGTATTTTCGTTTTTTTTTTTTCACTATAATTGGCACTTTAATAAATAATTTTATACTTTCGCTTTTTGAAAACTAGCGTAATGTGATAATCATGTCGGGACACCGGGTCACACAAGCGAAAAACGTGACGTCTGGTCCCGTTATGTATACAGCGTGAAGCTGATTTTTGGTTTTGTTATTTTATTCGGAATTATATTAAAAGAAATAAATAATTGTTAAAATTTTAGTAATTTTAATAAAAGTTGTTATAAGCGAAGGCATCGATTTCTTTTTAAATGAAATATTTTTAATCTGTAACGATAGGTAGTTCCATAATATTATTTCTACTTATTTTATGTTATAAAGCTTATTCAGTAAGATTTTTAAAGATTTTATACCTGTCTTTATAAAATCCTCAGTCTTATACGATAATATAACGACCATATTTATTTTTTTAATTAAAAATTATCTACAAAATCTGGGAAACACAAAGTTTATTATTGTTGGAAAATATTTTTAATAACACAACGCAACGGTAGTTGCTTAAATTATATTTTTGTTTTGATAAAATATGTTGAAATCCTAAGCATTTTTTGAATTAAATTTACGGTTGATGAACTCCCATCATATAAATCATAGTTTATGATTAAAATTTTACAACCTTAAATAGCACTTTTTTATTTTCTTGTTTAATAATATTTTTGCTAAATTATACTAATTACGAAATACCCCATAATATAATTTATGCAATATTATTAATATTAAATAAAACGCCCTTTCGTCCAAACAAGTTGTTTAATATTTAAATTGGCCAACTTTTTAATTATTATTGATAAATCTTCAAAATTTATCATTGACCGCTTACATACGCTCCATTATGAAAATAAATTAGTCTTAAATTAAGTTTTTATCGCCTATAAAAATATATTTTTTAAATGGACGTTTACCAAAATAACAGGTAATTTTTGGGTCGCATTTAAAAAAGTAAAATAAATTTTAATATTTCGGATTAGGCATCGGGTTATTAAAAAAAACATATTTAAAGGGACAATGTATTAAATAAAAAACGCTGCGAATAATCTTATGGAAATTATTATATACCAACCAGCCAGTTCGAACAAAAAAAATATTAATAATAAAAAAAGTATTTCATTTCAACTTAAGCGACTTATGCTTCATAAATATGTATGAGTACCTCGCTTTACACGAAACGGGTATATCGAAACACAATATAACATAAAATATAACATGTTTGACAGAAATTATTTATAAATGATAAAATATCTTATCTTATATATTAAAAAAAACATATGTACTTTTATATATTTAACAAAAAATACGCTATCAGTTAATTAAGGTATTGTGATATTAAAACTTAACTGAGAATTTTTAATTACCAATTAGGTTCCAAAGAGAGCTACATATGCCATTATAATTAATAATAGGCTGAATTTTAAGAAAAAAAAATAAGTAGAAATTAATAATAACTTACGTTTTAATTAATTGTTTAATTGTATAGCGATGTTATTTCTTGTTGATCATTAGAATGCTATTTCTTAGTCATTAAAATTGAAATAAATAGTTTTTTTCCATTTTATTTGTGTTAATTAATGAAATAGTGGAAAAATTGTCCTAGTAAAAGAGCAAATATTACCGAATATAGAGAACGGAGAATTTTTCAGTTACTTTCTAATATCAAAATATATATAAATATATATTTTTTATTTTTATTCATAAACGTGCACTTTACCTTTTTATTATAATCATAAAAAAGCTTTAAAAAAACGGAAACATGTTCGCTTTTATACATATTAAATTATCGAATTCAATTATATTTTATGAATTCAAACTCGATACAATAATATATCGATATACAGAATAAATATTTAAACGTGTATATAATATCAATATGGCGGTAAATACCATAATATATACCTATAGGTAACGACTGACCTTCGTGTTTTGACCTCGCCAACTAAAATATATTATAAAAATCACATTATTTTTATTATTATATACGACGCAGTTACTTTATGTGGGCAAAGAAACAACAATAGAATGGCTCTCAAGATAATAATTTGAGTGTAATTTCCTTTCACGGTACAGAATTTAATAGCGAGCCTCCAGCTCCGCCAGTAAGCCGATATGCAATAAAATGGCGGAATTGTGTCACATTTTTCGTTATAAATCAAATAAAAATTATATTAAATATCTATTGTTAATTTTATATTATTTCTTTATTATTAAATTGTTATTTAGGATATTATATATTTTGTTATTATTATTAGCCAGCCAGTAGCAGCTAGTAAGCCTATATGCAATAAAATGGTGGAGTTGTGTCACATTTATACGATAACTTCTATAACTAAATCATATTATACAAAAAATATATTTTATATCTATTATTATTTTTTTTATTAATAAATAGTTATTTAGGACTATATATAAATATATTATTATTATATTATTACAACATAATATTTATTTAAAAGTTATTGTTATATTGTAATAAAAAAATAACCTATATAATATAACTTCTTAAGAGATATTTAAGATGATTTAATACAAATGATTATGATCTTGGCCTAAAAAACGAATAAAACTGACAGACCATAAATTGAAATCGCAGCGCGTAACAATATAATGTGTTTTAAATAAGTATGCATAAGTCATTGTTTTACAATAATACGTACAGACTCACTCAACCAACATATAAACATAATGTAGATGAATCACAGATAAGAAATTTATAATACATTATAATAAAATTCTTGTTAAAGTCACGATATGTATGAAATATTCGATTTTTTAATCTGTGCTCAATAGACTGTAGATTATTTATAGGGACTAGATTTAATTTTCTCTTTGTATCGGTGTTACGATTGATTGTATGAGCGGTGGTGAATTTTATACTTATTTTTGACATAACTTTATCAGGTTACTGGTAAAGATTTAAGGAAGATTTTAAACTTCTAATATAGACTATAGAATACGACATTGCGGAGTTAATTTCCGGTATTAAACACCAAATGTACCGAATTTGGGCGGAAAGTGGAGAAAATGTCTGTCTTGGTACTAGATTCTATTAAGTCCCTATCCTATTATGAAAAAAAATTCATTAAGCTGCTCTTTTTATGACTTAAATTACCATATACTATCCACTATATAAGCATGCATATACCTACCTATTTCGGAGTCATTTAATTTTTTTTTTTTAAATATATTTAATATAAGTATATTTATTCTAAATTATATTTATAACAATAACATTAATGTAATTTACAATCTCAAGTCTAACATAGTAAAATTTTGTTGTATTATTTTTATAATAATCTCAGTACATATACACATATAGGGCCAGTCGTGGTGCAGAGGCACAAGTGTGTCACTGTAAACACGATTGGTTGTGGGTTCGAAACCACTCGAAAAAACGAAATATTTATTTAAATTTATATTAGTGTCGTATTATATTAGAGTCGAGGCAAAGCGCGGCGTTGAGTTCTGCCATTCAACACGCAATGCCTGCGGAATTGGGCGGAAAGCGGGGAACGGAGTGTCTTAATACTATGTTCCCTCTGCCTACCCTGCTGTGTGCTCACATAATGCGACTTTGTTGTAATTTTGTTACAGCAATCTAGATATAAAGTTAACGAGAAAAATAACAGTGCACGTTTTATGGGCCTATCTTAAAAACATCTATTTACAGAACCAGCCGCCGCGCCCTAAAATAAAATATTTACGTTAAAGTCGCAATGATTTTAAGCAATGTCGGTGCGAGCATTTTGTGATATTTCATTTTTTTTACTAAACTTGTTTTTTTTTATTAGTAGTTTTATTAGTTTAAATTCTTTGACAGCAAATGTACTAGGTCTGAATCATTATAGTTCTAATTCTAACCTTCTAAGTTAGTTTATGGTTTTAAATTTAAACTGGAAATCGTAGCGCATTGGGTCCGTCTGTAAGCGTTATTAGATCTTTAGGGAATCTTAATTTTGTGTAATTGCTTTGCCAAGACAAAGTGCGGTGTTAAGTTTCGCCACTAAACATATGCCAAGTCTCAGAGTCTCAGATTCAGTCGAAATTATTAAAACAAATTGAATAATTAAAATAATACTTGTTTAATATATATAATATTATTATATTAAAAATAATACTCATAATTTTTTCTAAGGATTGACCCACGCCTCTTATGACTGTACGAAAAAGTTGCTAATTCATATCATGCTTATATAATATAGATGCTTATCGTATATGTAAACCTATTTATTATATATCTGTGGAAGCTATAGTAAAAATTATACCTAAAAAACTATTATACACAAGAAACTACGTGAAAAATCACAATTTTTTCGACATTTTTAATATAAAAAAATTTAAAACATTGTGTTATTTAAAATAATACGCTAATTCCTTAAATATGTTAAAATTAAAACGATATATTCATATATGAAAAGTTATTCCATGTTAATCGTCTCATCCATATGACGGCACTTTTGATCTAATGTAATATACGTTTCGCGGAACAACACAAAATCGATACGATACTTAGAAATTTTATTTATATCGACGAAGCCCCTTTTTAAAAAAAACACATTTTGTTTGTAGTTTAGTTCATATTTTAATACCTTTTCCTTGGCCGGCCTTGGCAGAGGTAAAGGCCAGGATATATAAAAGAAGATGGCAAAACCATATATTATATAATTTGCATTTTTTATACAGTGTAAGATATGTCGCCGTATTGCATTACCACTCGTGGTACGATTTATTTTTATTTCTTTCCTCTGGCAACAAGATAAGGCGCGGCGTTAGGTTCCGTCACTTAACACGCAATGTTTGTATATTTAGGTGGAAAATCTTAACATTAGGTTCCTACAGCCTACTCTGCAATGCTCAAAAAAATGAGAATCTGTATTTTTATAAGGCAACCAATTTACTTCTGCATTTAATCCTTAACAATAATACTTGCTCTTTAGGTGGTCCCCGTGTGTTTTTAACTTGACCTTTTCTTTAGTGAAATCGACACTGTTTTCGGAAGTCAATCGAAGTTTACTTACTACTTACGCTTGCATCAATATGCTTTTTTACTGTTTCCTATAATTTTAATAAGGTTTCTTTGAAAATATTAAGAAATAAGCTTTCGTGTTATTTAGTACTTACAATTCTTATTATTTTTATGCAATCTAATAATAATTTACATAATTCCTTATAAGTTTGGGCCATGTGGGCTAAGTCGTGAGTTCATTTCCTCCATCTTAAAGCCTCCATCTTAAATTTCAGCTTTCTACACTGTAGCCGACTAAGTGCATTGTGTATTCCCTGTGTGTTATTTCAGCAATGAAAGAGTTTTGTATTGCGTTCCACTACAAACGCGTCGGTTGTAGATTAGATTCCCACTCAGGAAAATTAATTATCTTCGTTTCCTCGCCAGATCGCGGCTTTACCAGATAAAAAGAAAAAAACGTGGCGTTGGGAAAGCAGAAGGGGACCTAGTGTTAAAACACAGTTCTCCATTTTTCGTCGAATTCAGGACTCATTGCGTTGTTCAGTGGCAGAACTCAGCGCGGCCGCATTTTGCCTCGAGTAGGGATCGAATCCGAAATGGTCGTGTTACAGCCACACCCTTGTGCCCCTTTGCCACGACAAGTTAAAGTCAAAATGTATATTTTTTTGTTCCAGGCGCCACAAACTCAAACCACGGCAACGACAAAGACGACACTAAACCCGGCGGCATCAAGGTGGTGCAACTCGCTGTACTACAGAAGCCTACGAACAACGAGCATGACGATTCAGACGGTGAGGTGCTAGTGAACGCTGATATCATATATATTTTGTATTTTTTTTAATATGTTTTTTTTCTTCTCTTTTATATGTAAATGGAGAGAAAAGAGCGATTAATCACTCCGTACTCTGTATTTTTTTTTCTTGTGTTATTTTGTAACACTTAGATATTTGGTGTATAATTACGAAAATTGTTTTTTTTTTTTATTATCCAACAAGATTGTTGAAATGCTTATATTTTGTATTATATCGAATGATTTTAAAATGATATTTGAACTTTTTATTTTTTTTTTAAATACAGTTTGACATTTCATATTTAAGCTATAATGATTTTAACATGAAATAAAATTAATTAATATTATGCTTATTGAAATAATAATATACAAATTTTATAACTCAAAATAAAATTATATTAGGAATGCTGTTTAGAAACGGTTCATTTATATTATTAAGAGATAAAATATGCTAATTAGGTAATTTCCCGTGAGAACTTTTCAAGAACTTTAAAGATAGTATTAACAGTATAAATAGCACAATAATTATTTTTTTAGCTTCATACCGTAATTCGCACTTAACAGGGTAGGCAGAGGGAACCCGGGAACCAAGACACTTCCGTTCCCCAGTTTCCGCCGAATTCTGGGGTATTGCGCTTAAGTGACGGAACTGTCATAGCTGTCGCATTTACAGTCGCGTCATATCCTCTTGTATAACTATTTTATTAAAAATGAAACGATAATTTTATTGATGGGTCACGTGATATTTGTACATAAGATTTACGGACATAATATAATATAATGTGTTTCATAATTCTCATGAGATAAGATAAACATATTAAAATTATAAATCGTTTACCATCTTGAAATTTTGTTTGTTTTAGCAAAAAAAAGATAATAAAATAGCGCATGCCAAATACTTACAGTGTATTCGATTTTAGGACTGTGTATTTGCTCTTATCATACCATACTCTAGGAAACGGTAACGGAGAGAAAGATTCGTTACTCTCACACTTTCTACTTCTCAATAATTTTTTGAATATTATTAATATGGCAACAATTCTGAAATGTATTATTTATATGATCTTTTTTGCTAATTATGTAACCTTATTAGTAAAACTGTACAGTGTACAATAAAATGTTTATGTTATATACATATATTGTTATTAATTGCTTTGGATTACTTATGTGGAGAAGTAATTTTTATTTGTTTATTAACATTTAGCATAAGTTTACATATAATTATGGATATATTTTGATAAATTTATGCTGTAAAAGAAGTCCTAATTATTACACCATAATTTCCAGGATTTTTTTAAATGTTAATACAAACGGTTTGCTTTATATTGTTTTTTTTTATTTAACGTTAAACTTTACAATTAGTATATGTGAAATTAGCTAATTAAAATAAATTTTCAGAGAAAGCAAACAAACAAGGTATGGATGATGATGAAGAGACGGATTCCAGCGGTTCGATATCAGACTCCGGCGCCAACGAGTCGCAAGATGGACGTCCTCACGTGTGCGATATTTGTGATGTCAGGTAATTTCGGTGTTTGTTTATTTATAGGTTCAGGTTTTATCCTGCATATCACGCTTTTGTTTACGATGAAATTTCAATAATTTTAATTTTTATAGAAAATGCCAACATTATTATATCATATCTTTACAAGACGGAGAGGATTTTTAAAGAGACTCGAGTGATCTATAATGTCAATATAATTAAAAATCAGCTTCACGCTGTGTCCCGCACACAGCAAGGTAGGCAAAGGGAACCTAATCTGAAGACACTCCGTTCCCTACTTTTTGCCGAATTCTTGAGGCATTGCGTGTTGAGTGGTAGAACTCAACGCCGCGCTTTGCCTCAACACCAGAGCGAAGAAATGGAAATCCAATTTTAAGTAAATATTTCATCTCCTCGAGTGGGGATCGAAACCACAACCAGTCGGTTTTACAGTCGCACTTTGCCCCCTGCGCCACCACTGGCCCCTTAAATATTTTATTTTTATTATACTAGCCTATACTGATTTTCCATTAACGGGCAAAGGCTCCTCTGTATACGTTCTACGCTTGCCGATTTCCTTGATGCAACAAGGTGGTCCCCATCAGCCCGCATCAGTTGAATAACGGGGTAGTGTGCGCAGGTTCGCGCGCTCGTCGCACCTGTCGCGGCACCGCCTCACGCACACGGGCGAGCGCCCCTTCACGTGCGGCGGCTGCGGCCGCTCCTTCGCGCGCTCCGACAAGCTGCGCGTGCACACCAAGATCTGCGAGCGGGTTAGTTGCGCTGAACTCTTTATTGTTTGTGTTTTATGGGACTAAAACAAATTACAGTATGGTTTGTGAGTGGTTGCGCAGACTTATTTAACTTAACTAAATAGTATAATAGTAAAAAACCTAATTTAGTTTTTTTTTACTACTATTTATTTTTTCTCAAGCGTACAATGCGAAAAATTTCAGAAAGTCAGAGCGACCAGGACTCATCGTCCATACTGTAATGTGTTAAAGTTCGACATGTATGAATGTTTTTTTGTGTTAGTTTTGGTTTTATAGCAATAAATGTTAATATTTAATGTACTAGAATACACATCCATACAACTTAGAAACGAGTTTTTGGATTTGTCGGGAGTTGTTGGAAGTAATCAATTTTTTTTATGAGATTTCAAAAAAATTCTAACTCAAAATTTTATATTAACATTGTTTTTCATTTTCATGAACGTATCTTGTATTTTATGGGATCTATTTTTTTTATTTCTGATAAAGTTATATTTTTTTCTTGTTTCTAACAATTGTTTATTTAATCGCAATTTTTATTTTTTATTATTTAAAATTGACAAATTATAACTAACGTTATAAGACAATAGAGTGTGATTAAATCTACTTATTTATATTTTTTGTACTCGCAGATTTATAGTATGATTTATTCACACTGTATACGAAACTTATCTAATATTTTTCTTAGCCTTTCAAACATGGACATTGGTAAATAATTGTTATTAACAATAACACATAGAATTATTTCAATAAAAGCGAAAGTAGCGGATTCATTTCTATCTGAGATATTTTCTGAGTCCTAATAAAAGGATAGATATGGTCATGAATTACTGGATCGCTTAACAATTGATTGGTAAATAAATAAGAAATATTGATATTATTACTATTCATTGCTTTAATCATTGTTTCTTAAAAACAAAATAATTTGACAATTTGTAATGTCTCTACCATTAACTTTAAATGTTAATATAATATCATTATTTCTATCACGGGGATACTAACAAAAAAAAACAACAAATTAAATAAAAAACCAATGATATATTCCAAAACGTTCAGGTACAATCAAAACAAAACTTGCAGGAGGACCCCACTGTTGACATGAACAGTGATGTCACTGTTAAAAGGGAAAACAACTCCGAAGTCATGTCCGGAATGGTACGCACTACACACCGTGAATCCGGCCATCTTGTTTTCACTCCCAGTGGAGATGTCATGCTGCCGCCTCGCAATCAGGTAAATATCAATAAATAGCTTGTTATGTTTTGTTTCTCTTTTTTTTAGCTTCTAGTTATGGCAGGGAACCTAATGGTAAGACAAAGCGAGAAAATAAAAATGTTTTATTATCCCAAGTTGGCATCGAACCCAAAACTATCGCGTTTACTATTATATTATAATGTTTCGTTAAATATTTTTTTTATTTTTACACCCCTTAATGCTTATGAACACTTAATTTTGTCCTAAGCTACATTTGTGCTTTAAGTATTTATTCTTATCTGCCCTAATTTTTTGTTCCTATCCTAAATAAGTATGTCTCAATATGTATGTGCAGCAAGTAGTTATGTGTTATTATATTCCCTGGTGCCTATAATAATCTTAAATTTGTCCCGTATTACTATACGCCCTAAAATTATTATCCCAATTTGTCTTTTTTTTCCCTATATGCTTTTTCCCTATATACGTATTCCTAATAGTCTATAGATTCCTATATACTCTAGCCCCAAATGTACCCTGCTAAGGTAAAATTGATAACGGTTTATCAACATTGTCAATATTAAGTATAAACAGCGTAGTGTGGATTTTATTGTTATAAGTGGGAAAAAACGTCTCAAAAGGTATGTACGTTCTGTAAATTTTTACCTTCCTATATTTTAAAATTGGCTTTCACTTTATCCATAAAATCAAATTTCTGAATGTTCTCTTTTCTAAATATTCTGTCATAGTGACCCCACCACGTTAGTGTCCTACTTTTGGGGCAAACCCTACAAGTAAGTAAGAAACTAATAATGTGGTGATTTCTTAATTTAACTTTGATATTTCAGGAAGAAACAGATGAGGTTGAAGAGGTCCCAATTGAAAAACCCAGCATATTTAGAAAATGGTCAGACGAGACTATGAGAAAAGCAGTAGATGATGTCACGAATAATAAATTAACAGTCATGGAGGCCAGTCGTGTATACGATCTTCCATTGAAAACATTACGAAGACATATTGTTTGGTCTTCGAAAGGCGAACCGATTGTCAGTCGGGCATTAAGACTCGGGCCCGAAAGCGAGCAAAAAGTCATCGCCCACGTAAAACGGCTGAAAGCTATTAGATATCCTCTAAACAATTCACGTGTAAAGTCTATTATTTATGAATTTATTGAGAAATTGAAGCTACCACACAGATTCGACAGAGATAAGAAACAAGTCGGTCGCGATTGGTTCAAAGGGTTTATGAAGAGACATCCAGATGTCAATACTAATAAGGAAGAGGATTTATCGCTCGCCAAAACCCTCGGCATCAATCGGGAGGAAATCAATAATTACTTTGAGGCGTTATTGAAATTGCTGACTGACAACGATTTTCTTCATAAACCTGACCGGATTTATAACATGATCGAAAATAGTATACCAGTTACAAGTAAAATCGGACGCTCTATACCTAGGGCTGTAAAAAATAAAGATTCGAATATGGTGGAATGTGATCATGTTTCCTTGATCGCATGTTGCAACGCTCAAGGTACCTTCTTACCACCAGTTCTAATAATGAAAGGAAAAGATCCAAAGCCAGAAATATTTGAGGACCTCCCACTAGGCTCAGAAGTTTATATAAATCAAAAATCCTCGTACATTAATGCCGAATTATTTTACAAATGGATGAAGGACCATTTTATTCCGCGAAAACCTGACGGAACAGTCCTTTTGATTTTAGATCCATATTACTCTCTTTCGTATTCGTTTGAAATGCTTGAAATAGCTGAAGAAAACGACATAATCATACTCTGCCTACCAAGTCATACCACACAAACACTAAATCCGTTGGATAAGGCGTTCTCTAAGCCTTTTAACGGTTATTTTGCAACTGAAGTGACAAATTGGTATATTAACAATGAAGGAAGTTTCTTGGATCCCTATCATATTACCAAATTGATAGCTAAATCTTGGTGTAAATTTGCTTTGCCCTTATCAAGCATTTTAGGATTTAATTCGACAGGAGTGTATCCTTACGATCCTAATACTGTTGCGGAACTTCTAAAACCGCCAGAGCAAATTCCAAACCAAACTATCCCAACTATTCAACAGAATAGTAGTAATATTGACGTGACTTGCTTAGAATGTCAAGGAACTCAAGATATTACTGAAATAAAGAATGAGTGGTTCCGATGCGCTCATTGCTCTAATTGGTTACACAAGGAATGTACTAAAAACGAAGATAAATGTAACAAATGTTGTGCCAAAAATAAAGGAATAGGAAAAAAGAGTGTCGGAAAATAAAGTTTTATTGGATACGCTTATATAGAAACATTAGACTCGATGCTTCCTATATACATACCTATATATCGTCGGCGTCAATGCAGGATATTGTAGCTGGAATAGTTGGTAAAAAAATCTTGATTGACAATGATTTGAATTTGAATGACTTGACATAGCTTTCTATGTAATAGTATTATAGGTCTATCAAGAATCAATAAAACAATAAAATCTAAAACCTTTTTCAAGTATTTAAGTTGTTTTTAAGACTTTTACCATCTACTGTAAAATAGTCTTCTTGCATTAAGGTCTTGCACAGACGCCGATGATAGAGATATGCAGATCTCGGTACTAAATGCATTTTTTAGCTTTAAATACGTTACATATGGAGCCATAGATTAAGTATTACCAATCAATAAACGTTTTCATTTGACATATTTTTTTCATTTCAATTACTATAATGGTGGGGCACTTTGGCAGATTAATTTACATGTACATACCATATAATAACAATAAAATACATGTAAAATACATAGAAAAATATTTTTCATTTTATTAGAATTGAAATCAGTATCAAAAATTATAAATAGGTATATTTTTTTATTTAAAAAAATACTGAATAAGTCATTCACTATTAAGTAAATAGTAAATAATGTTTTTGCTTTAAACATATCATAGCTTTTCGAAATTAAATGCAATATTCGAAAATTCAGTATTAAAAATAAATAATATATACCTTTAAGTTGCGTGATTTTACCTTATGAAATGTTAATATTATTTTTCTTTAAAAAATCGAAAAAATAAAAAAAAGATAACAAAAATATTTTAAAAAATGAACGTGGCCAGATTGGAACCCTCTTCTTGGAAACTGTCCAAGCGCTTGCCGCAAATTAAGCCATACGTTCTTTTCGAGCGACGTCGAAATTTATATACTCTTGTAACAACTTATTTATATTGTTGGCGTCTGTATTGGGCGATTTTTACAAATTTCCCGTACACCATTTGATTATTCCTTAAAATTTCATTTGTTATTAAATATATATTTCTTCACTTTTCTAAATATTTTTTCTTTTTTCTAGTGAATAACACTTTGAAAGATGTGGAAATATTACTTATTTTTATAACACTATTTAATTAAAAATATATAAAAAAAACAGTTTCGTTATTAAAATGATCATTTACGTCCATTTATCTCAAAGGACCCAACGGACAATTACGAACGGAATCAAACCCCCAAATTAACTTTAAAATTAAATTAATTGAACATAAAATGTAGGTGGTATTAAACTCTACCCTCGACCCGGTACGCAATGAGATCAGCCCGGGGGACCTCATCGACCCGCCGCGGAGGGGGCGCGGCCGACCGCGCAAGACGCCGCTACCGCTGACACCCAAGATCAAGAAACGGAGGGGACGACCGCCTAAGACTTCATTGGGTATGTATTTTTTATTATTTATGTAATAATAATAACATTTAATTATACACAAAAACTGGAAAATCATTACAATATATACCAGGTTAGTTAACTACTATATTATGTTCAATGCGGCGGCCCTACCACTTTTAAAGAGATCTGTTACAGGCATCTAATGGAGTGGTCTATAGCATAATAAAGAAAAAGCAGAAAGAGATAAAAAAATTATGTCCTCATCACATATTTAATAATATACAATATTATATTATATAAGTTATTGATTATTTATAAGAATAAATAAATTGAAATAATTAATAAAGAAAAAGCCCATCTTTAGCGCTTATAAATATATCACTGTTGCAATGCAATGTTACTTTATGTATTGAGTCTTACAGACACAAATACAGATTCATATTACAATATTTATAAACAATTCCGAAGTGTTAGTTAGAAAGTCTAGAGGTATGAATTATTAATAATATTAATAAAATATATGAACGACACTATAAATAGTAAAGTTATTGTTAAAGTATTTGTACTAAAAGACGTTTTCTTAATGTTGTTATATTTAAAAAATATATTATAAACAGCAAAATATCGATTCAATCTTTTTCAAATTATTATTTCATTTTCTACAAAAACTTGTTGATAAAATACAGGTAGAATGAACCCTTTTTTTGGGTTTATTGATAGTTTAGAAACAAAATTTGTGCCAGGTATAAAAAAAAATAAAGGAGATAGGACAAGGAAAAAAAAATATCATGAGAATAAAAAAAAGCAATGGCCATTAATAATTTATACGTCGTTATCTATTTTACAACATATTAAATTGTTCTTTTAATTTAAATTACATTGCTGTCTAGTTTAACGTGATGTAAATTCATATAATATTTTATTCGTTAATTTTTACTTCAAACTTTTTTTACATTTTGAACGAAAAAGTCCTCGTTTCTTAATTTTAGCTTACTTTTCTCCTATAAATAGATGAGCAGTGAGAAAGAATCTAATGTTAAGATATTTTGTCCTAGGCCCGTATTTACAAACCGCTCTCAACTCTGAGATCGATCTTGAAATGCCGTTTATATTCATAGATTAAGTTATGAAAGAAAACAGCACCTCGAGGTCGAATTAAGAGCGATTTATAAATACAGACTCCAATTATAAATCTGATGGTTGTGAGTTCGATCCGCGTTCGGAGGTAATAATTATTTTAATTTCTGAACTCTCCGCAAGACATTTCGGCATTAAATCCCATCACATATCATCCAATGTCTTGAACCTCGATGTCGGTTATTAGGTTTTTTTCTACCTATCCTGATATAGATGTGGGAAAGGCTAAAGTAAATAAATCCTATGTTGTTTACATTTAGACATGGAAGGATGCGTACTGACGGGCGGCGCCGTGCCGAGCGGCGCGCTGTCCGGACACCAGCTTCTGTTGAAACGCAAACGCGGACGCCCGCCGAAGAATTATTTCTTACCTTCTCAAGGCGGTGAGTTTGTAATATACGTTATATAAATATATACATACATTTATTTATATCATCACACTATATATAGTAGGGATTTAATTTTAAACATAAAACAAGTTTTTTTTTCAAATAATGTATAACACACTTAATAAATAAATATTTTAAACTTACTTAGAATAACTTTCGATACATTTAAAATATAGACATTACGCTTACTCTTTATTACTTTTATTAGCAATTACTTTTATTAGCAATTAGTTACATTTACAAAACATTACATTTTTAAAAAAAATATGTCACACAGAGAATAAAGACATTGATATTGTAACATTTTCTTAAACAAATTCCCACATATATAATATTATTCTTATAAATCAAATTCTTAAAACAGGTATAATGAACCCGTTTATTTTTCAACCGACGAAAAGACCCAAGGGGCTCTCAATTCGACGCGTATATTTTTTTATGTTTAAATTCTAATATAAATCTTGGTCTAATATACATTTTACGGCAATTGATTCCGCATTTTTGCGAACAAATCAACAAAAAATACAGACGTTTTCACTTTTTGAGTTAATATTTAGTTACTTAGGCGTATTAGAGCGATTATAACAAACTAAACAATAAAAACTTTAACAGTTTAGTTATTAAGATTAAGACTAATATTTAAAAAAGGAAAAGAATTTTTACATTTTAGTAAGTCAGTCCGACTCGGCGACTACCTGTAAACGCGGCGGTTGCGGGTTCGATTCCCACTAGTACTATAATCAATTATTTTCATTTCCTAGTTTGTAACCGCCACTCAAGGAGTGTGAGGAACAGTGTGTCCTAACACTAGGTTCTCTTCCTTCAGCCCACCCAACTATATGGATAAAGCGTTAAACCAAAAAAACACATTAAAATATTTAAAAGATTTGGTCGTTTATTTTTGTCGGTTCACTTTTTTTTTTATTTTTATTATTCGTAGTAAAGAAATAAAATTTGGGCCAGGTATAAAATTTAGGGTAACATGTAACAGCCCTCGGTTGTTATTATTATTGTTGAACGGCTTCTATACAAAATATATTTTTATTATTTAACATAACAATACTATCGATATATTTAAATAAATGTGTTAAAATATACGTAGTTTTTTTTGAAGACACAATAAATTCTTTGTTATTTGCGATTATTTGTCATGTAAATATTTTTTTTAACGATAAACGTAGTTCTCGATTTGGTAACGATGCAAAGCGCGGTGTTGAATTATGCCAAAACGCAATGCTCGAGGCATTCTTCAAGAATTCGGTAGAAAGTGGAGAACGCTATTGTCTTGATTATAGAGGAACAGAGTGTCTTATGACTAGGTTCTCAGGTTCCGTTTGCGTAACCTCTTATGTGCCGGATAAAGCGTAAAAAAAAGCTGTATCCAAACTTTAGTAACAATTTTGATCAGTAAATATTATATTTGATCAGTAAATATTATAGAAAAAAAATTGCCAGCAAATTATATTAAAATATTATTGTAATTTCAAACGCTATTTTATCGTAGAACATTTTATATATTTATATGTATTCATAGTTACATCAAATACACAATTGTTACAACCGTGTAGCTGATAAATATTAAAATTATACTTTTACATCCTCAAACAGCAGACAGACACGCCATTAAATACAAATTTAAATATAATTTATTAAAAAAAACATTGCCTGTAAAAAAAACTAGAAAAATAAAAAATTATATCTAATTTCATATCATTTAATTAGATCAAAAATATATTCTATATCATAAATCTAAAGTGAAGCAGGAAAAACCCAATTTTAAAGATGCCGGTATTTCATTATTATAACAACGTCAATGACTTGAGACTTTTTTTTAACTAGTGATTAATCGTAAAACTAAAAAATGTATGAACAATGGTCGAAAAATTCATTTTAAAATTGACAAGTTAATTTAAACTTAATTTTCATTAAAATAAAGTTGATTTTAGTTTGTGATTATTTTGTAAAACCACAGTATATATATACGTACAATGGTTGTTTATTTCAATTTAATAATTATAAATAAATTTAAACTTTATTTATATTGGGATATAGTTGTATTTAGTTTGTAATGAGTTATATAGTCGTGTGTGAGCGTGTGTGTGTAGCCTCATAGCATTTATGCTTTTTTTTCCTTTTTACCAACATCGTGTTCATTCCATTCGTTTTTGTTTTTTATTCTCATATTATTATTTACTTTATGTATTATGGTCTTATACAAGTGGCATTTAATAATCCCTTTCTCTTGATAATATGTCAGTGTTATATTACTAAATTATTATGTTATTTTTTTTAATTATTTTGTTTTAAAAATATAAAGTTTAACAAAATAATAAAAAATGGACGGAACGCGATTATGTGTTTTGGCGTAGAAAAGTTGATGAACTCATGTAATTATATGGCAATGTCTAACTAAAAAATGACGTAGACACATTTTTTTACTTGTGTAGAGAGCACTTAAATTTATTCAGTATCACGATTTTTTCCAAATAACGGTAAATAAATTTTGAAATTTTTCTCATATTCACACTTTTAAAATTATGGATATACTCGTATATCGATTTAGTATCAATTAAACGCTAATTACTGTCTCCGAGTGTGAAGTTTTTTTTATTTTAATTTTGTTGTCATATTCTAACGTAACTTAACTACGCCAATCGCATAACGCTGTGCTAATCAAGTCTTTCCTTAGGTATGGAAATGTCAATACCGATGCAGTACGGGCTAGCCGCGGAAATAAGCAAGTTTTGTTAGTATCTATCACACGTTAAGTGGCATGTACGAACTAAATTATTGTCAAAAACAATATTTTATTGGGAAAATTGTCGGTACTAATCGGTATTTGTATAGTAGATTACGTTAATAAAATGGCAGCTTAAAGGTTTATTAATTTACTGTTTTTTTTTAAATTATATATATGCATATAGTGGTGGTGTCTATATTTCAGTTTTCTATGGGAGTACAATAATGTTAACTTTAAATATTCATAATTTCTGAACTAACTCTATATATTGATAAAATATTTGTGGATTAACTTGCCTGCTTTGCTTGTATCTAACATAACATATCGTTTATATTTCTTGTATATTATATCGTTAAAATTAAAAAAAAAATGTGCATGAAATTGACACTTACATAAAAAAAACTGATAAAAACAGATTGCGTGTTATTATGACTATTTCGTAAATTTTAAAAGTGAAGACGAGAAACATTGCATGTTGGTTACAGGGTTAAAAACAATTAAAAAAAAACATATCTTGACATAAAAAATTACAATTTCCAGACGGACGACCCAACGAGAACTACAACGCGACCAACCTTCCATTCGGCGATTTCTCATACTTGACGGAAATGATGTATAATCCTCTGGCGTATTCTTACGGAGTGACCAGCGTTGACCCTGACAGGAATGTAGATCCCGACCAGACCGGCACCAGCGAGGCTTCCCACGACCGGACCATAGACGTTTCAGACTCATCATCAGACGACGAGGACTCTAGAGTAGAGCCAGAAGAAAACGTACCACCTGTCGGCATAGAGACGCAAATAATGACCGTTGGGGATTGCCAAATAGTGAAATTACCTCCGAATGAGGAGAAAGACGAGCAACAGGAAACAGTAACGGCCCCAAGTTCGGTCACCATCACACCCATCACAACCGTCGGTGATTGCACCATCAGGCCTGTTGAGAACACATAATGTGAGAACCTTAGGGTCTACCCCATACTTCTGATACCTTTCAAGTGGAAGTGACTTCGCTGGCTCTGAACGAACGATTTGAGACATTCCAATTTATCGTTATCTATAAAGATATCGATGGAAATAATCGATGTAGTTTCGTTTATTGAAGTTATAATGTATGCGTTCTTACTTATTGAGTATTTTATTGGATTTGCGAACAGAAATATCGATTAAAATATCGATAGTGAAATCAATATTATTTCGCTTATGCGTTACTATTACTCTTATTAATTGATGAGTATTTTAATACGTACTTGCAAACAGAAAACCATACATATTGGGTTTTATTAAAGAAACAAACGTTCGTTCACTGAGCCTTTAGAAGTCGTCACAACAAACAATCAATGTATTCCTTATAATATATTCGTCCATTTTGTTGACGATATCGCCTCGTCTTCCCGCACGGCTTTAACGAAATGGATGAAACTCTTACACTAATTAACTAATCTTCGGGGTAGACGCTAAGACTATTATTGTGGTAGCATTAAAAGCCGTTTGTTCGTATTAAATATATAATAAATCGACAGTAAAACGATAGCTCGTGCCATTTTCAGACTTATGTGTCTTAGACATTCTATAAAATCAGAATGTGATGGAGTTAGCAATATGTCTTCCTAACTGTTAGTGTTATTTATCTGCGGCCTAATTGGAAATATGATGAATGCTACTACAATGATCCCTAATTAAAATGACTGTCGATGCATTTAAAATTGGTGATGATTATTTATTGAAGTGGATATTTAATCGTAACTGCTGAAGCTTTACAAAGGCGACCGGCGGGCGGCGTCCGAGCGGTTTTTTCACAATAACCGCGATCCGTTCGACAGTGTTCGGGAATCACTATAGAATGTTCTCGATCGATCGGTCGATCGTCGCTCCAAATATATATAATCTGAGCCATATTAAAAGTAATGATAGCATAAGAATTTTTTATATATATGTAGAGGTATTTTCCTAGCGTCGTTCGGACGCCGGTCGCGCCTCGCAAACGAAATATACTCATTGACACAAAAAAAAAGAGAAAACTTTTGATCGAGAACAAATGTCACAAGTAACACATTCTACATGGAAACTAACGCCAATCAATAATTAAACACGCAATAGAGGGTAGATTTGATTAGAGTAGTATTTTTTTTTAGTTGTTTCCATCAGTTTTCATGTACAATGTCTCGTATATTAATCGATATCGTATAGATTTATAATATTTTCCGATACTCTACATAGAGTCTACATATTTACTTATTGTAATGAAACGTAGTTTTAATGTACTGTTGCCTTCAGCGTATCGTACTTACTTTGATGTACCCACGGCGCCATTTTGTTGGTAGTTCGGTTGTATTGGAGATAATTTGATTTTGTGGTTAGTTGTAACCATTGAATTCTTATGATATTGATAGTTGTTACAATCGATAACGGTTGTCCCAAAATAACCATTCCGATTAATTAAATTGTCACAATTCAATCGAATTACCTAAAATATGAAAGTTTGTGGAGATCTCAACTACAATGGTGAACGCTTGTGGGTATTTAAGAAAAAAAAACAAGTGATTCGGCAAATGTGATTTTTTCGGTTTCCCTCAAAAATGCAGATGCGTTATTTTAGTATCGAAAAATATTTTTGAGTAGTAATAATTATTCATAAGTAGCGTCTGATTGGCTGTCTATTATAATAAATATATCGTATATTGTAATAATAAGTTAATGATTAATCTCGCGGGTGGTCGCATCGCGTCTCCTATAACAATACTAAAATACGATGTCTCGATGTTGCCACACTCGAAACATTTTGAATTATTTTGCTAATAATATAACGTGTTAAAGTGAACATTAAATATTGGATATCGCGTAGTAAGCACGCTGTTTCGCCTTTCCGTGTCTAAGTGTATCGACCTCTGTGAATACTAGATCGTAGAGAGTAGTGTCTTAGATAAAGCAAATATTCTAAATATTAACTGGCAACACCACACGAACAAGTGATACGATGTTAGCTAAATATTTTAGCAATACATTGAAAACGTATATATTATAATTATATTTGTTTACGTATTGCCTGTGTCATGTATGTACTTTGTGTAGGGCTGTGAGACGGCCGCGCTAATTGTAGTACGTTTTAATATTTTAATTTACTATATTAATGTTCCTTTTTTTTTTGTTTTCCACACGGAAGGTCTTTCAAAGTATTACTCGCTACTATGAATATTTTTAAGAAATTATTTTCTTCATATCTGTACAGTAGTATAGTTCCTAAAGTGTAATCGATACGAAATTGTAACCTTTCGACTAATCGTAGCTGATTAAATATAATTTTCATTAATGTTAAGTTTATATTTTGAGATCAAATTATTCTTATCGTCTATTAGTGATGTATCGGATCGTCTGATGTACGCTCGGTGAGTTCGGCGATTACGAATAAATAATCGATTCGCCTAATTAAGACATGATTATTCGATACGTATACTATAATGACAAATGTAACGATCGAAAAGAAATATAAAAGGTCTGACACGTCCGCCCTACAATCTCACTAATGTAAAGAAATATATTCGATATTTATATCGATTGATCGCCGCTTATTATTCGTAATCGCCATTCTTATTTCGTTAAAAGTATATTTTTTACGTATTTAATGGAAGACTGCTCTACCGTTTTCTATAATTTCGTCGGTAATATATAATTTTAACCTTATCATCTATTAAGAAAAGCCGAAGAGGCATTTTTGTTGTGGTGAGTCTCAAGGCAACTGAGTGTTTATTTAAATAATGAATCTGTATTTTTATAACTAAAGATAAGTTAATACAATCAGTTAATCCACGCAATGACCTTATATTATATCCCCGAGTAGGTTAGGTTCGTTTTTAAGTTGAATAGAATGGCCCTATTGGCTTTGTGGTTTTCGTTAAGTTTAGTGTGATTCTGTTGCCGTATTTTCTAGAGCTAACGCTTATACAGTATCATTAATTATCATTAAATTTTAATGCACATTAATTGTTAATGCATGTTAGCACTTAATTGCTCTCTTTATTTAATTTACACAGTGTCAATTAATACTTTTCTTATTTAATCTTTTGACGATTTTGAATACTTTATTTTATTATCCAATACATACATTATTCTTAATTGACAAAATAATCAAGTGGGGAACGGCAGTGTCTTAACGCAAGGGTTCCCAGGTTCCCTTTGCCTACTCTGCAACTTGCGGTGTACAGCGTGAAGCAATATTACCAAAAACACCTCGATACTTATTTTATTAAAAAAACAATAATAAAAATCGATTAAATAAACACCCTCATTAATATACATACAGCGTGAAGTTTATTTTAATTTTTTAATAAATTGAGCTGTATAAGCGTTGGTTCAAGAACAGCGGGCCTTATGGTTTGGCAATAAACGAAAAAATAATTATTTATGGAATGTTAGAGTGATTGCCCGGTTGATTGCATTTATTGTTTCCCCTTTATTTAATCTATACAAAACACGGTGGTACAATTTATTTATTTATATATATATAAATTGAGCATTTAAAATTCGCATAATCTGCATTTTCATCAAAATTTTTATTATTTTTAATTTTGCATATATATTTTGTTTTTTTTTTACACTGCCACTATTGTGCCACCAGAACGACACATCATGAATTTCGTTTACATTTTATTTTATATATTTAATAATATAATAATCATGCTTTATATTATAGATCTTAGAAATATTTTTCTAAGTCAAGTTACATAATCGTAATAATAACAATATATAGGCTATATCTATCTATGTATCTATCTTATATTACGAAAGCTATGTACTCAAGGATTTTAATTAAAATCAATACATATTATATTCATACAGCAAGGAATATTTAGTTGTAGTGTGAGATTTTATATTCTTGTATTTGTGAAATGGCTATCATTTTACGTTGTGATCATGTGAGTGCAAAATTTTTTTAATATTTTTTTTTTATAATTTTAACCAGTTTCATTGACATATCGTCAATAAGGGCAGCAGAAATTACAACGTTTGTTTAGTTCTGCATAGTCCAAGAGCAGTATTTTTTAGCTGTAGTACTTTATTATTATAAACCTTTTTTTTATTATTTTAACATTTATGAAATTCGATCGTTAGTTAATTTCTAACAATGAAATATTTAATAAAGAAATCACAAAATTATTGGCCTTTGATTTAATTCCTTATCTGCCCTATCTACTATGAAACAAAAGGGACATTATAGTACTAATAAAAAATAAAATATTAATTATCAATAAAAAAACACAGGATAAAAAAATAAAACATCAAAAATTAGCAATAAGTTTTATTTATTATAAATATAGATATTTGGATAAGCAAACTAGTATTGTTAGCACAGCACTAGCTATTTATTGACTATAATATAGGCTTACCTATTGTGCTTAGTCCTAGACCCAGACCCAGACATAGTTCCAGATTTAGTCCTAAATCTAGGTCCCAGGTGGAGGCGGGGGTCCCCATTGCGGAGGCTGCCCAGGCATACTACAGAAATTAGACCCAAAAACTGACATATTCTGTCTGAATGGCATATTCATGAATTGCATTCTTGGATTTCTAAATTGCATCCTATTCATTATATACGGAGGTGGCGTAGTGGGATTGAAATGTGGGAACATCGGACTGAACCCAGGAGGAGGCATTATAGGACCTCCAGGGTCTACATTAGGGTGCGGGGGTGGCGTTCTCATCTCCTGATCCTCGAACGCTCTCTGAGGTCTCGTATAATGGAATGGATTTCTTCTAAAACCTGAAGGTACTGAGTTCCGACCGCGGCTGGACCCTCCAAACCTGCTACTAGATTCCGATGGTCTTTGATTACGTTTTGCTTCAAGCATTTTTCTAGGGGTTTTGGAATTCTCACCATTTTCTGATGTATCTTGCTTGTTTTGTTTTTGTTCCTTTTTAGCTTTGTTAGCGCGCCTCTCTTCCTCATCGTCAGAGAAGTCGACGTGGCTTGGCGGAGGTTCTATATCGTTCAGCCATGATGCATCTGATCCTTTAACTCTGGAAATAAAAAAAACATTTTAAATTATAATGATTAAAAAATAAAATGCTAACAGCCTATTAAGAAAATTCTTAAGAGAGACTAAAAACTTTTCAAAAAACTTTTACACTCTAAGCCAACGATATATTAAACGGCGTCATATATATCGGCTATAATAAATGTATATAAGAAAGAACTTCCTTGGTTGAACTTGTTAATCCCTAGCACCATTGGTACAAATCGAAGAAGGCTATATATAAGGTATTTTACATCATGTTAATCATTTTGAAAGTCAGTTACCTCCCACAGTTAGAATGTGTTATACACAACTCTTAGTTATTTCCATATGACCATGGGGGTGAAGCCACAGGTACGCTGATGACAACTCGTTATATTGGGGGAATCATAAGTATATTACAAGGCCGGGTGCCTGTAGTGGCCACAGCCCACTTACAATCTTAAGCCTCAAAAATAAAAAAAACATGTAGACTAAAAGTCTTTTAAGTCCTCTCTGGAAAATTTCTCTGGATATGCCCAAATTTGTGTAATATAAGGACGAAATTTAAACCGAAATTATCCATGTCTTAAAATTTCAAACTTACTTCATAAGTTCAGTGAGAAAAACAAATTTAGTGTGTTGGGTCCGAGGCGCAATGAACACTTCCATGCCAGGTTGAACACCTCGCTCTTTGACATGATCCTCAGAATTAAAACGAACACAATAGTTTGGTTCTGTTACCTGTAAAATATAATATAAGTTTGTATAAGAAATTTTATCATTATTTTTATTTAGAAAGATGATGTTCAGATACTTTGTTCTCTACTTTATGCATATTTACAAGACATTGTGTTAAATCGTACAGCCCAACGCCGCGCTTTGTCTTGCTACAACTAAGAAATAATAAATATAATAAGTTTCATGCTGTATCCCGCACACAGCAGGGTTGGTAGAGGGAACCTCCGACACTCCGTTCCCCACTTTCCGCCGAATTCTGGAGGCATTGCGTGTTGAGTGGAGGAACTCAATGCCACGCTTTGCCTCGAGTCCAGAGCGAAGAAATGGAAATATAAATTTACATAAATTTTTCTTTCTTCGAATGGTGAGCGAACCCACAACAGTAGCATTACAATCACATGATTGTGCCTCTGGGTTACGACAGCCTCGTATATTCCGATGATATTTCGATTTTCTTCTGCAAGTGAGGATCAACCCCCAACCATTATATTTACAGTCGGAACAATATCTGAGTTAGCTTGCACTACAACGGCCGAGTTCGTAATTATTTTATGAAGAAGGTAAAATGATTTTTGAATCTAGTTAAATGGCCATTATAAATATAACATATCTGGTAAACTTTACATTCACTCATGTGGTCCCACACCGACACATGTGATTCCTACTCTGCCTACCCAATACCCTACTATATGTATATTATAAAAAAAATTAAGCTTAAAGAAAGATAGATGACTTACAGGTCCAAAAACATCAAACACTTTTCCCAATGCTTTAGCTCCATTATCCAAAAACAGAATACTGTCCAGATCTACTAATGGTGTTTCCGGATATGCTCGAACTATCACTGTAAAAGCCAACAAGTAAAATAAAATATTCATTTGGAGCAGATAAAACTTTTAAGGTTAATTAATTATTTTAAGCAATCCACAAGCATTTGACTGTGTATGTGACAGGTTTGGGGTTTGATTCCCACTTCGGTAAATGAAATATTTAATATTTTCATATCCTTACTCTGGTGATGTCAATCATTAAGTTCTGCCACTTAACACATGATTCCTCAAGAATTCAGCAGAAAGTAGGGAAATGGAAGTGTTCTAATGGTAATAGTGTCTTAACACTAAAATAATATTATCACAGGCCATTACTATCTTGTGGGATAGCATGTAAATGCAACATTTCTGGATTTGATGGCGAGGAAGAGAAAGGGTTATTTAATTTTCTTTCTCTGGCTCATAAAGTGAAAGTGGTGTTGATTACCACCCCACAACATGTAGCTTCTTAAATTTGGCCAATAATTTGAGTGTTTCAACATACAATTGGAAAAATATGAACAAAAATACATTTAAACTGTGTTATATTAATGTTATGTGCAGCAGAATTAATATAATATTTAGAAACTAAAATATAATACTTACCTAATCTATCTACTATACTGGTAATGGTTCCAATTTTAGTAGTTTCTTGAGATGGTAAGCTTATGGCAAGATCTTCTATAGGCGGTAAGTCATCAAGACCCAATTCACCATGTACTTTAGGAGGTTCTAGTTTTCCAGAACGATTATTACTTTCCAGTTCATCACTAAAACCATTATATAATTAAAATAAACATAGTTCAGTAACTTTAATACATTTAAGTGTAACAATATATAATTAGTACAAATACCCGCTAGAAAATTCCTCGATGTCTTTAACAGAATCTATATCACTATCACTATCACTAGAATCATCTGAACTCGAATCGGAGTCACTGTCCACATCTCTGTACTCCGTTACATCATATTCTACCACACCACTTTCTGAACTATCTATTATCATGTGTCGTACAACACTTGTATCACTGTCGCCTTCGGACAGCGGGCCATGGGCGCAAGCGTTGATAATATTATTTTTCAAAACCATTTCACTGAGCTCCACCGCGTCGGAATCATCATTTCCAGTATTATCGTTCGATCGAGTGTCCTCAGAATCAGATTCAGAGCCATATTCGGCGATTAAGCTGAGAGACACGTTTTTATTGTTACTTTGGTCAAGGTTTTCCATTACAATGAACAAACAATTCCGCGTGGACGGTAATGTTGCTTTATTTTATTGTACCGTTTAAGCTATAATCAATCATTTACTACTCGTAGCTAAGTACTTAGAAGCTATAGTATTCTACTATTACACATTATTTATACTAGTTTAAAATAAAATCAAACAACGCGCATTATAATGAAATTGCAGAAAAACAGTCACTTTTGCACAGAAAAAAATGACCTAATGACCTGACATTTTCTTATTGCTGTCAGTTGTCAGATTGTAGATAAAATAAGGAGCGGACAATGTTGGATAAGGTATACATTCATTTATTCATTTAGAAAATCTTTATTTTTAAATAAAAAAATATACCATTGCTTTATTTTCTAAATATAATACAACATATTTTTAAAGTATATAATTTATATAAAATCAGCTTCACGCTGTATCCTGCAAACAACAGGGTAAGAAGAGGGAACCTAGTGTTAAGATATTCTGTTCCCCACTTTTCGCCGATTTCTGGAGGCATTGTGTTGGGTGGCGGAATTCAACGTCCTGCTTTGCCTCTACACCGAAGCAAAGAAATCGAAGTATACATTTAAATAAATATTTTATTTCTTCGAGTGAGGATCGAACCCATAACCAGCCGCGTGTAGTCACACGTGTCCCTGCAACTTGCCTCGACTCGACCTCGACTCGAACACGGCTAATCGTGTCGAGTCAATACCATATAAAATTAGGTTATAAAAATGAATTTTAAATAAAATGAATCTAAATTATTTAAAAAATATATATTTATAAAATAAATTTATAGATTAAATGTTTTATTAAGCACGCTAAGACGTTCCCGAACAGGATCCATTTCGACAAGATTCTGGTACGATTCCGAGTCTACCTGAAAATTAAATACTACAGTAACATGTAGGTTTTTTCTTCAAATCTCTTAATGAATTGACTTGATATGGGTTGAAAGAAAACAAAAAAGATTTTTTTTTATTGGAAATTTATAATTTTAAGAAGTTAGAAACTAAATAATTTCATACGTAAATATTTAAATGTGACCAGAGATAAAAATCGACAGATTCCATTTCTGAATTGCTTTTTTATATAAGCAACTAATAGATTTCTCTTGTGATTTAATGAAATTAATATAATTCAATATTTCCAAAAACAATATATATATATGTAAAGGATTTCGAAATAATCATATTTTGTTTATTTATATACTTACAGATAAAAAAAACTACTTCTATATTTTTATACTATATTAAATACTTAAAAATAGCAATCAACTATACTTTTCTGAGGCATAAAGTTTTAACAAAATTACTCAAATTACAAGAAACCTGACTACTTTAAATATACAATATTTCTAAATAAATATATGTATAATGGTATATACAATGAGAAGATTTATGCGTTTATTTATATGTAATATAATATATTTATAAGACATTGTAATACTAAAGTGTACTTTGTTAGGCACTAGTTACAGGTATAAAGGTTTAATTTTTATATTGTCCAATTCTTTTTTTTATATATAGTTTTTGGATAAGAATTTATTTGGCAGCCAATATTATAAATGTGTAATGTCATTTAATTATTATTAGCAATGTGTAATGTAATTTAATTATTTGGAAAGAATGGATTTTAAATACATTTGTTGACTTTTATCATTACATCCAGCCAAATGGTTATACAAAAGTCATTAATCTATTATGTTATAAATTATAAAGGACTGGGATATATATTTTACACATATACATTTATTATTATATTGAAATGTTTTGTTACTAGGATTTTAATGGACAGCTCTCAAATATACATATATATACATACACTGTGACAATGATGTTGATACTTCACTTTTTACTTTAAATAATAACTAATAAAATAATAATGTATAGATGTGGTAGGTAATAAATAATATTCATATCAAATTTATAACATATAAATATGTGTTAATGAAAAGATTAAAGCTAATTTTATTACTAACTAAAAGTAAACAAAAATTAAGATATGCTGACTACATTATAGCTGCTATAAAGGGATGGTACTAGTACTTACCATATACAAAAAGTAAATATAATCACTTAAACCTATATAAATCCTATGTTACCAAGCAGAAACAACAATGACGTAATTTTTTTTACTTAAATTTTAAAAATAAATTTGAAATTTTGAAGTATGAAAAAATATATATCTGAAGCTGAGATTACATCACACTAGTTCTAGTGCATTCCATCACATAGTTTCATCATATGCAGATAGGGTACTATCACATAAAAATATTGGCTATAGACATAAGCTAAAATATTAAATGCATATGTATGGATGCAGAACTCCAAGTTAAATGTTATAAGCAAAAATAGTCTATTTTTAATGACCTAACATAGTGCATTAGAATTAATGTAATGTTATTGAACAAATGATGTTAAAGTACAAACTTTCAGATAAAAGATCTTTTCAGCTTTACACATACAGAGAGGTAGGCAGAGGGAACCTTGTGTTAAGACATTCTGTTCTAATATTTTTTTACATATCAAACGCACATATTAATACACACATCAATTGCTGAAGCAAATGCCTAATATCAAGTATAATATATTTACTATGAACATTATTAATTAAAAAAAATATTGACTTCATTTTTAAAATAACGATTTAAATACAGTAAATTTGACAAATATAATTTTTACGTCATTTTTGTAATTGTACAAAATCTACTGTTTTTACAATATAAATTTAATATTACTAATAATGTTTTATCTACACAATGTAGCATCAATTTGCTTGAGAGATGGTAGTGTCAGCTTTAATTTTCTCCTGTACGCAGGATCAGATGCGATGGGATTGCGTTCTAAGTAAATAGTTGCCAACTTTTTATTTTCTTGCAAATATTCTATTGATGACCACTCTGTTATTTTATTGTCGTTTAGCTGAAATAAAAAAAAATACACATGTATTTATCAATATAATAAAAAAAACATCAGAGAAAACCCAGTCCTGATAAAATCCATTTATCCTTTTTTGTAATAAATTTGGCGCAGTTTTTGTTTTATTATTAGATTGATTTAACATTATTATTACCATGAGTTGACCCGTAAACAGTGTGCCTTGTCTTTTCCTGTTAAAAAAGCCACAATTTGACTTATATTGTCAAAATGACTAATTGAATTAACTTACAAATATAATAAACACAGTTCACCTAGTGAACACAGAACTTGGCACCCATATATATCTCCCATCTCCAACAAAAGGTGAAGTGGAGAATGATGCAATACTTTAACATTTAACTTATCTCTCATTTATGTTTTTGATGGGATTCTTTTAGCACAATATTACCATTTTTTAGGGTAAACAAAAGGCATGGAAAATGGTTTAAATGTGTCTTATGATCACAACTTAAAAGTCTTACAACACACTATAGTTGTATATTTGTTTAAATGTTAAAACTACTGAGTTTTTGTTGGAATTGCAAAATATTTGAATACTACTGGATACTAAAATATTGGTTGGACTTGTATTTTACTCAATTTTTTCATTATTGCATGATACCTATCTATTTTTGTTTTTCAAACCAGTTTTGAATGATGTTTTGAAACCAGTGTTAAGACAGTCCATTACCCATTTTCGCCTTGTTAACAAAGCAAGAAATGAAAACATTAAATATTTCACTCCCCCACGAGTGGGATATCTGACCTATAACCGTTGTGTACTACAATCACACTCTTATGCCACTGCACCACTATTATTTATAAAAAAATGTATAGTTACCCATAGCTCCTCCAAATCGCTCATATGTCTAACATTCTCAATAGCCGTTATTTTATTAATAGCCAAATCCAAAGTTTGAAGCTTAACTTGATTATCCAAATTTTCTATTAAAGTTAAACCATTTTCCGAAATATACAATTGTTCCAATTTTGTCAATTGTTCTAATTTCTCAATTTTCGTTATTCTATTGCTTTGTAAAACAAGTATTTCCAAATTGGTTAAATCATCCAAATTTTGTATTTTACTTATTTTATTTTTACCAAGGTAAAGTTCCTTCAGAGCTGTTAGGCCTTCTAGATTTTTTATATTCTAGAAAATATCATTAATAATAGGTCATTACAATATTTTTTGTAAATGTGTCAATAAATACATTTTTATATGCATGTTGTTGTAAGCAGCTACACTAATTGTTAAAAAATTATGAACCTATGAACAAAGATAGCCTTGACCAGTTGACACTTTGCTTAGACCATATGATGCCATATCATAGCAGCTGCTGTTTTAGATATTTAAAAATAATACTGATAAGTAAACAAAAATATTTTTTTTTGGTATATGTAGGGAAATACCTAATAATTGACTTTTCCACATATACAATAAAATTATTCTAGTAATTAATCCATAATAACTTACTTACCCTTATTCGATTGTCTCCCAACTCAAGAGATTCAAGCTGTGGCAAATGATTGACATTTTTAATTTCAGTTATTTTATTGGAACTTAAGAAAAGTTTTCTTAATTTTAAAAGATTGTTTAAACCAGTTATTTCCTTAATTCTGTTGAATGATAAATCTAATATCCTGCAAATCCATAGATTTTTTGTTAGAATTGAATATTTTACATGCTCTAAATCATTAAAATACAGTATTAATTATAAAATAGCAGCTTCACATACAAATATAGTGTTGATGACACCCTGTAGCCCTCATATATTGTGCAATTTCCAATACACTCCATGTATAGGAAATTACACAATACCATGCTTTGTCTTCTAGAGCAAGGAAAGTGTTATATCTAAGTCATATTTTATTATTACATTTACAGTTGTTACAGATAAATGCTTCCTACTGCACTAAAACAGCCTGACAAAGTATCAACTATCCTATATCTTATAAGGAAAAATATTTGTATAATGTTACATTATAAAAACTTGTTTAAACAAGCTATATTATTATGCAATAATATTAATCACTATGCTTTCTTTACTTACTCTAAATTTACTAGATTATCTAAGTTCTCTATAACTACAATTTGATTATCATAAAGCTCAAGTTCCACAAGTGTAGAAAGTGTGTTCAATCCTTCTATTTTCTTTATTAAATTCCATCTCAGATACAATCTACAAAAAAATAAACAATAAGGAAATATTAATAATTTTTTTGAAATAAAATAAATTAAACTTTCAATATTACATAGTATTTAAATTTTATAATTATTACCTTTCTAAGTTACGTAGGGGTTCCAAGTTTTCTATTTTTCCAATTCTTCCGTGGTTTAGGTCCAAGAGTTCAGTATGTTCGTCAACCACAATAAGTTCTTGTGTATCCTCGTTTTCTGGTGGCGGGGTCGCTGGAGGTGGTGGAGATTCCATTCTGTCTTCCTCATTGTTAACTCTTACTTCCTTTGGCACTAAATCAGCTTCATTGTTAGCCATCGGCGTATCCTGGTTATCTAGAACATAATTTAATATAAAGTATACGCACTAGAAACTTAGATCGGGTAATAAGCAAAATATAATTATTTACCTGCCATTATACAAATATATCCTATTTTTAAAAGTTCGAATCTTTCTATAGAATAGTATCAAATACAAATTAATTACTAATTCGGAAATCCCAAATTAAATATTAATGTCACATTGACATAAATATGAATCATGACAATAAACAATAATTACAGCAGTTTATAGATAACTAAATCTAGAAGATTGCTAAACACAAATAGAAAATAAAAGAAGATTGTTTTAAGCAAACATTGCTTCATTGAATGTTAAAACATGTTGAGATAAAAATAAGTTAAGATGACATTATTATAGTACTTACTTATTACATTAAAAAAGCGTTATTGTGCTTAATTTTTTTTTAAGTTTTTAGAATAAAACCTTTTTGAAGTAAAACCTTTGTTAATAATATTTATTGCAGCTATTATCAAAATTTTTTTAAACATTTTTTAAAGTGTTATTCCACACTTATTATCAAAATTTATTTTAGAGATTTTAAGCGAATTGTACTGTATTTATTTTAATCTACACACATTTTTAAATAGTAAACGTTTTTTGCACTTACTTGAATCAGGTTTTAGTTCAAAATATGCCGCAAACGGGGTCAAAATCTTTAAAATTAAAATGATTATATTTTGCACTTTATAAACGGAAACAAAGTAAATAATCGAATAGACATTGAACAATCGAGTAAACTTGACAACTACCTTGCTGAAATCCGGAACTCCGGACTTACCGATTCAATTTCAGTGTGCAACTAAAACCAACTTTGAATTGACGTTTGTCTGTTTCTCTAGCTACTTGCGGGTTGATTCAATTGTCCATAGCAAAATATTTACAAATCGCTACGTAGGCAATTTCGAACTGAATAACATATTTTGAAATATCTGAAAAAACAAATTTCTCTACAATATAATTTTCATAAAATATAAATTTTACGAATAAAAGAGAATTAAGCAAAATGAGTGCGGCACCAAAAATAACTGTTTCATCCCCTAATATAAAATATACTGATGATTATATATTTTCTGAGTACGAATATAATGAAACGCTGGTTACAAAGAAGGATAATGAATTTGTGGTAAGTTTTTACATATTTGTTATGAAGCCGAAATTGCCGCGCCGGTCATATAGATCCATCGAATTACCTAGAAAATTATACAAAACATATTATATCTGATATAATTAATAAAAATATTATTTTAAATATTACTTAATCAATTTTTTTTCATACTTTTTGATATATTAGGAAGAAAATGTTGTCATTAATAACAAAGTGCGTGTTTTATTTATCTTACATGTACACACATATATGCGGATTTAATATCAGCTTGTATTTTTACTAATTTGTTTAAATACACTACAATAACAAAACTACAAATTTTCATGGAATTCTTTTAGTAGGTACTAAAATATTTATATTTACTTTTTGTTTTAGGCAAAGCCATACTGTACATCTTTATCTATAAGAACAAGTAGAAAAGTGGGTAAAGTGGGAGTAATGTTAGTAGGATGGGGTGGCAATAATGGAACCACATTTACTGCTGCAGTCCTCGCTAATAAACACCAGCTTTCATGGAACACTAAAAATGGACAAATGAATTCTAATTGGTAAAAATATATTTTCTTTTTTCTACTTAATGCAGTGGAGGAGGTGGAGGGAACCTAGTATCATGACATAATTTTTTTTTACTTTTGGCTAGAATATGAGATATTGTATCTTGTGGTGTGGAGTGGTGGAACTCCTTCAGAGCAGTGAAATGAAAATATTTATTCCACTAAGTTGTCATCCAACACACAACCATCACATTTACAGTCAGCCCCACTGTGCTATCATGGCCTCGAAAAATTATAATTAAAATATTTGTTTAAAAATATTTATATTTATTTGGACTAAAAAAATGTTTCTCGCAGTGGCTAAAAGTAATTTAATTTGTGTACTTTTTTAAATAGGTATGGTTCAATAACACAAGCTTCAACAGTGCGTCTTGGAATTGATGAAAAAGGTGAAGATGTATATATACCAATGTCAAATCTTTTGCCGATGATTCATCCAGATGATCTTGGTAAGTAATTTTTTATTAAGCTTTATGCTGTATCCCATATAGCAGGATCCATTAAGACATTTTTTCCACTTTCTTACAAATTCTGGAGCTATTATGTGTTAGGGGGCGAAACTTAACACCACCGAAGAAATAAAAATATTAAAATTTCTTAAAAGCACACACTTAAAAGTGTAGTCTTCATTTTTTATACTGGCACTTTATGTTTATTGCATCACTTTGTTAGTTTCACGCTGTATCCCACACACAGCAGGGTAGGCAGAGGGAACCTAGTGTTAGGACACTCCATTCCCCACTGTCTGCCGAATTCTGCAGGCATTGCGTGTTGAGTGGCAGAACTCAACGCCGCGCTTAGCCTCGACACCAGAGCGAAGAAATGGGAATATAAATTTAAGTAAATATTTGATCTCCTCGAGTGGGGATCGAACCCACAACCAGTCGGTTTTACAGTCACACTTCGTGCCGCTGCCCCACGACTGGCCTCATCACTTTGTTAACCACCCAAAAATACTTCATATGTTTGGTTGTACATGCTAATCTCAAGAATGATTAAAATTTTATTTGTCTTGTATCCAACCATCTCATCCATTTATGTGGGAATGCTATAGGCTATTTTAAAATGTCATTCTTTATAATTTATTTCCCATATCTATTCAAATTGCAAAGCATTCCTGTGATTAAGTTACGACCTTGCTTCCCAACCCTGACCTACTGCTGTCCTGGGTCAGGTCATCCAGGCATTGTAAATAGGATACAAAATCAATACTACCCTCTTACGTCACTAGTTACTGCTATATTGGGTTAATTTTATTATAGGAGTTTGTAGTTTTGATAAGTAATAAGAGAATTTTAATTAAACTTAATTATTGGTGAGTTTATGGATTTCGTAGATATTTATGTGTGTGCAGGATCGGTTTTCGAGATGCTTAAAATTTTATATAATATCATTTTATTTATGGAAACCATAAACGGGCTAACGACAGTTTGTTTATGATTTCACACTAACGTGTACAGGTATTGTGGGTTCGATTCCCGACCTAATTAAGTGTTGGTGGTTGAACCACCTATGCAATGTCTCAAAATTGATCAGAAAGTACACAGCGGAGTGTTCACATTAAGTTCTCTCAGCCTACCTCGCTAGATGCGGCAATAATGTGAAGCCCTAAACAGAGCGGCAGAATAAAACTGAAGAAGTTTCTTAGATATTTCTGACAAAGGAAAATTCAATACATAAATCAAAATGACGTCACTATTTTTATATATGGGATCGGAAGTATCTTAATGAGAATAGTGTCTTAAAACTAAGTTTGCAGGTGCCTACTACTACTACTAGGTGTGCCTACTCTGCCCTAAGTGGCGGGAAACAGCGTGAAGCTATAAAAAAAATTATATCCCATATTTAAAAAAATAATTTCCGTTCAGTTATCGACGGGTGGGACATAAGCCCGATGAACCTAGCAGACGCGATGGTCCGCGCTAAGGTCTTAGACTACGATCTTCAACAGAAACTGCGCAAGGAGATGTTGGCTATGCGGCCCCGCCCTGCGATTTATGATCCTGACTTCATTGCTGCTAATCAGGTAAGTTAGACTTGATATATGTTGTTGAAAATACTTTCTTTCAGATATTTCGGAAAAAGAACGGATTTTTGCCGTTCCTCACTTTCCGACGAAATCCAAAAGCGAGGACGAAATCCGGAGGAAATGGTGTTCAGTGGCGTAGCTCAATGCCGCGCTCGTCTCGTTACCGGACTGAGAAAATGAAATAAAATCATTTCCTCAAGTGGAAATCGAACCCCTAACCTGTCGCGTTTACAGTCGCATTTGCCAACGCGTAACGACTGGTCTTCTCAATATAAGGCTAAAAATTTCAAATATACATATATAAAAAAAAGATTTCTACATTGTTTCTCACTCTCTATTCTATAAAAATCTGAATGAAATGAGATTGTCCTGAAAATTATCCATTTAAGTAATTCACAGACAGCGAGCGACGTGGTCTAGTTATATATGATTATAAATCTGTCCGTCCAGCTCACGTGTAGGTACATTATGCCTTTAGAACGACCATTAATTATTCTATGTGTTTGTCAGCCGTTTCTATACTTATCACGTGCTATTTCCTATTTAATTAACGTTTATATAATAAATTTGCGCGTAAATGTAGATTATAAATATTTAATATAGTTTATCTTATTATATTGAAGATTTTCTTTTAGTTTTACCCTGTAGTAGATACAGAGTAGGCAGAAGGAATCTAGTTTTAAGATACTGGGTTCTCCACTTTCCGCCGAATTCTAGAGGCACTGCAAACCACAACCCGTCTCGTTTACAGTCACACCCCTGTGCCCCTGTGCCACGACTGACCTCAGATTATATTGAAGACGAATGAAGGATATACTTACTTGGCCTAAATTTAATAGTCCTATTTTAAATATATACCTATATTGAAAACTTACTGTAGAAAGATGCTCACACAATCAGTTAAGTCGCATTCTTAGTTCACTTTTATGAAAAGTTTAAGGAAGCAAATTTTGTGTAGTCTTGTTTTAAAAATATATATACTTGATGAAACCGCTTGAAAGTATTAAATACGAGGGGAGAGGTTCAAGTAAAAATCTTTTAACTTTGTTTTAAGATATTTCAATGTCAAAGTGCATGATTGTGAGTGTAGTTCACTCGGAGAATTAATTATTTTGATAATTTCGCTCTGCTCTGGTGATAAGACAAAACGCGGCATTGAGTTCCGCCACTCAACAAGCAATCTTTCGAAAAATGGGTAAATGTGCAGAAATGGGCGGAAATCTGGGAACAGAGTGCCTTACCACTGGGCTGCTTCTTCCTATTCTGCTGTATGCAAGATACGGCTTGATGCGAAAATAATAAAGTCGAATTGAGAACCTCCTCATACAGAAGTCGGTTAAAAAATATTATTAAGAAGCGAAATATTTATTTGAGCTTTTTAATTTCTTTTGTAAAAAATAAATTTTTTGCACTTTTCCAATACAATGAAAGTTTATAGGGATTCAATAAGTTGGAGCATCGAAGCCTTGTCAGTTCCTCTATTGTATGAACACAGTTTGTTATTGCGTTTTGCAATATTCATAAGAATTTGTTATTCAGTTGTATAATTAAATACTTCGAATGTGACTGTCATATTAATTTTTGACTTAGTATTTTTGATTTTCTTACTAGAGATTTGTCACATAGTATTTTTTATAATACCTTCTTACTTGTATACTTCGTAAATTTTAAATGAAACTCTGTAACCGGATTAATGGCGTATATTTAAAATTATAGGTACAATTTGCAAAACTGAGGTTTCGTATACTTTGCTGTAGTCCGAAAAGTCTGGTTCAGGTCCGTTTTCTAAATTTTATAATATCAAATAGATGTGATTAATCTAGTTAAATAGTTTCATTTGAAATGTGTAAAAATTGAAGATGTGCTGGGAGTTATAGCACCCTGCTATACAGGTAGAATCTATTATTTTGGCCGTCCTATAGAACCTCGGCTGCCTTTTCTTTATCCAGACCACGGAGCAATCTATATTATAAATAATCAGCGTTTCCTTCATGACGTCGTCATTTATTGTTATTTTTAAATTATATTCCATTTACCCACTTCGCATGCAGGAGGTACGTGAAATTAAAAAAAAACTAGCATCATATATAGATATACATATGTAGGTAGGTTTACTGTTTATTAATCTTCATGTCATTCAATATGACTGCGAAAACTGTTTACAGAACACTTCACTAAACTGAGATCAAATGACACGATATTTGATGAAACTTGATCGCTTTTCATAACAATTTTGTATTTTAATACTAGCTCTTGATTCTTACTTTTCTTTAGAGTTTTTTCTTTTGTTGTAAATTATTTTAGGCTAGTTTCGTATTCGACTGTTTAGTCGTTTTGTATGCGAAAGTCTTTTTGAATACAGATTTTTTATTGTTTAATAATTTAATCTCAGGCTACAAGAATAGTGTCGACCATTTTCAAATATAGTTAACCCACTACTTCGTAACTAGTTATCTGCTCTATGCAATACATAAAATTTTGAATAGTCCGAATTTTTCATGGTGATAAAATAAAAAAAAAACGGCCCTTCAGAAATTGTTTTTATACAGGAAGAGACAGAACTTCATTTTTTAAATTCATATATTGGCGTATATCACTCTTTACTAAAATTCGCATTTATATCAAAACGCAAAACGCCTTTGACTTTTTAAGGCAAAAGTTTAAAAAAATATATATATTGACAGTTATATCACAATACATTTTACACAAAATGTTATGTATGTTAAGAAAAACATTAATGATTTAACTAAAATTGGTGATGTTTATAATAATAATACCGGAAATAGGCTTAAACTTAGCGCACCTTGTTACTCGATTGCATCGAATCCGTAATTTTTTTATGGAACAATGAGTACGCCTTTACAATAGGATTCCAGAAAACATCAGAGAATTTGTGTGTTAAAGGTTATTACCAAATTAATGATTTTATAAATGATAACACGCCTTGGGAGAGAAATACTCGCGCCAATCTGTTTCAAAGGTATCATTGTCACAAATAATTAGATACATACATATTTAAACACTTTTAAAGTCCACACTTAGGTTTCCAGGCGGCGCGGGTTCGAGTCCCGCTACGTTCAAATTTTTATACGTTTTCTAAATAAGTAATTAGATATGTATTTGTGTAAAATTGATTTAAAACAAAAAACCCGATGAACTGTTCTTGCGCCGGTTCTTCTCAGGTCTGAGGCATTAACTTTAGTGAACTGGTGGTAAATTACTGGTAAGGTTAAAAAAATCAAACATAACTTCTTATTTGAATATAAATATTTGACTTTGATTAGGTTCCCAGGTTATCTAATGCGTGCGGGATACAACGTGAAGCTGATATAAAATAAATAACATTTATGTATTGATTATAAATGTTATTTATTTGCAATTGTTATTGGTAATATTATAAAAATTGTTTACGACAGTTAAAAAAATGCAATTTAATAAACAGATATCGTATATCGCTAACTCAATATAAAACGCAGCACTGTATTGGGTTACTATGCAAAGTTTTCCATATAACCTATTTTCATGACAACCAGCTTCCTTCTTCTTATTAGTTATAACTATAAATATAGACAGGGCCGGACTTAGAGATGTGTGTAGACAAAGGGGGCAACGAGGGGAGGCCCCTTATTATTTTCTTAAAAAAGTAGTTCTTTTTGGAACAAAATTTTACTGTTCAGCAAAATGGTTTTGCTTACGAATTCAGTGATTAATATCGCATGAATCGAATTGGCCGCTACCTATAATACAGTGTGAATGTACTACGTATGAATATTGTTAAAATGCAAAATTGCTTGAGATTTTTTTAGCAGGGCAATAGCCCAACCTGGCCCACTTAAATCCGATCCTGGCTATAGATTATATTTATATAGGGTCTATAAATGAATGGACTTGAAGGTGAAACATGGCTGACGTCATTTAAGTGCACTAATTAAACCTGTCAATGGCAAGGGCGTACTGCAGTTGATGGTTTATAGTATGAAAATGTTACGTAGGATAGTTATAATGTGGCCAATCGTGGCGCAGAGGCACAAAGTGTGACTGTACAACCGACTGGTTGTGGGTTCGATCCCCACTCGAGGAAGTGAAATATTTATTTACATTTATATTTTCATTTCTTCGCTCTGGTGTCGAGGCAAAGGCTGGCGTTGAGTTTAGCCACTCAACACGCAATGCTTCCAGAAATCGGCGGAAAGTGGGGAACGGAGTGTCTTACACTAGGTTGCTGTGTGCAGGATACAGCGTGAAGCTGATTTTTTATTTTGACAGTTATAATTTCGAGTAGTACTTACGAGTGTGTAATAAATTTTAAGAAATACATATTATACATTAAAAATACAAATAATTGAAAAACAGATACTCCTTTACTTATTTTTTATTAATTGAACGTACAGAATACATTCTTCATTCGTGTCGTTGAGCTAATTTTTGATTTTACTAATATTAATTCACTATTAAAAGATAGTAGTAGTCTAAGAAAGAAGTCTTTTGGTTTCTTTCTACGTGTTTGGTTTTGGCTATTTAATTTAAGCGTAGACGCTAAAGCTACATAATTTTTTTCAGCCTCACGCTGCACATAGTAGAGTGCAAGCAGAGGTAACCTGGGAACCTAATCTAAACACACTGACGTTCCCCGATATTTATTTTTGCCGAATTCTGGAGGCATTGGGTGCTATAGCTAGTTTATTGGTATCTGGAAAATATAGTCATATGCACTTGAACAGTGGTTACGTAATTCAAGTACAACATAGTACATGCCCGTCAGTGGCAAGGACGTTGTGCATTTGAATAGTAATGTGCTGTATTTGATGGTTTACGAGCATGCTGTATAGCTTGTAATTGTTACGTATAACTATTATAGGTTCAACTCGTAATGGAATAATGTTTCCGATCAATTTTAATGTATTTTTTATTAAATTCCTAATTTACTTCAGTTGTAGATTAGTAAATTAGGAGTAAAAGTTTTATAAATTGGTTTTTGCAAACTTAAAAAAATATATTTTTATATGTACTGTTTATATGCATATGTGTACTGTATCTATCCATTTAAAATCCAGAGGCCAGTCGTGGCTCAGGCGCACACAGTGAACGCGACTGTTTGTGGGTTCGATCACCACTCGAGCAAATGAAATATTTATTTAAATGTATATTTCCATTTCTTCGCTGTGTTGTTGAGGCAAAGAGCGGCATTGAGTTCCTCTATTCAGCACGCAATGCCTCGAGAATTCGGTGCAGTGTGGAACTGAGTGTCTTAACACTAGGTTCCCTCTGTCTACCCTGCTTTGTGCGGGATACAGCGTGAAGCTGAAGCTGAAGCATTTAAAATCCATCCATTAATATTAACAACGTTTCATTTTTCTTTCTCATAAACAAGTTTAACTTTTACAATAAGAAAAAAAATAAATACAAACATCTAATTAGAATAAAAATGCACAATATTTTCCTGACTTAATTTTATTTACTTTTCTAGAAAAATGTTATATATATTTTTTATATTTCTTATATCTGTAATAATTCTTTTATTCTCTTCTTATTTTGCTCTACACTATAGGTGGACCGTGCAGTTAATTTGATTCGCGGTACTAGATACGAGCAGTATTTACAAATCAGAGCTGATATCAAAGATTTCCGTGATAAGAAGAAGCTGGACAAAATCATCGTTCTCTGGACCGCTAATACAGAACGGTAAGTTTACACTGACTTTAATTTTAAGAACTATGTACTTGAGTACATTAGCGAGATATATAGTTGTGGCGCAGTGGTGCTGCTTGTGACACCACGCTTGTGGGTTCGATCCACTCAGGTAATGGTTATCTTTATTTTCATTATCTCATTGTAGTAGAAGCGCGGAGTTCCGCCAAGCAATGTACCGGTGCGTGGAAGGAGTGTCTTAACACTAGGTTCCCTCTGTTTTATAACCCTGCTTATTTAAAGCATTTTGACAATCTCTTTCTTCGTATTTAGTTTAGGCTATAAAGTACTGCAATCGCTATATAATTTGATATACTACAGTGTACAAAAAATCTGATTATACATGTATATATGTAGAAAGAAGTGTATGGAACAATATTTATTTTTGAGTGAGTGCAACGTAATTACGGTTAAACAACGGTTCGGCGCTTCGGGTCATTGACACGTGACAACTTACATTGACACGTGTCAAATAAAAAACGCTCTTCTTTAAGAGAACCTGCTACCATCTGCTTGGCATTCCTATCTTTGTTGATTATAAAAGACTAGCATTTATTCGCGGCTTAGTCCTCGTGGTCAGATGGAAACAATCAAGATTTGTGTGACGTGACATATTATACTAAGTACCGTGGTAACTTTGAGCACGGGTACAGTATGTTACAATATAGTATTCTTTAATAAATGGGATATCCAACACAAAAAAAATCGAATCAGTTACGGAGATTACCTCGGTCAACCATGTAAACTCTAAAGCTTAATTAATAATATTGCTATAATATGCTTATAAATGATACTTAATTTTGTATTGATTTTGTAAAACAATAAATTTAGAAAGGTACATCAATAAGTTAGTGGACAATCGTGGCGCAGGGACACAAGTGTGACTGTAAACGCGACAGGTTGTGGATTCGATTCCCGTTCGAGGAAATTAAATATTTTCATTTATGCGCTCTGGTGTCGAGGCAAAACGCGGTGTTCAGCTCCGCCATCTGACACACAATGCCTCAAAAATCGGCAGAAAATGGGGAACGCCGTCTTAACACTAGGTTCCCTCTGTCTATACTGCTGTGTGCAACTAAAAATTTACGTATACGTAATACTTTCCAAAGTTGCAAAATGCAATAAAAAATTATAGGTATGTGCGATTATATGTCACTGTTCAAGCGTCACGCTGTTTACAACAAAAACGTAAAATTAATGAAGAAGCGGAATTTATGTAGTTTAAGGCTGCCTTGGCGCAATGGCACCAATGTCTGAGTGTGCTGTGATCGCGACTGTTGTGGATTCGAACCCTGCTCGGGGAAATGGATAATTTTCATTTTCCCGCTGTTTTATAATCAAGTGAAATGCGGAGAAACGGCATACTCGCCTAACCCGCTACCCTTCTCTCTGTCTACCCAACTGCAAAGACGGGATTAAGCGTGAAACTGGACAAAAAGATTTCTGTAATATTAAGAATGTCAGCGAGTGAGAGATCAAATTTCAAGAATCTATAAAACTAGAACTAAGAATCTTGTTAGAATTATAACTCAATTTTCAGTTAGCACAGTTCCATATGGTGTAAACGAAACGTGACTCGATGGAAATTTACTGGGTTTAGGACTCGTTAGTTAGATGGCTTTAATTTAAATTGGATTTCTTTTTGGGATATACGGATTAACTTTGAGTATAAATGTTTACATATATTTAAAATGTCAATCTACAGTCATTCTTTTAAACGGTCAGAAAGCGAAGAATTAAGTGATTTGTGAGGAAATTGCTTAGTCTCTACCTACAAATATTTAAAATGCGTGAAGATAAGAAAAAATGTGTATTGCGATAACATTTGCTTGAGAAAACCTAAAAGTCACCCGTGGCGCAGGTCTATAGCGTTTGACTATAAACACAAGGTTGTGAGTCGATTCCCACTCGAGGGAATAATATTTAATATTTTCACTTCTTCGCCCTGGTATCGAGACAAAGCGTGACGTAGAGTTCCACCACAGTCACGCAACAGCGTGGAACAAAAAAAAGAATAAATTACAGGTAATGCTTTAAATAAGAAGTAGACTCCATTCGTTTATTCAATTCCCTTAGTCAATTTATACGCGATTTGATAAGTTATGTATCAACTGCAGGTTCTTAACTGTATAAAATAAACCTTTCTACATAAATTGATATAGTAGTAGCCTTGGCCTTAGATAGTTCTTTTGGCAAGATTTCGCTTGATTCATTCGGCATTCGAATATTCTTACTTTTACTGACAGCTCCCAGCATTAACTGATAACTGAATTTAAACAACTTTTTTTTGCGAGACGCTGTTTTCCGCATGTATCCGGAGAGTATCTAGTGTTAGGACACTTCATTTCCCTCTTTTCGCCTAATTTTTTAGGAATAATTGATTCTTCAAGTGGGAATCGAAACCAGCACCGTCGCGATTACAGTTAGAGGCTGTGCCATTGCGGCACGCCGGCCTTGATTATTTAAAAGTGCTTGTAGCTGTCTAATAAATGATTTTTTTTATTGTTTTTAGATTCTGTGAGGTAATCCCCGGCATCCACGACTCGTCCGAGAACTTGGAGACAGCGCTACGTCAGAACCATTCTGAAATATCGCCATCTACCATTTTCGCGTTGGCCGCTATCGATGAGGGGGTGAGAGAGCAAAATAAATTAATTTATATTTAATATAATATATATTTTAGTTCTTCCTACATATATTTATGAACTATTTGTATTTTTATAAACATTGTGATATAATAGAAAGTTTCTGACTTAATTGAATGAAATATTTAATATCTTCATTTCCCTGCTCTGGTAACGTGGCAAAGCGCGGCGTTGATTTCCGCCACTAATCGAAAGTGGAGAACGGAAGTTTAAAAGTCGTAATGAGGAATGTCTTGACACTAGGTTCCCAGGTCCCCCCTGCTATGCGCTCATAGCAGGGGGGAACACAGCGTGAAGCCAAAAATAATATTTTTTTTATTCCCAGTGCTGCTACATAAACGGATCACCCCAAAATACAATAGTGCAAGGCGTGGTCGAACGTGCGGAGTTAAACGGCGTTTTCGTAGCGGGTGACGACTTTAAATCCGGGCAAACTAAACTGAAGTCGGTACTCGTCGATTTTCTTGTTTCAGCTGGTTAGTATGAGAATTAATAAAAAAAATTGAACCTTTTACTGGTTTACCATAATATTGTGTAGAAATTAATTTATGTTTACTTTACTTAACTTGAAACTGTTGACGATGAAAGATATTATTTTAAAAATACTAATCAAAATCTAGTATTATTAAAATACTATTTTTTAACTTTACATTTATTTTATGTTGCACCGTCTTGGCGTAGTGGCTGGATTATAAACATAATTGTGGGTTCGATATCCTTCCCCGCTCCGGTAGACAAAATGCGGTGGGGAACTACCCACTTGATAATGTATATAAACACTTAACAAACAAAATAATCTTTAGTATAATCTATTTATTTCCAATTTATAAAAAAGAATATCATGTTCTATGATGATTTAAAAAAATAAATAAATCAGCTTCACGCTGTACCCCACACACAGCAGGGTAGGCAGAGGGAACCTAGTGTTAAGATACAATATTCCCCATTTTCCGCTAAGTCCTGGAGGCATTGNATGCGTGTTGCCATTGCTGGCGACGTGACTCTACCACACGTACTTTAGTCGCCTCTTACGACACCACCAGTACCAGGTGGATCCTATTCTAGGCCGGGGTCACACGGCACAAAAGTACTCCAGTGATTATATGTACATATAGTTATGTACAAATTATTATAATAAAAATTAAACAACTTTCTTGCTATCCCTTTCTCACCAACGAGTAAAAAATAAATAAAAATACAAATCAGATTAATAATTGTTTATTTTCAGTTAAGCATAGAATAGTACAGTACCTCAGTTGTCCAGCCCAGTCGACAGTCGCACGTTACAATACAGTGTCGTTACGGGAACAACACCGAAAAACAATACATATACAAGAATAAACAAACGGCCATGCGGTAAACTAAAACTAAAAACCTAAATATATTTGTTCTAACATTAACTTAACACGTTTACATAATGTGTGGGATATCATTTAATTAATTAATGTCACTTGTCATGCAGTTAGTAGTTTAATCAGTTTGTTGAAGATCTTAAATATTAATTTAAATTTTTACAAAATACTTAAGAATTGAAGAAATGCATAACAACGCCATCTATTATATGTAAATGGCGAATATTTGTGATAAATGTATAGACTACAGACGTCCAAGTACAGTGGAATGATAGAAACTAAATTACAAATTAAAAAATGATAAAATTAAATACTTATGCGTAAGTTTATAACGAAGCCACGTTTCTGCCGACGTCACTTAGTTACATAGTTTGCCGCAAACAGACAGACAGACGCTGGTGACCACAACACTCATATATATTAAGCTGTCGGATCATATGTACATCTATATAAATATATATTAGACAGGAAACTTAATTAGTAGTAATAGTAAAAACAAAAAACTGAAAAAAGCGGAGAACAAAGACACTTCGCTGTTTTAACACTAACCTTTTTTGTGAACAAACTTCACAAAGAAATCTTACAGATATGATCATAATAGGTTGACTTTGTAAACATTTGTGTAATTTGTGAACTTATTTGTTAATACATCGCATGAAATTTGTAACAAAATTGTTTTCTTTTCAATTAATTAACAATATAAATATTAATATATTACTTACTTTTATGTAGTTATGAAGATTATTAATATTTATATTATTAATATATATACAGCGGCATTGGGTTCCGCCACTCAATATGCAATAGCTCGGAAATCAGGCGATGCGTGGGGAACGAGGTGTCTTAACACTAGATTCCCTTTGTCTATCCCGCTATGCGGGAAAAAGCGTGTAGCTGCTTTTTTATGTGTGATACAGGCAAAGACCCGACAGCCATACGTCCAGTATCGCGTGAATTACAATATCGGTGCAAAATGTCTAATACTCTACACTATTTAGAATAGTTGTGGACTCTCCGATCCTTTAAGATCACTTAAACACTACCGTATAGTGCAATTTTTAATCGATTTTTATATTTGAATACAAATAAAACAATTATATTTAAAATTACTAAAATCGATAATCGATTTTTAAGTTGCTTCAGCACAATGTTTACATTTGCTTCTGCTTTACAAAACAATAATGAAAAAAAAAATATTATAAAATCGAATACAATCGATTCGATCCAATATAAAAATCGATAAAATTGCAATATACTATTGTTAATATAAAGGCTTTTCTACGTTAACAATAATGTTTCATAACCGTCATAATTTACGAGAATTTGTTTATAATAATTATAAATACATTTTTTTTAATTTGTCTCAGTGCTCGTTACGATATTTAATAATTAAAAGTTTAATATAAAATTCGTTAGCTAACTAACCGAGTGATAGCATCGAATGATCTAGAAAGGAAGTGGAATATAATATATTACAATTACAATAACAATCGATTTTTTAATACTTCCTAAGTGTTAACAGATAATAATACTAATAATATAAGGGCACAGATACTACTTGCAGCGTGAGTGTGTAACTAAGCGAATACGCATTTTGTATATATTTTTTTTCGGGAAGTTTCCATCGAATAGCGATTTAATAGTCGATTAGGGGCCATTTATAAATTACGTCACGCGAATTCCTGATTTTTGACATGAGTTGTCTCGTGTTTGTAACGGCTGGTCACTCTTATGAGACCTAACGTGATTAACACCTAGAAATTATTAAATTAAAACATTAGTTCCGAATTGATCTGTATATATTATATTTGAAAATATGATCTCTGCCCACCCCTTGTCACACAAGTGATCCTCGATCTTCTCCAGCCCCATAACATGTGACATAATCTACAAATAACCCCCTATGACTAAAATCGATATAAATCGATTCGACAGCGAAAAGCTACGATACTTAGTCTAAATCTAGGAAATATTAATATTTTTTTTCTACATTGAATTCCTCACGTGCGTTGAGCAGCCTGTCTCCAGATAACTACTATATACCATATTTATTTATTGCTTACAACAATAGTTTTAAAGTTTTAGTCATGTCAAAGAACATGATGCGTCTTTTTGTATTATTATTGTTTTTAATAAATGACATATAATTTAGAAAATTAGATTGGCACAAACGCGTTTCTGTATTAAGAATCTAATTGCAATGAATAATCAATAAAATCGATTTAACCACAATTATCATTCGATAACTGCGGAATCGATAAAATTCACACTGACCAAAAAATCGATAATTCGATAAATTATATTATTAATAATCAGTTATTTAAAACAAAAAACGACGCATCATTTCCAATATAATTTAACTTTCTCATAGAAAGGTTTCACAGTACAATAATAATGGCTACAGATTCAAAATTTATACAATATTCAATATTTCATATACATTATATTATCTGTATTTACAGAAAGCTATTAATTAGGAAGATAACAAATAATTATTAATGCTAGCATTTATTTTTTTAAATATATATATAAATATATACAATGCCGTTTGCATCCATTTTTTCCTTAGTTATCGCGACGCCATTTTTTCTATAGGATCAATTCCTTTGGAAGATCTTTTAAACTGTTTCTTTAAAAATTACTCTATCACTGGATTTAGATATCAATACAAAAATTATAAAAGAAAAGTGAAATAATTTTGGAATGTTAATATAAAGAAACATATTATAGATATTAATAATTATGATAATTAATAATAAAAGATACATACGTGTCCACAACTTACTTAATAGAATGTAGCACGAGAATTAAAGTAAAAAAAGCACTTTTAAAGTTTTTTATGTTATAACTTAACTATCAAAATTGAGTAAACTACACAAATCAACACAAAAAAATTAAATAAAGGAAAAAACACAAATAATTATAGTGCACAATAGTGACGGGACTATGATAGTGTTAATGTGTTAACATGTTTGTGTATAGGCACTCACATGTTAGTGTAGCTGTGTGCACATGTTAGTGTGTATGAGTTTGCGTGTGTTTGTGTGTGTGTGTAGTGTCGCGTCAGTTGAGCGGCAAGCAGAACATGTGCTGCAGCAGAGTGGGCTTGCGCGGGAGCTCCGAGCACACCGAGTCGTAGTCCGACGACGACGACGACGGGTAGCCGTAGCCCTGGCGGACCAAATATATACATTATATTATTATTATTACTAACGACTCAAATTTTATGATTATTGTTATACTAAAGTCAAATAAAATTTTTACACTAGGTGTTATTCTGATGTATAAATTATATTACTTTTAAGTTGTATCTAAATTCGTTCAGTAGTTTTTGCGAGAAAGTGGGTTTCCACTTTCTCGCATCGTCATAACCTTCACGTTTATAATATTATAGTAGCATTATTATAAAAAAAGCTTCACGTTTTTTTTTGCATAAGAGGCGCTTTATGTACGACTATGGTGAAATAATTCTCCCGAGTGAGGATTGAACCTACAATCGTCGTATTTAATATTCTCATTTTCTCGCTCTGGTAACGATGCGAAGCGTGGCGTTGAGTTCCGCTATTAAACACCCATGTGTCGAAAATTTTGCAGTGCTTGGGAAATGAAGCATGGGCGTATCTAGAGACATTTCTTTATATTCTCCAAAAAGAACAAAGAATCAATCAATCAGTTGGGTTGGGGTTGGCACCATACTATTCTATGGTGAGCACGGACCACCACCCTCATGTATATTTGTAGTATATAAACATGGACGCACCAGCGCGTGCGGATGCAAGCGGCAGGCGTGGTGTCACACGCAGTCCTCCAGCGACATGAGGAGCGGGTTCACGTACTCGAACCCCTCGAACTCCGACTGGTCGATGTCCGCTATCACCGTGCTGCAGGAGGAAAATAAATATATATAAATAAATTAAATTCTTTATAACAATCCCCCCATTGTGACACTAACGTGTTGTGAGTTGCTGGTGTCTGTGAAAGGCACGAAACCTGTATTACAGATTGTACCATTAACCTAATGATACCTATTGGTTACCTCAGTGACCAATTTAAATAGACAAGGCTACGTACATAGCTACAAATATGTTCGATATCTTTGACTTTGACCTTAAAGCCACATTTTATGGATACTTTCACCAACGGTAACACGAAACTCTGAAATCCATGAGCACTTCGATATCAGCCAATTATATGGAATGTCTGACAAACCACCCAAATCCTTCATCTAATATATTCATTCTTGCAGTCAAATCGCACTAGAGGACTCAAGAGACTTGATGTGCTGGTTCATTGAGGGGGAGATGGGGCGACAGCTCGATCTCGCCGAAACCATAACCTCTCGTGAGGTTATATGTTTATCAGTACACATACCATTTATTAAAAAATACTTTCATAGATAATATATTTATATTTAAGGCAATCTTTTTTTTTTGGAAAATGGGGAACAGAATGTTTTAACACTAGGTTCCCTCTGTCTATCCTGATGTGTTATGTGATACAGGTGAGTCTAAAAAAAATTATAAACAATATATATAATACATACTCGTTATCGGGGGTCAGATGTACGGGTTCGTCTGTGAACTCCGGCGGGAAGTTGGCAAGGTCTCTTTCGCCCTCCAAGCGAGGCTTAAACGGCGGCACTACTTGCTTTTGTTCGAGCTGCAAATACAAATATATAAAAAATGGACTTAGTCATTTACTTTCGTGATGAAATAAATAATAAGGTTGGTTCCGTTACTTAACATACAATGACTCCAGAATTCGGCGGATAATGGGGAACGGAAGTGTATTAATGGGAACAGAGGGTTTTAGCACTTTCCCAAGGTCCTTATATGCCATCTACGCTGCTGCTTTGATGGACATTTTACATAAACGGATACAGTCCTCCTTAACTCTATCCTCCCTGACTAAAATATACAATATAATATAAACATAAAATGTCAAATATGATAATGACATTTTTTTAGGAAACGTATAAAAATCAGAACGATTTGAACCCTTAAAGAGTTTTCAAGCAGCGCGGGTTCGAATCCACTACGTTCAAGTTTGTATGTTTTCCGAATAAAATATTTTTCTACCCTGAGTGTGAAATTACACTAAAAAAAAATGTTAAATTTTCTTACCATTTCCCATTCAATAGTTTTAAAGAACGGATGATTGATGATATCTAGGAAGCCCGCATCGCTGCAACCGAGACGCTCCACGGGGTTCTTGTTTAAGAAACCTTTTAATACTGAAGCTGCTTTCACTGATAGCGAACGAGGTATACGTATAGTTTTCTCTAAGATAACCTGAAAACATCATTAAAAATAATTTGTGAAATTGTGGCAATTTCATCATTAAGTTATGTAAAGGCGGAATTAGATCATATAGGATGGAAGTGTCAGCGCTCCTTTTACGGGAACAGCATATAGGGTAAAATATTTTAAACCCATACCTAAAGATAATAATCAAGATACCTCGACTGTCTTGACGTAGATTTTTTTTCATTTCACGATGTTTATCCATTTCATTTGATGATTTTCATTTCGTGTGACGCAGTTACGCATAGATAGCAATAACGTAAACACATACTACTACAAAAATACTACTAAAGGTTAAGCAACTTTGAATTGTGCCGCCAATACCTACGACTCGATTTCGGAATGAGGCGTATGCGTAGACTATATATATGCGTATAATTTTATTATTTTTTGGTTTAAAAAAAATACTTTCATTTTTGGAAAAAAAATGTATTAGGCTTTTATAGAGTAGTTAAAACTGTGGTTTCATTTAAAGTGGTTCTGACACTTCCACACTGTATACTAAAGGTATTTAAAATAAAAAATAGTATAGTAGATATTATTAATAGGTTATTAATTAGCAAGATATAAAAAGCTTATAAGTTCTGTTTTACATAAATTTGAATTTGTCTAGATATGTAGTTCAATAGGCTCAGTTGTTATAACAACACACAGATATATATATATATATATAAAGGTATATATATATATATATATATATATATATATATATACCTTTTTTATGCTATAAATGTTATATTACGGTGGTTGTTATCATTAGCAGATTTTTTTAATCTTTTGTAACAAATTCCATATACATATTTAGAGTTGCTAGTTGCTACGAAAAATATAATATTAATACTATATAGCAACTTGGTAACGTTAATTTATTTTATCAAAGCATTCTAAGATTCCGATACCATATATACTGTACTTTTTCCTACGTACAAATAAATCAAACCTACCTGGAACAAGTAATCCTCAGTATTCTGATCGGGGTTGTCAGCAGCGTGCGCTATGTCGAAGGGCGACCTTCCCGCTAGCATCTCATAGGTCAGCACCCCTAGAGCCCACCAGTCCACGGAGAACCCGTACTCTTCTCCGCGCAGTATCTCCGGGGCGATGTAGTTGGGTGTACCACAGAACGTGGAGGTGGTGTCGCCTGGACGTACGCCTTCCTGGAATTTTTTGAATAAAATTAGTTTAGATCATAAGAGTTATTCACTATTTTGTGCATGTGTTAAATTATCGATTATATTTCTAATGAAATTGGGTAGTTTAAAAACAATATATTTTTGGGCAACGCTTAATTGGTTTGTGGATTTATCCATATAAAGTAAGAGGTTGAGACCGTCATGCTTCAGTGACACAAGTGCGACTACAGACGCCACGGTAGTGGGTTCGATTTCAACTCGTGGGGAATGAAATATTTAATATTTTCACTTCTCCACTCTGGTAACAAGGTACGGTACGATACGCTACTCAACACGCAATGCGTCCAGAACTCGGCGGAAAGTGGGGAACGGAGTGTCTTAACACTAGATTTCCTCTGTCTACCCTGCTGTGTGGGGGATACAGCGTGAAGCTAATTTTTATTTTAATTTAATTTAGTATTATACATATTTGGACCAGACGTTTTGAACACTTTGCAGTACGCGGTCACCGTGACCACAAAAAATTACAAAAATAACTAAAAATTTAACTAAAAAACATTAATTAATACTAAGAAAGTTCCAAAAAGTACTGACCTTACACATTCCATAGTCAGTAAGTTTAATATGTCCCTCGTGGTCCAATAGCACGTTGTCCAACTTCAGATCGCGGTATATAACGCCGCGCTCGTGTAGGAAGTGGAGTGCCAGAGATATCTCCGCGGCGTAGAACCGCGCGTGCTCCTCGGGTAGGCGACGCTGTCTTTGCATGTGGAACCTATAATAGGGGATAGAACAAATACTGATTAGTGTAAGGAGTAAATAAAACACGGCGTTAAGCTCTATCGTTCAATATAAAATTACAATTAAATTAATTTCACCTGCAGTGTTAAGATAGTCCGTTCTCCACTTTCTGCTTATTTAAAAGAGAGAACTATGTAGTGTATTTAAGTTGTCTTTGTAGCCAAAAACTTTGTTTGCGTTTTCCGTGGACTATTATATAAAACGGGCAATCCTGTTATTTCTCGTTTCTGTCAGTGTTCTCTTACACTCTCCAAGGACAAAAAACTTAGTCTTTCCAAAAACAAAATTTTGGCATATGTGGTATATGCCAAAATTTTGTTTTCTAAGCCGAATAGTTTCGATAGTGTTTTGTTCATCAGTTGTCCCACTAGTGGAAGAGTTTTATATTTTGTAAAATTAAACATCTTTTTTTAGCTGTAAGTGTTAAGACACTCCGTTTCGTTCCCGTCCACTTCCCGTCGAATTCTTGGGGCATTGTCGCGTTACCAGAGCGAGGAAATAAGAAAATTTTATTCCCACAAGTGGGAATCACTCACGTGACGCAAGCTTGCACTACGACTGGCCTCAACTAATAAAATACTCACATTAAATCCCCTCCCCTCACAAATTCGATGACGAAGAACAACCTGCTGGGGGTTTGGAAACAAGAGTGCAATCCGACGAGGAAGGGATGGTTTGATGCAGTTTCAAACACATGTTTCTCGGTCTGCACCCAGTCTATGTCCTCGTCGTCGGTCACCAGAGCCTTCTTTATTACTTTCATCGCGTAGACGCGTTTCGTTCTTTTTAGTTCTACCATTAGCACCTGAAATTCAAAGAAGAAATATTTATATTGACTATTTTCCTTTATTTTGTTTCTGGGGACTTACAAGTAGGTATGTGTAATGTGTATTTTATAATTTTTTTTAGCTTTACGTTGTTTCCCGCACATAGCAGCGTAGGCAGAGGGACTCTGGAAACTTAGTGTTAAGATACTCTGTTTTTATTAAGACACTTCCGTTCCTCATGTATTTTATTATGATCTTGGGTAAATATTTTAAAGGAATGTTTATCTCTGAAACATAGATATCGATTTTGACTAGATAGCAAATTACTAAAAACATAAGCAATCATCGAGAGCCAAGTCCTCATCCTTTTAGTCATGATACGGTAAGGTACCTACTCGTACATGCCAAATTTCAACTTTCTACTCAGAATATTGTCGGAAGTGCATTACCTGACAGCATGCAGGTAAACTGTATATGAAACTATACTGATATTTTGAACACTAACCTTAGCATAAGACCCACGTCCTATAACCCTGATCAGCTCGAAGTCCTCCAACGAGTACTGGCGTTGGGAGCCAGGTTCCAAGTCCTCGTTGCGTACAGGCGCCACAGGTGCGGGGGGCGTCTCGGGCAAAGGCGGTTCGGGATCTGCACGTGATCTACGAAAACAATTAATTATTGTTAGCTCTTACTAACGAAAAGAGAAATATTTAGAAACATTTAATTTCTATTGATTTGTTGGATCAGATAAATTTTAAAATGGAAGTGCCGAATTTGAAAAAACTTTACTAAAACTACCTAGGTAGGTAGTACTTCTACTACCGAGAATTTAATAAAGCATTGAATTAAAATTATATACAGACATAATTTGATTCAATTATATAGAAGCAAGAATTAAAAAAAAGGCATATAAAGAAACTTACCGAACAGAAGAAGCCCTACCCAGCGTGCTCTCTCCATTCGCATCGTCCTTGACCTCGATAGGATCAACGTGTTCATTAGAGCAAGGTTTCTGCACCAGCTTGTGGCATTTCTTATGCACCAGCAGCTTGCATTGGATGCACTTGAACCCTTGCCGCCCTAAGCCCCATATACGATCCTGACAGAAGGCACAGAAGGCGCGCTGGAAAGATAAAATTTTATATTAAATATTTGTTTATGTTTTTATTTTATTATAACAGGGTAGGCAGAAGGAACTTGGAAATCTATTGTTAAGAAACACCGAACGTTCCCCACTTTCCACCAAATTATTAAGCCATTTAGTGTGGTGGCGGAATTCAATGCCTCGTTTTGCCTCACTACCAAAGCGACGAAATGAAAACGTGAAATATTTCATTTTTACGAGCCAGAATCGAACCCACAACGACCGTATATAGATATATTTTAAATAATAACATTACGATGACAAAAATATTATTGTTTGAAACAACAAAAAATTAATTTCAACAGCTAAATAACACAACAGTACCTTTTAATTAGTAATTATATTGATTAATAGTCAGAATTTTTATTATAAACCAGATTTAAGCATCGAGAACAATGTGATCGAATATAAACGGGTAAACTGTTATTGTAGGACTGACATTAATATATTATATAATACTTAATTCATTCAAATGAAATAATGTAGTGAATGTCATTTGTCCTATTATTTATTGTACAATAAAAATAAAACAAAAGTGAATTAAACAATGTAGTTAAGTTTAAACTTTACGCGGATATAGTATATGAAAGAGTAAGACGAGCTCTTTCCACGCGCCGCCCAATTTTCAGAATGTGGAAATGAAAGTAGTTCATTGTCTCGAGTAGGAATCGAACCCACAACCGTCGCGTTTACAAAAGCTGTGTCACTACGCCGCGAACCTCATAATGTTGCTTAAAATACAAAAAAAAAATGTTTCAAACATTTTTAGAAAACCACAAAAATGTTTCTTTATATTTTAAACAAGTTCAAAAAAACACACACAACAAAAGATTACATCGCAGATACTAACTCTATTGAAGCGTTTCGCTTGAAATATGTGACCATTAACTCGGTAGAGTTTCCGCCACCGCCGCGCGCCTCGTCTGTAGATGCTGCCTGAAAATATAGACAACACACATATTATCTTATACTGTATAAATGAAATCAAATAAATCAGCTTCACGCTGTATCACGCTGTATCAGGGTAGGCGGAGGGAACCTAGTGTTAAGACACTCCGTTTCCGTCGATTTTCTCGAAACATTGCTTGTTGAATAGAGGAATTCAACGCTGGGCTTGTTGCCTTAGTGCCCGAGTGACGAAATCAAAATATTAATGAATAATAATTAATCCCCTTGAGTGGGGATCGAACCCACAACTGTTGCATTACAGTGACTCCCTTGGGGTACAAGGTGCGCCATGACGGCGTCTTCTGATCTGACTGAAAAAATATCCACATAAAATACTTTGAAACTGCAAAGTAAAGATATATTTATAATAACCACGACTCATATTTTAAACATATTATATATCTAGTTAAAATATATATAACAGATATGCAAATACAGACAAAAACGATAAAATTTTAATGTATATTTCATTTTAAAATAAAGCAAAAAAATGATTGAATATAATCCTCAACCCACCTGATATCGAACGAATCAAAATAGGTCAGTAATATCGTACACACCCAAAACAAGCAGAATTTTAAAATTATATAATTATTAAATATAGCTCAATATATTTTCACTTAAAAACGCTGATTCTAGAGTAAAAAAAAACACTACAACATTTTTTCATAATTTTCATATAAAAAATTTAATCACAGCACCTGATAGTATTTTGACAAAATCCAAAGAGCAAGACATGACAACGCATGGTATCGACTACCTACATACAAATGTACAGGCGATGCTGTTATCAGTTATGTATATCTTATCAATATTACTTTCCACGACCAGCAATCATTGGGTTCCGGCTAAAGAAAAACGTATGAATTATTAATTCTTAATAATAATTATGAATGTCGTAGTCATTGGAATTCTATCACTAATCAAAATCTGTTGATATACAATGAAGTTATGTTTAAAACGTAACCATTTTATTAGTGTATAATTTGCCCGGCGTTGAGTTCCGCCACGCGTTTTGCAATATCTAGAAGTGAAGAAGGTGCTTTTTACGTTTCATCACAGAACCCAACTACCTTACTACGTTTCATCACAGAACCCAAATAACGGAACCCAACGCCGCACTTAACCAAACTAGGTCAATAAAAAATAATAATTTAGAACTTTTCAATGAATATTTTCCAAGTAATATTTAAAAACAAAGACATCGCTTTAAATCAGACCATACATATGTAAGTTCCAGACTATTTCATAGTTCGTTTCAGTGTATACGAGTTAACCCTTAAAAACCTAAATTATAATTTATATTATATGTTAATTATATTAAAATATATTTTTATTTTATGATCAAAAATATGAAAACGATGAGTACAATCCATATTATTAACAGTAAAATCCATAAAATTATATAAAAGATCTTATAAAGACTTTAATATAATATAAACATATCAAGGCAATCATTACATGCGTCCATTGACTTTGACCTAGAAAGCGCGACAATGTACACATACAAACATACATACAAAAAAAAATCTTTTAATAATAAGTACATATATCCAAATCATTCCACTCAGTGACTTCAAAGGAAAACCGCCCTTATTTGCTTACCCATATTGTGTGTCAGATTCAAATTGGGGGTAGGGGGTATCGTCGGGCTTGTAAGGGTGATATTCAGATGCTAATGCGGCCTCGTGTTTGTTTGAGCACACTCCGACCGTTATGATATGAGATACGAAACGTTTATGTTCAAAGCGTTTGTGTTTTTGTGAAAAAAAAAATATATTCGAGCCTACGTACGCTACGTGTCGCTGTTTTGAAATTGCGGGTGAAATTTTTCAACGTGAACATTTTGAACTTCTGAAATTTTTGGCATAATGTAATAAAATGTTTGCTATTTATACTTTTTTTAAGCTCACGCTGTGTTCCGTTCATAGAAGGGTAGGCAGCGGGAACCTGGGGATTCGGATACAGTGTACACACTCCGTATTCTTTAAGACACTTCCGTTTCCCATTTTCCACTGAAATAAGAAGGCCCCGCTTTGCTGCGATACCAGAACGAGAAATGAAAATATAAAGTTTTACAATATATAAATTACACAATTTATACACGGACTACTTTTATCTGCGGCTTCGCCTGCTTTGCCAAATAGAAATAAGTAACACTTGCGTATGAAATATGACATATTTTAAAACAAGTGCCCGAAGTAACTCTTATTGCAAGTACATTCTGGGTTACATCGAAAGGATTAACGTGACTTAATTTACCATATACGAGGGTATTTAGTTTAGCCTAGGTATTCTTTGATTAATGGCTTATTCAACACGAAAACATTTTACAATACAAACTAATAATTCCTGAGATTAGCATGTTCAACCAAACAAACATTTCAGCTTTAATAGTATAAATGTATAATATAAATATAGAATAGTATAGATTATGCATAAACTATTCGCTATATTATTCACAATGTGATTCAATTGAAGTACTATAATAATATACTAATATTCTTTAATACATTTAAGTACCTACCCACTGAAAAAATAAGCCCTCGTTGGTGTTTCCGCTATAGAAAAGCAATTTTCCTCGAAAGTGTAATTACGACTCATTAGAGCGCTATTTGTGACACAATTAAATATTAGTACGTTTAACGAAACAAATGGAATTCATATTTACATTTTCCATTCCAATTCCAATGTTTAACAACACGAAATAATATAATATTTTAAAAAAATATACACACATATAAAACATTATGAAATATGGCAACATTTGAAATACGTTTAAAGTATTCACTCAGTACTTGACAGTTTCGTAGTAATTTTAGTTCGTTCGATGAATGAGTTATAGCGCTCGTTACGTAGAGCTGTTTGGTATGTAATTAAATGAGAACAAAGGGTTACTCACGGTCCTCACCCGCGCAGGGCATCCCGGGCGCCGCCGGGACATTTGGGAACACTGCAACAAAAAAAATAATAAACTTATAAGTATAGTAGAAACTAAGAAGTGAGACCTCATTTTGGTTCTCCTTTTTTGTTATTTTTGTATTCATAAAAATTAGAGCACGACTTATATAAATGGTCTTTTGTGTTTTCTTAGGGTGATTATTTCTTTTTTTACTATAACTCAGTATTGTTATATTGGAGGGAAAATTTATTTGTTTTTATTATGTTATTTTAAGTACTTGAGCTTTGGGAATTGTTTTGTGTTTATAATTATATAACAAAGTTAAGGTACGTAACATAATATAATACTTTTAATATTTTTTTTGTAGAGAATAGAGAAAATATAATAGAAGTAACTATCAGAAAGTAAAAATATATAAAATTTTCAATATCCATCAAAAATAAGGAGTATTTTTTTTGAACTTCACACTCATCTATGGTAGTTAGAAGGAAACTAGTGTTTGAACAGAAGTCAACACGCTAATATTGAGTTCCGCTGTTTTACCTTTGTTTTCAGATCAAGGAAAGAATAATAATTCATTTTCCAAAGTAAGAATCAAACTCACAACCGCGTTTATAGTCAGACGCCGTCCCGCTGAGCCACGAGGGCCTCCATTTCTTTGCTTGAATTATATTTGTACTGTATTATATTCTAGTATATTTAGTAAATATTCGTAATTCCTGTGAATATATAATATTTACATTATTTGCCTTTTTTGTGATAAATTAAGTCAAAAGTAAGCCATTCACTATCGACGCGTCCCCTATGTCCGTAACAGTGATTGCGGTGAAGCTGACAACATTGGAGAACCCTCTACCCCCAATCAGGGATCTAGGATGATTTAATTATTATTTCTATAATATAATATTAGTTTTAGTATAAATATAAAAAATAGTAATTTTTTGTAATTTTATAAAATATATGTTTGTAGTGATTTATAATATATTTATAATACTGTGTTTTTTGTATGTTTGTTGTAGTAGAAATAAAAACATAAACTTAAAATATAAAGACCCAAGTTCTTGTAGACATAGACAAAAAAAAAAACGTTATTTATACAATGAGACAGGAATTAATTGAAATGTTTATATTATAACTTGTTTATATAATTTATAAATGTTTGGATTTTTACTAAAATTTTATTTTTTATTTAATCTACATTTATTTTCTTGAAACTTCTTACATATAGATTTACTCTGTTAACAACCAAAGCAACGATATTTAGTAAATAATATAATAAAAGATGATTAATTTAATTTGGCCATAGTTCCGCTGCTTTGCAATAGTCTAGTACTATTAAATGACAAAACGATAGCACCGACTTTAGTAAATCCTCGAGTTAAATGAGAATTTCCACTATTTCCTGATAGTGAAATAAGATAAAAGGAGGACGAAACGCAGACACGATCGACTTATAGTAAATGGTTTTGTATTACAATTGTATATTGGAATTCTCGTTACTTTAATGTGATCTTTAACTTTCTTTATAATTGGATTCATTGTGTTCATTTATTACTACTTCGCCCGCTTGGACAAATGGATATAATTAAAAGTTGTTTCAAAACATTTTTAAAGTGTTATTCCACACTTAGGAAAGAAAAATATTTATTTAGAAAACGTATAAAAATTTGAACGTAGCGGGACTCGAACTCGCGCCTCCTGGAAACCGACCAGGCGTTCTGACCACTAAGCCATACGTTCTCATCGAGCTACGTTGAAATTTTTATACGCTTGTTTCAAAACAATTGAAATAATATATTTTTGTTTTTAGTTTCACTCTGTATCCCGCACGTAGCAAAGTAGGCGGAGTGGAGTGTTAGGAGACTCCGTTCCTAGTAATGTAATATAGCTATAACTATGTGCGTATCTAGAAATATTTTTAGGATTTTTTTTAGTTAGTAAAATTTATGGGGTGGGCACAAGCCTATTGCGGGATGGGTGCGGCCTAGCCACATCCTTCTATTCTTACGCCAAAACCTATAACTTTGCTCGATAAATGGAATTTTTCAAATTGTACTTTATTTAAAATATTAAATAAAGTAACGCAATTTTTTCCCACAGGCCGCTAATGTTCCAACCCCTCAATTACCTCAAACTAGTTCTATTAAATAAATAAACACAACAATCTCGCAAGCATCTCTAGAGAATATTAAAGTAAATAAAATTTAAATGTTCCATAAGATGATATTTCATTTTCATAGCAAAGTTAATTTTGCTGACGGCGGGCGAGAGGAACAACAAGACGAGCAGCGCGGGAGGACCGAGAGCAATCAGTTTGATGCATTTTAAATAAAACAAAAAGGAGTTGGGGCTGCTGTGCTTAACTTGTAATTATTGTTTTCAACGATTCCATTGTTTAGATTAAATTGTATGTTTCTCTTGGATTTTCCAGCTTTTTGATGTAAATTATATTAAGACGTTTGTAATTATACGTTTAAATAGTATTGTATTATTAGCATTTTTTTCCCACTATCTGTCTGTACTCCGCTTTTGTGTGTGTAGCATAGTGGCGAGACCCAACGCCGCGCTGTGTCTACCAGAGCAGGGAAACGAACATTCCAAAAACCAAAAGCTTCCACTTACAACCATCGCCTTGGCAAAACTATCACTACACAGCCGTGCACTTGATTGGTGGAAATTGGAAGAAGGGAGTTCATTTATATCAGTCTTATAGCATGAAGAGTCACCAAGAGAGTTGTAACTGTGTGGTTTATGTACTTAAAAAAACATTGTTTTGGTCTTGCACGTAAACATTTTATTCTTGAGACATTGAGTGTTGTGCGGCGAAATTCAACGCCGCGCTTTGTCATGCTATTAGAAAATAATCCATCCAACGGACTGGAACTGAACCCACGACCATAGCGTATACAGTCAGACGCCGTGCCACATCCATTTAAATTATTATGTACATTTACTTTTTTAACTATAAAATTGCTTAAAGATTTAATCACAAGTACTTAATTGAGTGTCGATTGCATATTGTAAAATGAAAAAGGAAAGCGCGTTCAAATTGGAGGAGGTAATTAACTTAATTGCGACGAGGAACACGTTGACGTGTAAATATACTTAAATGGGGTGTCCGCGGTAATGTGCACATTTGTATCGTATATCCATTTCTTCATTTTTTTTAATTGAGTGAAAAGTGGGGGATGGAGTAACCTAACACTAGGTTCCCTCTGCCTACTCTGCTATGGGGGAAAAAGCTCGAAGCTGCTTAGATGTTTATAATATTAGTAGTCGTAGTAGTAGTAGTAGGAGGCCAGTCATGTTTCAGGGGCACATGTGTGTGACTGTAAACACGACTGGTTGTAGGTTCGATCTCTATTCGAAGAATATATTTAATATTTTCATTTCGTTGTTTTAGTACCAAGGCAAAAGCGTGGTGTTGAGTTCCGTCACTCACCACGTAATACCTAGAATTCGACGGAAAGTGGAGAACGGAATGTCTTAACACTCCTCCCTCTGCCTACCCTACATGCGGGAAATAGCGCAAAGCTGAATAAAAAGTAGTAAAAACAAACATTATGTCTTGGAGAACAAAAGTTACTTCAAAGTAGTATTAAAGCTTTTTCCCGTATATAGCAGGGTAGGCAGATGGAACCTTGTTTACCACTTTCCGCTCAATTTTCTTCTTCCTTACTAACACGCCCATTTCGCTGGCTTAAGTTTTCATATTTTTAGGTTTTTTCATATAAATATATGTACATATAAGCATATAAATATATAAGTTCCTCCATGTTCCTAAAATAATTGAAAATCGTAGCTTAAGGTGGCTTAGGTGGAAGTGCCCTTCGCATCACAAAAGAAATCATTTGCACATTTAGATCTATCACAAATTAGAATTCCTATTCAAATTACGAAATACGAGATATTAAAATATATATTATATTTGAATTCGTTGACTCTGGAACTTCCATTTCTCTTTATTTCCATAAATGAATGTGATTGAGTTTGATGCTTTTGTCTCGCTCCTTTAAACCGACGCAATATTATCTCGGCGGTACAATTAAATAAACAATACGTTTAATTGTGAGGGAGCTGACGCCGTGTAAAATGGAAGACGGGATGGAAAGTGGTTTTTTTTTATAAAATAAAAGGATATATAGGGAATTTGAAGCTAAAAATATTTTTATTAATTTTTATTTTAATATTTTTTCATATAGAATATTAACAAAAAACTTTCTAAAACGAATCTCACTAATAGTCAACGGAAGGAGAATGTAATAGATTTATCTATACTCATATATGGGTATACAAAACTCACTAAGTGACTGAAAGACAACAGCCGCAGTTAAGAGGGGTAGAACGTAAAGCTTAGTATTTAGAGGACTGTAGGGCAACACTGCTCTACGGAAACGGGATAGACGAGATTTTACGTTTTACAATGCAAATTAAGTTGCCAGATCGATGAAAATGATTATTAGTCGTGTTTAAAATAAATAAACTAAGTTTAAAAATAAATATAAAAGAGAGAGAAAAGAGCAGGGTAGATGAACGGAACGTAGTGTTAAAAAAATTGGTTCTCAAACTTGTGCCCCATCTTCGAGACTGCGTGTTGAGTGACAACATCAATAACACGCTTTGACTTATTATCAGAATTATAAATAAAAAAATACTCTCTCGAGGGAGTTTTATAATAGATATTTTTATTTTAAAAATAAACTTCCAGATTACTAAAGGTGTTTAATTTTGAAATTGAAAAATGCCGCTGAGAGATGAGCGCCGTAGTGGCGCAGAGGTGCAGCGTCTGACTATAAAAGCCATGGTAATGAGTTAGATATTCACTCCAGGTAATTAATTATTATTATTTCGTTGCTTTGGTAAAAATAAAATAAAATTATATTTTTTTTAAGTAAATAATCCATGTTATTCTAAAATTAACGCGCCACATTATTACCCTTCTAAATGAACACTCAAATATATTGACAAACTATGAATGGCCCTATAATGTGATTTTGTGCTATAATAGATTCCAAATAGGCTTATTTAGATTGCTTAATTTATATTGGTCATATTAGCGCTAACTCTATTGTTTGTGTTGAATAACAATATGTAATTACTTTTGTTACTGTACTGTATAAATAAATAAATAAAATAAATCAGCTTCACGCTGTATCCCGCACACAGCAGGGTAGGCAGAGGGAACCTAGTGTTAAGACACTCCGTTCCCCACTTTCTGCCGAATTCTGGAGGCATTGCGTGTTGAGTGGCAGAACTCAACGCCGCGCTTAACCTCGACACCAGAGCGAAGAAATTGAAATATAAATTTAAGTAAATATTTCATCTCCTCCAGTGGGGATCGAACCCACAACCAGTCGGTTTTACAGTCACACTTCGTGCCGCTGAGCCATGACTGGCCTCACTGTATAAATAATTTGTATAATAATGAAAAAATAATCATTTCAGGAACTTCTGGTTCGAATAAAAAAAATTTTTGCATTTAAAAAGTACATTCATCGAAGAAAGTTAAAAAATGATGTTGATTGTTTTGATGTAAGTTTTTGTGGTTGACTTATATTTATATTTGTTACGTTAATCCGTAGATAAAAACTAGTAATAAAAAAATTAAGTGAGCAGTATAAAAAGGATACTGGATTAAGTTTCGTTATTTAATATAATGTTAACAACATACGCCCTATATTAATAATCTAACTCCAACGTCAATGTTCGATTGTTCCATATATTTATCCAATCTCTAGATAGGATAGATATATGGAACAATCGAAGATTGACGTTGGAGATAGATTATTAATATTGGGCGATAGCTGACGTGGCGTCTATCTCTTTAAATTAATGTAACTTCACTCCATTTGCTACTTTCCGGTCATTTTTAAGACGTGTTTAGTTTTGTGTGGCGGAACTCATTGTAGCATCCTCTTATATAGAGATAGAATGGAAATATTTTTTTAGGAATGGAATTTAGAGATGGAAAGTAGATCGAAGCGAAGCGAAAAGTGATCGTTTACAATCAGCCACTACTTTATTGCGCTACGGCTGCCTTACATAAGAAAAAAACGGCGAAGTGCAAGTTGAACCCTTTCATGAAGGGTTCCGTACCATTGTCTATGAAAGTAGCAAAAAATCTAGTTTGTTTTTTTAAACATTTTTAAAGTGTTATTCCACACTTAGGAAAGAAAAATACTTATTTAGAAAACGTATAAAAATTTGAACGTAGCGGGATTCGAACCCGCGCCTCCTGGAAACCGACCAGGCGCTCTGACCACTGAGCCATACGTTCTGGTCGGTTTCCAGGAGGCGCGGGTTCGAATCCCGTTACGTTCAAATTTTTATACGTTTTCTAAATAAGTATTAATCTAGTTTGTTTTATGGGAGCTCCTTTAAATTTTTATTTTGATGTGAATATATCTATAAATTTCCTACCATAGGAGAGCAATCCTAAAAGCCTAATGATAATAAAATCGGGGCACAGTTTGGCCTTGTAGTTTCGAATATATCGTCTTTATTCAAAATAAAATTATACCATTGGATAGCTACTGTATAGGTGGAGGGGGAAGCGACGCTATTTGGAGGTTCTTTTGCTGAGTATCGAGATTTGTAATTAGTATAACTTTTGACTGGGGGAAGTTATGAAATTAGTTTAATTAAAAAAAAATGTCATTACATAAACGTATTCACATAACACACGGTCGTGTCCATGACATAGCCACACCCGATTCTTATTTTATTATTTCGTATTTGATGTTATAGCGACAACATAATTAAATTATCTGGGAAATTTCTAACGAACCATAACGATTCACGAGATACAGCCTTCTGACAGAAATACAGACAGACAGGAAGCAAAATCTTAGTAATAAAGACCTGTTTTACCATTTGCGCACGGAACCCTAAAAATAAAAATTACTCACAAATCCAGCACTTTCCACCTAATCATATTTATCTTTATCACACACTACAAACAATCACCACATTATATAACATTTGACGTCCAATCAATCCAAATAAATACATTTACATATCTAAAGTTCAAATGAAATCTGGTGGGCTATCAATTTAAGCGTACAAAATTATGTTTTCGTACTGTTAAACAGGAATCACTCGCACAGCACATTCGGTTATAACATTAATGCATTTGAACGACCACCGGTGTGCGATAGACACGAGATAATGCGATCTGATCGGATGTGGAGTGACAAAGTGTTGATATAACGCTGTACGGTGTATAATTTAACGGTGTTTGAATCACCATTAGTCTATGTTAGTGCTATTAAATGATTTTAGTATGGTGTATTATCTGCGTCGTATAAATATTTTTTGGTTTTATAGTATAGTTTCTTTAATTCTTTAAACGGAGTGGGTTCACACTGGTTCCCAGGACCTTACCATGCTATATGCAATCATTAAATATAAATGACTTTTGATTTTACATAGATAATTTTGGATTTTTTAAGTAAAAGTAGCAAAATACAATATTTGTATTATTTTTTAGTAAAATATTTTTGAACAATTTTCTACACATAAACATATAACAAATAACAAAAAAAAAACAATATTTTATACACAAAATCGAACACACAAACTCAAAATTTGACCGTAACAACAACATAGTATCTACAACAAAAAAAAACGCATTAAAAAACCAAAACCATATCTATCTTTCAACTTTATAGGAACTTCACTAGAAGCTTTCGAAACATTTCAACTTCAGTATCGCGTTTCAAGGTAGGAAGGCACCACCACCTCATTTCCTGCGCACGCTAGCGCTCGCCCGTCACTCGAGAATTGAGTTAGTAGCGCGATTCTCGCTTGATAGCTAGTTATTTCGAAACAATTACATAGAAAACAGATTAAACTGGAGGTTATGTAATATTGTACTTATTTAGAAAACGCATAAATAAAAAAAAAGATATACGTTTTCTAAATAAATACTTTTCTTTCGTAAGTGTGGATGTGGATGTCCATTAAAAATATTTGTGTAATATTATGTAATATTAGATATGTACTACTTTCCTTTATTTTTTTGTATTAGTGTTTTATTAGATAAAAAGAAATCTAAAAAGGAATCTGCGGCCAGTCGTGGCTCAGCGGCACGAAGTGTGACTGTAAAACCGACTGGTTGTGGGTTCGATCCCCACTCGAGGAGATGAAATATTTACTTAAATTTATATTTCCATTTCTTCGCTCTGGTGTCGAGGCTAAGTGCGGCGTTGAGTTCTGCCACTCAACACGCAATATCTCTAAAACTCGGCAGAAAGTGGGGAACGGAGTGTCCTAACACTAGGTTCCCTCTGCCTACCCTGCTGTGTGCGGGATATAGCGTGAAGCTGCTTCAAATGGAATCTACCGTAACACAAAAATCTTATATTTTATGATTAAGAAAAAAAATATGAAAATAAAAAAAAACTTTATAATATCTCAGAAAATAACCTTGATAGTAAATATTTGCTTACTAAAATAAATTTAAAGTGTAAAACATTAATTAGAATTTTTTAATGATGAATTCGGTGTGTGCAGTCAATTAGAAGATTAACAATTGAATTTGATATGTAAAATTATCAATTTGAAGCGCAATAACTAAATACTGTTTAAATGCTATTGTATGTTTTTTTTAGTAAAATTGTTTAAAAATAATCTTATATCAATCGTAATTTAATTTTAACTAACAGGTAGCTATATCTACAATTTGCTTATTATTTTTATAGAATATATAATCAGAATTTAATTTTGGCAGTCGTGGCGCAGGGGCACAAAGTGTGACTGTAAAACCGACTGGTTGTGGGTTCGATCCCCACTCGAGGAGATGAAATATTTACTTAAATTTATATTTCCATTTCTTCGCTCTAGTGTCGAGAACAAGCGCGGCGTTGAGTTCTGCCACTCAACACGCAATGCCTCCAGAATTCGGCAGAAAGTGGGGAACGGAGTGTTTTAACTCTAGGTTCCTTCTGCTTAACCTGCAGTGTGCGGGATACAACGAGAAGCTGATTTTAATTTAATTTTAAACTACATTCCGACTTTAAATAAAATAATAAAACAAAAAAAAACCCTATAACAGAAATTTTACTAACGATCATGTCTAAAATGTCTTGTTCATTTACTTAAGTTTAACTTTCATTTATTCATGATAAGGAATAATTAATAGGCGAAATTATTCAAAACTCGGAAGCGTATTCAGTTTGCCGTTCGTATTGTGTTCTGTTTCAACCCACAAACTGTAAATCAAAATCTACAGGATAGATTGTTTCGGAGCTGGAAACAAACTTAGTCTCGTTCCTATGAATGTGTAATTGTTTTAAAACGGGTAGGTTACGGTACCTATATACATGGGCGCTCGCTCTAGGATTTTTACTAGCAATAAATAGCGAAAAATAAACAAAAACCGTTTTAGAAAATTTTATCCCGCATATAGGCTAGGTAGAGGGAACCTAGTGTTACGACATTTCGTTCTCCACTTTCCACTGAATTCTGGAGGCTTTGAGTGTTGAGTGGTGGAATAGATTGTGGGTTGAATTCCCACTCGAGGAAATAAAATATTTAATATTTTCATTGCTTCGCTCTGGTATCAGGACGAACCGCGACGTTGAGTTCTGCCACTCAACACGCAAATCCCTCCAGAAATAGCTGGAAAAGTGGGGGAGAAGAGAGTCCAAACACTAGGCTCCCTCTGCCTACCCTTCTACATACTTGCGGGATACAGCGTGAAGCTGGAACTAAAAGAAAATACATAAAAAACATTCCACTTATCATACCATAATAATTTCATAAGTAATATTGCAAACAGATTTACTTTTAACGAGTTGGTCTAAGTCGGTGTAAGACAAGTTCCAGTGCCAGCGCCAACTCGATTGCCGGCTCACCTTGTTTACATTCACCTGGCGCGGAAGATGCTTTTGTTGGAACCTTGATAGTACTTTGAGTGGGTTTCAATTTTAAATTACATATTATAAACTTCTTTTCTTATAAAATATAAAGAACTAATATATACATATATAAGCTCATTTTTATGTGCTGTACTATCGATATCTATATCTATCTATACCTATAGTAAAATTGTAACTTATCGCTGTCTGTACGTGGTAGATGTATGACAAAGTCTGTTATTGGGAGCATTCATTAATTTAATAGAATTTATGATACTTATTTAGAAAACGTATAAAAATTTGAACGTAGCGGGACTCGAACCCGCGCCTCCTTGAAATTGACCAGGTCATTTCTAAATAATATTTTTCTTTCTTAAGTGTGGAAAAATACTTAAAAAAAAATTTATGATTTTTAAAATTTTTGTCCGTTTGTCTTTGGGTTTATATTAATCTCAGAAACGGCTTAACCGATTCAAATGCAATCTTCACTATTGTATTTTAGCAAACTTTCCTTAATATTGCTACAAAATAAGTGTTTTATTGAATTAGCTGAAACTGTATGTATCAATGTGTGAATATTGTTGTTGTATTGTGTGATAATGTTAGGAGATCACGGAACTAATTCAGATGAGAAACTGAATAATGACGTATTGTGTACATGCCGGAGAAGCCGGGCCCTTACTGAGTGATTTACAGAAAATGTATAGTGTCAGAAATTTCTTGACATTTCTACTGGAACGGAAACCATGGAGTATGAAATTGTACGTCATTAAGTCCATACATATAAAGTTGCAAGCGACTACTAGTAACACAAGAATGCAGGCTGAGACTATGTTATATCAATTTAATTTTATTTATTGTAATATAACGTAAGATTTGAAAGAAAAAAAAATAAATTGAAATAATAACAGTTCATTTGTAAAATGAAAAATTTACTATTGTGTAAGTCTGTATAAAAGAAATGAATGTTTAAAATATATTCCAATAAACGGACTTCACCAAAATGAAAAAAAAAATACCATTTTGAAGAAAAATTTCCCTTATTGAAATAAATTTGGGATTTAAAAGAAAATGTCTACATAACATTATTTATTACTTTGCCATGAATTACCCTTTTTTATGTTGAAATTTATAAACAAAAAAGTACGTAATGGCAGTGCGTACAATATTAAATTACGCTCAAGCGAATCACAGGGAAAAATAATAAGGTAGATATGATTTGGAAAGCAATTCAAAAGATATATTAGAAATATTTAGAGCTGTACGTATTTTGAGCACGTTCACGAAATCATCGCTTGCCAGTTTTAATTGGAATCGGATAGTAGAGCAGTACGCTTTACCCTATATTTGCGAGTTGAGATTTTTCCATTTTTATCCCAATTTTACATATATTAATGTATTAAGTAGTAAGTAGTGGAACTTAACGCCGCGCTCTATTTACCAGAGGGTTTTTTTTAATTTCATTGATTCATAAAGTAGTAGTTCGAGGCCAGTCGTGGCGCAGCGGCACGAAGTGTGACTGTAAAACCGACTGGTTGTGGGTTCGATTCCCGCTCGAGGAGATGAAATATTTACTTAAATTTATATTTCCATTTTTTCGCTCTGGTGTCGAGGTTAAGCACGGCGTTGAGTTCTCCCACTCAACACGCAATGCCTCCAGAATTCGGCAGAAAGTGGGGAACGGAGTGTCTTAACACTAAGTTCCCCTGCCTACCCTGCTGTGTGCGGGATACAGCGTGAAGCTGATTTTTTTAATTAATTCATAAACATTATTAATTATTTAGCGCAGTGGCTTGTAAATGGCAATAAAATATTCTAACAATAGATTCGAACTGAACACCAACGATAATTACATACGATATGAATAGAGTGTCACAAAATTATTTAATGCCTAATTAAATATGAATTACTAGTTACCAGTCGTGGCCCAGAGGCACAAAGTGTGACTGTAAAATCGACTGGTTGTGGGTTCGATCCCCGAGGTAAATCGAGGTAAAGCGCGGCGTTGAGTTCCGCCACTCAACACGCAATGCCTCCAGAACTCGGCGGAAAGTGGAGAACGGAGTGTCTTAACACTAGGTTCCCTTTGTCTGCTGTGTGCGGGATACAGCGTGAAGCTATTTAATTTTATTTTTTTCCTCTCTAAAATGATCTACAGTTACTTATATGATCTACAGTTTAATTATGCAAATTTTACCAATTTAGTCTGTTTTCCACCTTAATTAAACAGACTGCGTGGCGGAATTTAACTTCGCGCTATGTTTTAACTGAGCGGGAAAATTAAAATAATTAAAATGTAATATCTCCGATTGAGAATCGATCCCACAGCCATCGTTTACAGTCATCCAATGGCAACAATTTCTTTACGATACCTTCGTATATATATAGAGTACCTTCAGTATATATCATTTATATAAAAAATAATATTAATAGTAACAATAGCAAAAAAACAACTCAATATTCACTAAATAACTGTGTAGATCTTAAGTAACAAAGTTGCATCGTAGCGCGTAGCGTCGTAGACCGTAACCGCCTACGAAAATAGCGAAGTAAAAAAAAAACAGCTTCACTACAGAGTGAACTCTGCCTACCCTCCTGTGTGAACTCTGCCTACCTTCCTGTGTGCGGGATATAGATCCCGCACACGGGAGGTTAGGCAGAGTGAACCTAGTTTTAAGACACTTTGTACCCCACTTTCTGCCGAATTCTGGAGGCGTTGCGTGTTGAGTGGCAGAACTCAACGCCATAACAAAAGATATAACTAAAGATACTATTATATAAAATTTATATTATACGAGATAAATATTTAACAGGAACAAACATACACAGAACAAATATTCAAATTGTATAAGGGATTAACATAATTAAACTTTTTAAAGGGCACTCACAAATAAATCAGTTGACGTGCACATAATGTTGGTCAACTAATGAATATCGGGTGTCAAATCGAATAAAACCGCACCAAGTTTAGTTTCAATTTGAATTTAGGAACGATTATTTGTAACTTACACACCCAGTGGCAATTTAAACTTGGTTTGTTTTTGTGTGAACAAAAACAAAACATATTTCAATAATGTTTTTTAAATAACTGCTGAAACGGATGTTTTTTTTATTGTTTTATTTGTAGTCTGAGTTTTTGTGTAATTTTTTTTTATTTTTTCCTATTTTGGTCAAGACAAAATCGTCCTTAGATTAATTATAATCTTTTTTTCAAAACGACACTCCGACACTCCGAGAAGACATGAACTCACTACCACCGCATATATCTGCAGTCAGTAAGTATTGGTATATATATATATATATATATATATATATATATATATATATATATATTTATATATATATATATATATATATATTTAGCTTTACGAAATGACAAAAAGTGGTTATGACGCATTCTATGTGCTCGAGGTAATTTTGTTTTTCTCGATAAATGACTATCTAAGAAAAAAAAACCGGCAATGAACAAGTAGTTAACGAGATGAGGGCGTTGAAACAAACATAAATTTCAAATTCATAACATTAGTAAAGATAATATTGTGTAAAATTGCACTTCTGGAGTTAAAGTTAAAAATATTGGAGTGTAAAGAACGCCAGCTGGACGCGTCACATGGTGTCCGCTCCGCACTTATCGTGGCAGCGCGCCAAATGAAGATAACTTAAAAAAAGTATATTTATTTTTTCTAATTATATTTCTTATATAACGAAACGGCTGTGTGCTGTTTTTAATTTAAAAAAATGTCTCCATAAATAATATACATAATATTTTCGATTCTTCTTCGAATATCACGAGTTTTACTTTATAAGACTTTAAGATAAGATTTTAATATAAGATTATAATTTCCCCAAATGGAAAACAAATTCATAACCATCGTGTTTATACTTAGTCGCCATGACGGCGTTAGAAGCTGTTTTTCAAAATAAAAACCTAATCGCAAGTACAGTACAAAATTCTTAGCAAAAAACCCCAATGAAGAAAATATAAAGCACTTTTAAAATATAAATAAAATTCAAAAATAAGTTTATACGGAAACCATTTGAAAGACTTAAAGAAGTTAAGATTTTTCGGGAAATTCTATCTATCTTTTATAACTTACTGGAACGCTATCTACGTTGACCAGCGTTTGTCGGGTGACATGGCAGCGTTCCAAGTACAGGGTAAACTAACGATATTTTTTTGTACTCACTAATCATAAGTTTAAGCGAAATGCACAAACTGAAACGATTTGAAAAAATGTTAAATTGTAAACACAATTGTTGCCATTAGGGAAATGTTACGCAGTTAGGGAAGTATTTGAATATTTACGGATTTAATTCCCATTCGGTTTATATATTTTTTTTAGCTTCACGCTGTATTCCCGACATAATAATAATAATAATAATAATAATAATAATAAATATACTTTATTGCACATTTAAAAAATAAAAAAAAGTACAACAAGGCGACCTTATCTCTTAAAGCGATCTCTTCCAGGCAACCTTTGGATGTTGGAGGTGTATAAAAAAACATACATCACATAAAAAAAGACATAGCAGGGTAGGTAAAAAGAACTTGGGAACCTAGTGTTAAGACACTTTGTTCTCATTTGTACACTTCCGTTACCCACTTTCCGTCGAATTCTGGAGGCATTGCGTGTTGAGTGGAGAAACTCAATGTGGTTTGCCACGTTACCGAAACGAGGAAATGAAAATATGAAATATTTAATTTCCTCGAGTGGCAATCGAACCTGCAGTCTGTCGTGTTTACAATCGCACGCTTGTTTCTCTGCACGATTATCATTTCACAACACGGAACTAACTGTCCCAGAATAAACGGGTAAAGACATTTTGAATCACTTAATCATCTGCACGCAGTATATGAACTGGCTCTCTTTTCACATGTAATCTCCTATTGTGTAACATTATCTCTTTTTTACAAGCAATGTTCTTCGTGCGCTATCCACGTGACATTGGCGATGTGATCAGTGCCAACCGAAGTGTAAGTGCAACCAAATAAAAGAATCCTAATTAAATACGTCTATTTCACACATGGTTCTCAAAATTATAAACCTGATAATACATACATATATATATATATATATATATATATATATATATATATATATATATATATATATATATATATATATATATATATAAACACACGACTGCTTCAAAATAAACAGCCAACTAAAAAAGCAAAGGAAATCGCAAAATACACAATGAAATCCCCAACAAACAGACGTCGGGCGTGACAGTAAAGGCTATTTTATTTTTAAAATATCACGTTTTCATATTAAAATTTCAAATTGTGGAATCGGGCGAATCGGCGATACCAAGTTATTATAACCTTTGTTGTAATATATATNATATATATATATATATATATACATACATATATATATATATATATACATACATATATATATATATATCCATCCATTTCTATCTATGCCACTATATTGTTAATTGTTTAATTTATAAGGAAAGTTACAATGAAGACAGAAAATATATTACAGCTATTAAATATTTTCAAAAGGGAGGATAAGATTTGTATTCAGAATAGTATTTTGGTCGCAACATCTCTCTCGTTAAATTATTCACGTTCTTTAAACAAATTAAGAATAGAAATAAGCTTCACTATTACTGTCATAGATGAACTTCAATACAAATGTATATATATAAAAGGACATGTACCTGACTGACTGAGGTAAGACGCACGCACAGCCGTAACCGCTGATAGGAGAAACGTGAAATTTGGACAGATGTTTATTTTCGTAATCTGGACAACCACTAAGAAGGGATTTTCAAAAATGTTAACTCTAAAGGGATGAAATAGGGGTTGAAAGTTTGAATGATTTTTTTTTAAATCGGCACCGAATTTTATAAAATTTGAAATTCAGACTCTTAAAAAGATTTCATTGAACACGTGTTTCATGGTTTTTTAGAATTCACCCCCTAAGGGTGCAAATAAGGGGTTGAAAGTTTGTATGGAAAAATCTTTAAATCGCCACCGATTTTTATAAAAAATTAAATTCAGACTGTTAAAAATATTTTTTATTGAACACGTGTTTCGTGGTTTTTTAGAATTCACCCCTAAGGGTGCAAATAAGCGGGCGAAGCCGCGCGCGCCCTCTATTAAATCTATATATATCCATCGATGTAGTATAAATTAAATCCTAATTGGTAACTCTGAGTGTGGTTGTAAGGTGTTGAATACGAAATGTTTATTCAAACGTAATAATTTATGAGTCGATAGCGGTCTGAGGTGACTTGATGATAGCCAACAGAAACAAACTTAATATCTTAAATTTTTTATAACCTTTTTTACCTTTTATATAAGTATACAAATTTCTTTAATATTAAATATTAATAGTTTAAACTTAAGAAATATTTAGTGCAAGATTGAAGAAAAGCTGGCTTTGTATCGGACTATTACTTTATAAAATGGTCTTCTATTTTTCCAATATTTGAGCTTAAAATAAGTCTATTATATTCGTGCTTCAAACGAAATCCACAGGATGGACTACGAAGTTGAGAAGAAAGCTGCTTTGTACTTAAAATAAAATAAAATTTAGTTTGTCTGGACAATGGAGTATAATTTTAAAATAAAAAATAAAAAATCAGCTTCACGCTGTATCCCGCATACAGCAGGGTAGGCAGATGGAACCTAATGTTAAGACACTCCGTTCCCCACTTTCTGCCGAATTCTGGGGGCATTGCGTGTTGAGTGGCAGAGCTCAACGCCGCGCTTAACCTCGACACCAGAGCGAAGAAATGGAAATATAAATTTAAGTAAATATTTCATCTCCTCGAGTGGGAATCGAACCCACAACCAGTCGGTTTTACAGTCACACTTCGTGCCGTTGCGCCACGATTGGCCTCAACATTAAAATGTTTTTAAAAATATTAAGCCTGGATTGAGGCCCGCTGTGGCGCAGGAGCGCAAGCGTTCGACTAAAGCCACAGGTTGTGGGTTCGATTTACACTCGAGGAAATTGAAATATTTACTATTATCATTTCTTCGCTTTGATAATGGGGCAAAAACGCCCCACTCAACACTCCACAGGAACGTGGTGGTGAACGTGTCTCAACACTAGGTTCCCAGGTTCCTGCCTACTCTGCTACGTGCATACAATTTATGCGTACATCTATAAAGCTTTCATAGCCCTTGTTACGACTATTGGTAATTAACAATATTATATTTACTATACAACAACAGTGTGGTTTCACTCGTTAGCTAAGTACACACAAATTTTCCTCTCATTTACTTTTCCACGTGTGATTGTCATTCGATTTTAAATTTTGTTTGTTTACATTGATTGAATTTTCATTCAATTTGAGGTACCGATACATAAAACACGTTTTATACATTTTTTTTTAGTGTATTTTCAGGTAATAGTGAGTGACATACTCTCTGCTACGAAATATTGGATATAATATCTCTGTGATGATAAAAAATAAATGACACTAAGAACTATTTGAGAAATTTCAATAAAAATCAAAGTTTTAGTCATACATTGTGAGAATTACGACAATACATTGCTTGTCAGTTAATCTCGAGTGCAATAGTCCTTTTCGGAAATAAGTACATGGCTAGATTTGTTTAAGCTAGTAATCTATAATCGCTCTTAGTTATTTCATACAAGATGCTTTCGTTTGATTTTTTGATTGTTATCATATAAAATCACAAGAATAAAATAGGTTTTTTTGATATAATCATAAAATTTCATAGAAATTGAAAAAATATAAATATAATATATTTATATTTTTTAAAAAAATAAATTATTTTTGTATATAATGTACAAGCTAAGCACATGGCAAAGAACGTAAAAAAAAAGTTTATTTTGTTTATATAAATGAAATAAATAAAACAAAATAAAAAATAAATACCAACATCGTCTGGCATAAGTGGGGGCAGCTAACACAACATCGAGAGGCGGATAGGGCTGGGACAACAAGTGATGTGCCACCGCGAACCTCTCGCAGACACTGACACCACACCGTATCGACTGGCGCGCGCACTCGCTGAGACACTCCGCCGCTTTCGACCACGACACTAGCACTCTCATTGCTATTTACACGATAATAATTAAATCCAAAAAACACTCATTTTGTATAGAATATTATTAAATAATGATATTTATTAAAACTACACTATGTATGTATCATTTCAACGCGCTAGTACAACTGCGAGATAAGATAGTAGTGACCAATAAAATCGATTCAACTATGCGCGTGATTTTGAACGTGTATCGATGTTTCTTATATCGATAAGATAAGGCGAGACGTAATATATTTCTGTTTCATACGGTTAGTTGCAATACGATCGACGAATCGTGGTCCTGAAGTTAGCTGTAGTAGAAAAGACCTGAAAGATCAACTTCAGGTCGGCCACTATTCGTCGACTGTACTGTACGATGGTACAGTGTCAGACACCTGTGTCTGGAAGGACGTACAGTATCTGTTTTGGAGATAACAGCATTGAAGTGATAACGTTATTATCAATCAAGTGTTTAGCTTAAGATTGTATGATACATGTGTATCTTAGTTGAGAATAGCATAAAAACGCTTTAGTGTAAACGTTTCGTATGTTTTATTTTAATTTTTAAAGTATTCTTTTTGTTTCTTCATAAATGAAACTAACTAAATATGATTAATGAGACAATAGTTCTATAAGTGATTTTTATAACTAAGTGTTAAGACGGCATTCATCTTCAAGATGAATGCCGTGGAGACGCGATTTCTTCGTAGGATATGCGGAGTCAGCTTAGCTGATCGAATCCGCAATGAAGAGATACACAGAATGGCAGGTACTAGCGAGGATGTCACGGTGAGAATGAAGAATAACGTGCTCAGATGGTTTGGGCACGTCGAACGAATGAGTGTTGAAAGAATGGTAAAAAAGATTTATGATGGAAAAGTGAGTGGTAAGAGAGATCGGGGGAGACCTCGGTTGACCTTCGAAAACACAGTATCAAAGATACTGGAGGAAGGTCACGTAAAAAGCATGAGGACCCCCCGAAGGGCATGTATGAAGAGGTTGATGACAGTGGACGAGGCGAAAGAGGTATGTAGAGACCGTAGCGTTTGGCGCTCCGTTCTCTCTGACTACCCCGTTAGCTAAGTTAAGTTAAGTATTAAGACATTCTCTTCTCCAAATTTGAGACAGCATAGCAAACTATAGTGTCAGTCATAGTTCCTTCGTGGCCCGATATCAAGAATATGAGAGCTTTCATATTATCGTTAAGGTCAAGTTCCGGTCCAGTCGCGCACATAAGATTATTTCTCATACCTGTAAATCCTCCATTAAACACTACACTCCGTATCAGAGGCACAAGGGTCTGACCGTAATGCGACGGTTGTGAGTTCGATCCCTATTCCAGGTAGTAAAATATTATTTATATTTTCATTTCTTTGCTCTGGCATCAAGGCAAAAAGGCCTGGCGTTGAGTTCCTCAGGCAATACCTCGAAAATTTCGACAGAAAGTGGAAAACAGAATGTCTTAACACTAGATTCCTTCTGCGAACCCTACTGTATGAAGCTGATAAAAGAAAACACAGTAAATTTAGATTTAAATTATAGTTAAGAAATAAGAAATCATAAAGCAAATTATATTTTCTTGTTTAACCAACCTAATTTGTTAGGTATCCTATATTCCTATACGATACGTTTGCGGATTTACGATGCATTTACACACAAACACTTGCGGATAAACTCAGCTCTGCCGCGTTCGCAATAAAAAAAGTAAGACAAATGACGGACGTTGAAACTGCCCGACTAGTCTACTATAGCTATTTTCATAGTATTTTATCTTATGGAATGTTGCTATGGGGCAGTGCTTCAGATATAAATTCAATATTTATTCTTCAAAAAAGAGCCGTGAGATATATTTATAATCTAAGAGCTCGAGATTCTCTGCGAGATGTTTTTAAAGATGCAGGTATTATTACAGTTGCTTCACAATTTGTATATTATAATATTCTGTTTGTCCGGCAAAATGTACAGTGTCATAGTAAAAATAGAGATATACATACGATAGGAACGAGAAATAAAGATAAACTTGTTACGCCACGTTTTCGCCTCCAAAAAGTTAATAAATCTTTTATGGGTCTGAGTATACGTGTATATAATAAACTTCCGCAGTGTATTCTAAGTTTGCCACTACCACAATTTAAAGTAGCTTTAAAAAAAATACTAACAAGTAAAGCTTATTACACTGTTCAAGAATATTTAGAGGATAAACATGTATGGAATTAATGTCTATTGAATGTGATGCAGGATAGCTGCCAGTTAATGTAATAAAATTATATATTATACCATTGACTTTGAAAAGAGCAACTGTTGAGTTTCTTGCCGGCTCTTCTCAGCAGAACTGCCTTCCGAACCGGTGGTAGCTTTTTATTTTTTGTTATATGTTCATTCGACGATTCAAAAGTGCTTATAAAAGTTTATTTGAATAAAGAATATTTTGAATTTGAATTTGAATAGGTCAAACTATAACAAGACACGTTAAACATTCACCATTTTATAACACAGTGCATAATTACTTGTGCTGAACGCAAATTGGTATCCGGCCGCATTCAAGTTGATTATATCATAAGTACTACGTAGCTTTTGCTGTTCTATCATATTAATGTTTATTGTTCACATTTAAGTTAATCAGCTTCTGGAGACATTGAGTGTTGAGTGGCAGAACTCAACGCCGCGCTTTGCCTCGACACCAGAGCGAAGAAATGAGAATATAAATTTAAGCAAATATTTCATCTCTTCTAGTCGAGTCGAGTCGAACCCACAACCAGTCGGTTTTACAGTCACACTTCGTGCCGCTGCACCACGACTGGCCTCACATTTAAACTTTAATTTAATTTACAAATACCTACTACATCTATAATTTTTGTATCGTGTGTTTTGGACTCCTGGGCGTATCTAGAGATATTTTCTGGGGGTGATCTGGAGTTTAGATTTGAACAAATTTGTGTTCGGGCAAAGGTTTTGGTTACAAACCAACCAACCAACTTTTGGGCAAAGTTTTTGCTTGTAAAATTTCTAGGGTTTATAAGACAATTCTGGGGTGGAAACGGTTTATCCGGTTTCTTATGTTGGACCTTAAGACGCAAAATAAAAAAAAAATCTCTTAGTGTATTCCCTAACTTTAGATAGGTTGCATACCAATTTTAACTTTCTATTATTATAAGTTAATTACTTTCGTCTGTGCATAGTTTCTGTGTCACTCAATCAGTAATGCCAGAATTATAAAAATATTAATTTTAAAGAATTGTATGGAATTCTTATATACCCATTTATATATGTGGATATATACATATTTTACTTCAAACTGCAATTTATGAAAAAATAGGAAAATATGTCCTTAAACAATGCGAAATCGATAAACGGTATTGTTTTTCTGATTATGATAAACATGACAGATTAGAACGTGGATCCGTTGTATTTTGTATTTAAATAAATAATTATATCAGAGAAGAGAACACAAGGACATCAACTTATCAAATCGAATTTGGAATACTTTATGAGGGTAGAAAGAGAGAGATAGATCTCTACCTGTCTCTTTCTACCTCTGGTAAATATCTTTATTTTACTTGCATAATAAGAAATCTAAATACGGACTGGGAATGCGGCTGTTTTGGGTTGTATGTAGGTATATGTCGTATATAATTTGTTCATATATCTTGTAAAGGAAAAAATCTACAATTTGTCAATGATCTAACCCTCTACATCAAAGTAAAGGGTGTCCATAAGAACTTGTCAAAGATCAATTACCCAAGAGCCCACTCGAGTAGACAGAAACGGACTTAGTTATTAAACTCTCAAAAAACCTTAAGTCGAATAAAGATTTCAATAGAAATATAAACTCAACTTACTTACTTACACTTTGACGTATCAAATTCGTAATTTTACACTTCAAGTTAGAACTTTTTAATTTCAAATTCGTATTTTTATATCTTTTTTGATAGTAAATATTTCGTTAAAAGTACAAGGAAGATAGTGTTAATAATATTGTGGTTTATAAATATTAGTATTACGAATAAGATTTAAATTCATAATCACAGCACAAGGACAAAAAGTATATCAAAAATATCAATAGATTTTTCCTATTTAACTTTACACGTCTCCGCCATATAGCAGAGAAGTAAGAGAGAACCTAATACAGACTCTGTTATTCACGCCCAATTTCATAGCACGATGAGTGCCGTAACTCAACGCTGCGCTTTCTATTATATGTTTTTAAACAAACATACATACATCTATAGAGCTAGACATATCAACGACACCAATACCCTAGAAATTATCAATTGTCTAGCGGTATTTGTCAGATTATTTCGTATAATAAACAGAATAGTGTTACATCAATTACTGCGGTGTCAACGCGGATTTGCATACAGCGCGCGCCTATTATAAGAATGTGTACGAGCTTTATTGAGGTAATTTATCTCAATAGTCACTTTATGAGTGTAAATTCGAGAAATAACGTAAGTTTTACTTATTTTTTTCATATGCATCTAAATGTGAACACCATTAATATGTAAGCGCGATGGTTGTGCATTGGCACTCGGAGGATTTATTTATTTACACTCTGGTATCAAGACAAATCGCAGTGTTGAGTTTCGTTGCAAATATCAAAAATCAAGTGGGAAGTGGGGCAGTATCTTGCTATAGCAAGATACTGCCCTTGCCACTACGGGTTACAGCTCGAATCAATTTTTTTACTCGTAAGTATTAAGATACATCGCAGGACATATCCTCTCATGGTTTTATTTTTAAAGTATCTGTGGGTTATTTATAAAACATATATGTTTACTAGATCAGTTCAGTTTATAAATAGGTAAAAATGGTGACACTAGGTTCTCTCAGACTGTGCCACAATATGTTTGAAAAAATTATATATTAGTAAGTGTTCACTTCTCTTAAAAACATTACTAGTAGATATATTTAATATTTTTTGACATTTTTAAAGTGTTATTCCACACTTAGGAAATAAAATACTTATTTAGAAAATTTATAAAAATTTGGACGTAGCGGGACTCGAACCCGTGCCTCCTGGAAATAGACCAGGTGCTCTTACCACTAAGTCATACGTTCTCATCAAGCCGCTCTCCGGCTACGTTCAATTTTTTATACGTTTTCTAAATAAGTAGATATATTTAAAGTAAAATATGATATAAATATTGTTAGTAACATTAATATCATATTATGTAACGAATTCTAAAAATGACTAAATAGGCAAACTTTCGAATGAATAATAATACAGAAAATATAATTCACAAATAAAGTAAGTATTCTTAATACAAGTTGAAACCGCCAACATCTTATTTTCCGGAGCCACTCAACGTAACTAATTAAACTAATTAGAACTAGCGAAATAAATTCTCTCTGGGAAACAAAGAATATATACTGTTAGAAATCGGAAGCGGTTAACGTTTTTAAAAAAAACACGATAAAAACACATATCGTCTATATGTTTCTAAACTATTTGGTTAGAGATACTATGTAATTGCAATAATTGCAATAAGTGATATGTATCACTTAATAACAAAATAGGATTCTATAGTTTAGCGTTTTCTGAGAATGAATGACGAATGAATTCCAAAAAATATTTATGAAGCAAGAGTGAGTGATAAGAGAGAAAGGAGGAAACGTCGGTCAACCTTCGAGTACACTACGAAGACCATGTAAAAAGCATGAGGACCTCCTCCTCCTCCATACATACCGTATGAAGAGGTTGATGACAGTGGACTAAAGAGTTAGTAGTATAAGACAGACCTCTTGCGATTTTTACAATGATAAGACTGGAAAATAAAATTGGTTATCCAAACAGTCATATGTACATTGTACAAGCAACTTTTGAGTATATTTGTTTTTATTACATACATACTGTAAATAAAGAAGATAATCCTTAATATTGTTATTTTATTATACAAGCAAATAACCTCAATAATGGAAAACAAATAAAAGGTACTAATAAAATGGCGGACTATTGCTTATCACTGTATGGCTGCTGCAGTGATAGTGTTTAGATATCGGTAGACGTCATATAAAAGAAAAAGTAGGAACAGTAGGCGTGAGTGCTTGACTACATTCCCGATGGTAGCGAGTTCGATTTCCATTAAATTCCGGAGACATTGCATGTTGAATGGCGGAACTCAACCGCGTGCTTTGCCTTGACACCAGAGCGAAGAAATGTAAATATAAATTTTAATAAATATTTCATTTCCTCAAGTGATGATCGAACCCACTACCAGACGCGTTTACAGTTACACTTTGTGCCACTACGTCACGAATATTATATTTACAATACATTATAAGCTTTTCATAGTTGGTGCTAACCGGCATTAGATGAAAAACTATTTAACATACGATAACCTTTATAAAAAATGTATAAACACAATACCAACAGTCATCATTCCGATCAAAATCAAACGGTGATATGTAGTCACCGGGCACCGACGGGAACGGGTGGCTCGCGGCCGCGTACAGGAACTCACTCCAAAACCCTCTCATTTGTCGTCCATGAAACACATTTACATTGTTTTCACATCACTACACAATTTTTTTTTCAAAAAAAAATCATTAAAAAATATATTTATCAGTCATTTTTCCTGTAATCATTCGCATCTATCGATAAACAAATAATTATTTGACATCTGTCACTTTCTATTAGAAATGTCAATTAGAAGTTCATCTATTTGAGCACAGATTAAATAGTCTAATAGACAGGCTTATTTTAAATGTGAAAATAGTTTTAATATAAATATTAGTTTAGAGTGCAGGCCGCGGTGCGTCGCGTGTGACTGTAGAGCTGTTATCAGGTGCTGTTCATATCTCAGTGATAAGCTTCGCCCACAACAATTAGGTGAAACAGCTCGTATACACTGACGTATAGAAATAGTTGTTATCAATTGTTATAATTTTCTTAAAAAATATATTTTAGTTATATGGTAATGTAATGTTTTTTCTTGTCGTCGATGAAATATGGTGGAAATGAGTGGTGCTTTTGATTTAACTTTGTATTTTAAGACCTCGATTTTTAATTTTAATTATGCAAAATTTATTGTTAACTAAGTTAAGTCTGTTGTGGCGCAGTGGGACCGTGTCTGATTCTAAAGGATGGTTGGTGGATTTGAGTACCCTATTGGGAGGGATATTATAGATATTTTTTAGCTTCACGATTTATCTCGCACGTAGTAGAGTAAAAGTAGGGTTTGAAGACACTCTGTTCGACTTAAGACAAACGCCAGGTTTACACAATATACTTCTGCGCCACGACGGCCTCAATTATAGATACGATAAGTGGACGAGAACGCCAACTTTAAAGTATTGAGTATTAAGTTATAATATTAAATATTAAGGTAGAACATAGTGATGTTCTGTTTGGTTACCTATACGGGAAAATGCGTGAAACTAAATAAAAGTTTCAGTTAAACAGAAACATCGACCGCAATATGGTTTCTTCTAAAGCAAGCGACAATGACACCCCTTATCTAACATTCATTGGTATCTCAAACAGTTTTCAGGTACGAATTTCGTTATACGTAATTTCAGGGGTTGAAATGTTTTGTAAATACTTAAGTATACGTAACGAATTTGATAAAGTATTTGAATTTAAAAAATGCTTTGCGCGGAGAAGATATTTGTAACGTAATAATATATGAAGTATAATAGAAGTGCTAAAAACATATAAGTGATTCAATATAAAAGAAAATAAACCCGCGCCTCCTGGAAACCGACTAGCGGGTTCGAGTCCCGCTACATTCAAATTTTTATACATTATCTAAATAAATATTTTTATTACCTAAGTGTGGAATAAAACTTAAAAAAAATATGTTAAAAATATTTCGCTAAAGTATCCTTGAAGTATATCCTTTCCAATAAAAAAAAAAATCATCGCAATCGGTTGGCGTGATATTGAGTTATTCGTCCATTTGTCACGCACATACCTAATTCAAATTATGTGATTTTCTCACAGATATCATTGTCATATGTTCCAAATTAAATAGGACAACATGGGAAGCACTAGCTTTCAAATAGAAAAAGAATCATCAAAATCGGTTCACCCAGTCAAAAGTTCTGAATATAAAAAGAGTACATAAAAAAATAGTCGAATTGATAACTTCAACCGTTGTGGGTTCAGTCATCAGGGTAATATTTAATTTTATTTTCTTCCCTCAGGCAACAAGGCTATACACGGCGTTGAGTTCCGCCACTCAATAAGCAATGCCTCGAGAATCCAGCGAAAAGTGGGGAACGGAAGTGTTTTAATAGGGACGGAGTGTCTGAACACTAGGTTCCCACTGTTATGGGATACAGCATGTAAAAAAATATTAAACATTTAATCAACTTTTAACATTTTAGTGTTGTGAAATAAATTATAAGTACCTATTATAAGCATTTTCAGACACGGTTAAACTTGTACATTAAACACAAACAAAAATGAATAATTCTATTAACTACATACATAATATCGTATCTAAAAGTTATTTACATAAATTTAAGTACATAAAATGAAGCCAGTCGTGGCGCAGCGGCACGAGGTGTGACTGCAAAACCGACTGGTTGTGGGTTCGATCCCCACTCGAGGAGATGAAATATTTACTTAAATTTATATTTTCATTTCTTCGCTCTGGTGTCGAGGTTAAGCGCGGCGTTGAGTTCTGCCACTCAACACGCAATGCCTCCAGAATTCGGCAGAAAGTGGGGAATGAAGTGTCTTAACACTAGGTTCCCTCTGCCTACCCTGCTATGTGCGGGATACAGCGTGAAGCTGATTTTTTTTTTAAGTACATAAAATAATTCTTAAATATGAATGAGGCAATTTCTTCTTGACGGGTCGTTACTTATAATATTTTACAGTTGCGTATAAAAAATAAGGCTTTCTACAGAAAATCACGTCGTATTCTTGGAAAAAATAGGGTCAGATTAAAAAAAAAACACTCTTTTTAATTAAGTATCTTCACTCACCCCTCGCAGTGCCTTTTCTTTTTAAAGTTTTCTGGTCACAGAGTAGCGCAAGCAGCGCCAATAGACAGTCATCATTTTTATTGTGAACCATTGTTCTTAACATTAAATCACTTCACTATTTATTTTTAATAGTCTTTGATATTGAATTATAAGTCCATTTTTATACAGCACCAGCTTTAACCTGTGGCATATCCCCATATAAGTTATTTTAAGACGATTAATAATATAGTCAAATACACAACAAAAATATTTTTTTCAATTTCGGTCAATAGTTTGTGAGATTAGCGCTTTCAACCAAACAAATGTTTTAGTTTAGATAGGTGTATTAAAACAATTATATTAAAGTTTAAATTTAGTTTAATTTAACGTAAAATTTAATTTAACATCCAAGAGTCAAGTATATTTAACTCGGTTATTTAAAACGTACCGAGTTATTTTAACTATAATATCTCAAATGTCAGAATATATTCATATTTAGATTTTAACTAAACATACAACTTCGTGTTGTATAAACAAAATAATATAATTCAAAGTTGTTATTAGAGACGACCGTATTGTTTACTTTTGTTATATATTATGTTACAAATTAAAAGTTGAATTCATTTATAACTTTACCGTAATGAAGCAAAAACAAATGGAATAAGGATTTTGTTAGCTTCACGTTTTATCCCGCATGTACTAGATATGTAGAAAGAGTCTAGTGGTAAGGCACTCCGTTCCCCATTTTTCGTAGTATTCCAGAGGCATTGCGTGTTGATTGGTGGAACTCAACGCTGCCGCTTTGCCTCGACACCAGAGTTTAGAAAGTACTAAATATACGTTTATACTAAATATACGTACGTTTGAAGTTTTTTTATAAATAATATATAGTGATGTACTTAACTCCATTAATCTATGAGCACATTTCAAACTTGCAAACGAAACACAGACGACCGTTTTTACAGAGAAGTTGGGGAGTTTCAGGAACCGCTGCAATTATAAAGTTAAATATTTCGGCCGAAGCGTTCGAGAAAACGTTTATTCTCTTTAGTTATTATAATTTCAAGATGAGGTTTTAAGAAGCCGCGGGGGAAACATGCCGCAGGGGTAACAGAAAAATAAACTTGGGCTCCCTTCAGATTTCGATTATAAATTTTGCAATACAATTAATTATTATTATCACTTGAAAAAACCGAATATTTTTTTTTATTTAAAAAAAAAACCACAGCACTAAGTTAAAATTCACTTGTTTTTGTACTTTCAATTAGAATCACACAGGAGCTACATCGATGACAACGAATGAACGAATGAGTCGCAAATAGATTTAGCATATTATATCTTTGTCCTAGTTAGATATCCATATCTGCAAGGTTAATTTATATTAGAAATTGCGATTTTAGATTCAACTATAATTTATTATTTACGATCCTAATGTGGTAAAGGAGAAAAATAATAAAGTTTTTATTACTTGCAGGATAGACAGTATGTTTTATAAGAATTTTAAAGTGTTATTTCGAAAAAATACGTCCAAAAACGTAGTAAAATATTTTAGTTATAAAAAGATAATTTAAGGTTAAAAAAATTGAACGTTGCGGGATTTGAACTCACGCCTTTTAGAAACCGTAAAAGCGCTCTCACTACTTAGCAATAGATTCTTATCAAGCTATGTACTTCGAAAATTTTACATGTTTGTTACAATTCTTTATGCGGTTAGCATATTAGACAGTAATAGACTGAGATCCCAGGGCCCCTAGACCTATGTCATTTTAGCAAAGCTGAAATTTAGAGGATGAATAGTCTAACAAACAAACCAACGGGCTAACAAAAAGAGAGTGCCACTATCAACATGATCGACGACAACCAACCCGAATATTGGTACGAAGACGCACATTCAAAATATTCAAAACATAGAGCGATCAATGTTCAATACACATTTAAAAACAAAACTAAAATTTAAACAAGCGAAACGCAGGAACAAGATAGGCACGGATGACAAAAGTCTGTAGCGCATAGTAACTGGAAAAAACCCCACTGTTTTCGTGAAATCGTTAGTCTTCTTTCCATTAGATATCAATGTTTCATTTTGTGTAAAAAGGGGGAATAAGGAATGATTTATGAATAATAATAATTTGACCCTTTTTTCTCTGACGTATTTAACAAAATTTGCAAAATGGAGAGAGATAATATAGTTGTTGCCGTGGTGCAATTGGACGGCGGCGTCAAACTGTAAACGTGATGACTTTGAGTTCGATTCGCACTTAGGGGAAATGCATATATGTATATATATATTAATGAATAAATAGTCACAAAAGTGGGCTATTATAATCGTATCAATTTGAAATTAAAAAGGAAGTGATATTAATAGTTTCTTTGAAATAAAACAGTTCTTATTTCTTTAATACTTACAAATATAAGGTGGAAAGTGCAAGAGTCTCATGTGTGCTGCTTACCTGAAAATAAGAAAAAAACATGTTTAGTTCATTATTGTCTATTAAAAAAAAGTTATACTGACTAACACATAAATTGGGAAAAAAGGCGGAATCACGCTAGGTTCCTTTCTCTTATCACGAACAAACCAACCAAAATGTCAAGGTAAAAAAAAAAACTTGAAAACACTACAATATTTCTCGTATTTTCTGTATGATTTTTTATTACCCAAAAGGAGTATCATATGAGGTATTCGGCGTAGTACGTTTTTATGTAGGACAGGTAGCTGTTCCGATGCAAATCACGTGGATCCCAAAACGGTCGTTGGGCTCTCGTATACGAGGGAAGCTCAACTATTAAAAAATTCACGAGCTACGGAATTTTATAAGAGCTGTATTTCGCACGCGTTAGGTATACTTGTATGGTAAAGTGGATTTGTAGGTGAAGGTACGAACATGGCGAAATTATGATATGGATGTTGAATGGTTAATGTTGGTTTTTCAACTTTACCAAGAATATAGCAGGGTAGGCCGTGGGAGTTTTTTTTGTTCAGACTGGTTGTGGGTTCGATCACCCCTCGAGGAGATGAAATATTTATTTAAATTTATATTTCCATTCGCCACCACCAATGTGGTGGCAATGGGCGGCGTTGAGTTCTGCCACTCAACACGCAATGCCTCCAGAATTCGGCAGAAAGTGGGGAACGGAGTGTCACTAGGTTCCCTCTGCCCACCCTGCTGTGTGGGATACAGCGTGAAGCAGTTTTTTTTTATTCTTTAGCTTCACGCCGTATTCCGCACGTAGCAGATTAGGTAGAGGGAACTTGGAAATCTAGTGTTAAGATGCTGCGTTCTTATTAAGTCACTACCATTAACCTCTTTCCGTCGAACTCTGGAAGCATCGCGTAATGAGTGGCAGAACTCAATGCCACAGCTAGGAAATAAAAGTAGTAAATATTTCATTTCCTCGAGTGGGTATTGAACCCACAACCTGTCGCGCTTACAGTGGCTGTGTCTATGCGCCACGACTGGCCCATCATTTAAATCTTTATTTTGCATATATTTTGAATTTTTTATTCGAATTCAAAACAATTTATTTGTTTAAAAGTAATATAATTAATTTACAGTTACACCTACATAAAATATTTTACTTGTTATTAACGATTTAATCAATGATACTCCAGTCCGTAACGTTTTAATTAAATCAATATTGCATTATGCAATCTCGAAAATTAAATTTTTGATGTTGGTATGATGAGTAATGTTGGTATTGTTTTTGATGATAATATAAAAAAAGGAAAACTTTAAAAAGATAAGTACCTACTAAAGCTTTGTTAATCAAAATAATGACATTTTTTTATTTCACGATGTATCTCGCACATACTAGGCAGAGGTAATTTAGGGACCTAGTATTAAGACATCATCGATACATAGGTTCTCCACTTTCCGCTGAATTGTCAAGATGCTGCGTATTAAGTGGCGGAACTCAACTACGAAAAAACTAAAAAAAAATATTCTTCCGAGAGGGAATTAAGTCCACAACGTGTCTAAAAAGTATCTAAACACTCTTAAAGCATCTAAAAAGGGGCAGAACATAAAGAAATCTTCCCATCAGGTTTTTTTGTCTATCCTGTTTTATCCGGTATGTTTAAAACAAAATTAAGACAAGTCGATTGAGAATCATCAAAACCAGTCATTGTATTTGGTCTCTTCACCGCCACATATGACCAAACATACATACATAGTGTTATGGGACATTGCACTCCTTTGTGTCGCGCAGTCAGGTAAAACTAAAACAGTTTAAAGTGTGATCGTGACCTAGAAAAGTTTAAGAAGTTGCCTTAGGATGCGTATCTCTTAGCTTTCTTCATTCGGCTTGACCTAACAGATGAGCAATAGTCTATTGAGAAGTATATTGGAACTTTCATTATTATACCGTTATCTACATATGTAAGAGATACATATATACTGATAAAATTTTAGTTAAATAAAATAAATCAGCTTCACGCTGTATCCCGCACACAGTAGGGTAGGCAGAGGGAACCTAGTGTTAAGACACTCCGTTCCCCACTTTCTGAGGAATTCTGGAGGCATTGCGTATTGAGTGGCAGAACTCAACGCCGCGCTTTGCCTCGACAAGCGAGCGAAGAAATGGAAATATAAATTAAAGAAATATTTCATCTCCACGAGTGGGGATCGAACCCATAACCAGTCGGTTTTACACTCACACTTTGTGCCCCTGCGCCACGACTGGCCTCAATTAGTTAAATATAAATATTTATTTTTACATTTCTATTTTCTATACATTTTCTTAAAGGTTAGTCATACCGCAGGTTAATCAGCGTGCGAATGTAATCACGAGAGGTTGTGAGTTCAATTCCTACTCGAAGAAGTGAAATATTTGATATTTTCATTTTCTCGCTTTGGTAACGAGGCAAAGCGTAGCGTTGAGTTTTGCCACTCAACACACAATGCCTCCAGCGGAAAATGGGGAACGCAAGTGTCTTAATGGGAACGGACTGTCTTTACTACGTTAATAAATATTGTAAGTTTAAATCTTTTATGGATTATGTATATTATTTGTTCGAATGTACATCGATATATTTGATGTAAGTACTTACAGAAATTAAGGTTATGTTTTCCATGTATATTGGTTTAAAAACTATATTTTAAGCAAAAATTTACATGTTAAAGGAAGCTTATAGTAATGCTAATGTGGGGTCACAATTCAAATCTCCGCAATCACTTCGTTAGAGACCACAACATCCTCAAACAATTAACGTCGTAGTATAATCAATCTGGATAAGAGATGACCAAGGCTATTTATAACTTAGAGAAACAATAATGTTAACATTTTGAAACTTCCATAAATTCAATAAACTTATGTCTAATAAACCAAGCGCTCTTTATTTCATTAGATTTTCTAATTTTTTATCAAACATCTAAATGTTTAAAATTTATAATAAATTATAGATATAAATAAAAAAAAAAACAACTGTGGTGTTGTTTAAAAATATTATTTTGTGGCATGAGACAGTCCGGAAATAAATAATAAAACTATTTTTTTATATTTTTCCTTTACCTTTCTATATAATTTTTTTACTACCTACATACATACCTACTAGCAATAACATATTTTTTTAAAGCTTCACGCTATATCCCGCAAATAACATTATAGACAGAGGGAATATTAAAACACTCCCCAGCTTTCTGCAAAAAACAACATTACACAAACAAACAGACAAAATTACAATCCAAATAACACACGCCAAAAGCGACAAACGTCAAAAAAAACCACAAAAAAAGAAGAAATAGAACAAAGAAGAAAACTTCTAAACGCATTTAGCATATTACACGAACTCTCAATTAGTATGAAGGCGGGTAATCACGCGTGTGATCGCGTCCACGAGTGCCACAATTGAATAGAACGCAGTTAGTTCGTTAGAGGGAACCCTTCAATTTGAGGACGAAATTTTCGAATTAGCATCCTGTGATGTTGGTCGTTTGGAAAGTATTTAACTAGATGTTTTGTGTTGCTTTGTTTGTGGTTTTTTGGGTAAAATTGTTTTTGGTTACTCTAGTTAACTTAACTTTACTTACCGTTACTTATTAATTATACGTAGATATATCTATTCTTTTTAAACTTAACGCTATTTCCTGCACATAGAAAGATAGGTAGAGGGAACCTGTGAGCCTAATGATATGACACTCCAATTCAGGAAGAATTGGAGTGGATTGAAAGTGGACAGAAAAGGAATTCCAATTGAGTTGCGAAAATGGAAAGGAAATTAACATATTAAATATTTTATTTCTTCGAGTGAGAATCGAAGCCACAACCTGGCGCTTTTGTAGTCACACGCTGGTGCCCCTGCGACACGACTGACTGTTTATATCTATTTTTTATAATTAAAATGACATTAAAGAATGATTAGTTAGATCCCTTGTTGTATCATTGTACGCAACACTAAAGTTCAAATGTATCTTTATATAATAATAATTATAGATTATTTATTTAATTGCAGTCTTAAGATTTGAATTTGTAACATGTAACATCTGTATTTTCAACCAATTTCTCAGTAAATTTATTTGCCTGATTGAAAATAGTCGTAGGTTCAAATCCCGATTGGGGAACTTTGAGTTATTACTTGCTATTTGTAATTAAACTTATATTAAATTGTATATCCTTATATGGAGATAAGATAGATAAATACGTGGGTTATAGTGTAATCCGCGTGCGCTGTCGCGGGTTGTGTGGGTGATTATACTAAGTGTCGCTTTTATAATGGCGGTTTCAACTACTTAAGGCAGTTTCAAGTAATTGTACGAGAAGTTAAAAGTTTAACTACCGCTTTCCTAATAAAATATATGTATATGAGCGACAATAGTAGGGGAAGTACCGTTAACAAAATAAGCTTTTGAAGAGTAACGATATCAGAATATCACAATTATAATAATATTCATTTGATCAAAAACAGAAATTTACTTAAAATTTTTGTTTTAGAAATTGTAATTGAAATAGAATAAAAAATATATATTGATAAATATACAAAAGATATACTTTGGAGTACCACTAACAAAAATATTAATTTAATATGTTCTATACGAATATTTTTTTGATTAGATTTGTAAACAACATAAATAATAAAATAATAATAATAACGAAATAAATAATATTGTAACAATATTAACGGATTTTATTTCGTAAATTCATTATTACGATTTAAGCACCTATAGATAGAGACTTAATTTGACAGATCCACATAAAAAAATCGAACAGAACACCACGTTCGTAATTTTCAGAAATATATTCCAAGTAAAAGTTTGAAAACATCAACTAATGAGGACCACATGTCTCCTAAGCCTACAGTATCTGCATATTTCATCGCGGTGGAGGTAAATTAAATTTGTAAGGACGAACGCCATCGTTACGTTACGTTACACCGTGGTAAGAAACATGTTTCGAGTTACCAAGTTGACTATAAGGGAGTTTACGTGTTAATATTGAACTTAACTTTATTTCATGTGCCTGCAAAACCGACTGGTTGTGGATTCGATCTCCACTCGAGGAGATGNACACGCAATGCCTCCAGAACTCGGCAGAAAGTGTCGAACGGAGTTTCTTAACACTAGGTTTCCTCTGCCTACCCTGCTGTGTGCGGGATACAGCGTGAAGCTGAAAAAAAAAACTTTATTTATCCCTAGCGGGGTAGTCAGACAGAAAGGAGCGCCAAACGCTACGGTAACGCACATACGGTGTTAATATTTCATCATAAAAAACTCTTCCGTTACTGAGTGACAAATAAACAACGTACACATACACACACACAGATGAAGTTACTGGAATTGGGCTTGTATGCAGGTTAGAGAGTGTAAAGAAGTATTGAAAGAGCATTTCTTGAAGTTCTTATATCCTCCAGCCGAAATGCCTCCTGATTTTTTCGGAAAGTGGAGACAAAGTGCTGTGTTGAGATCAGATGATAAAGTTCAGATCAGAAAATGAGTGTAAAATACTTAATTCCCCATATTTCGGTGGGATAACACTTTGAAAATGTTAAAAAATCTTTTCATTTCTTTACTTTCAATTCATTTCTCCGAATGTCAATCGAAACTGCAACCTGCGTTTAAAGTTACAACACCACTACTATCACTATTACGCCACGATAGTTTCGTCCGTCACAAATATAAAACGAAAATTATATTAATACATAAATATATACTAGAAACCATTGTCTTATGATCCACCGTTAAACCATCCCTATAGCGATTACGTTTTACGTTTCGCACGCTGATGACGTGTTGTTTGTTTAATTCAATCAGATCCCGTTGTTAGCTGGAGACGTATAATATCATTTATTTTCCCTTATTATGAACATTCCTTTCATTGTATTCTGTGTGTTTTACTATACTTTGTGTGAGCCGCTTTGAATTATGTAAGAGTTACGTGTAAAGCAGTCGTTTTCCATCTAATATTTTTTTATTATTATTATTACTATTTAGCTTTACTCAGCATCCGGCACATAGCGGGCACATGCGGGGTAGGCAAAGAGGTCCTTGGAACCTAATGTTATTATAAAGACACTTCCGTTTCCCAATTTCCGCGAAATTCTGGAGATACTGCGTGTTGAGTGGAGGAACTCAAAGCCGTGCTTTTGCCTCGTTACCAAAGAAAGGGAAATGAAAATATTAAATATTTCATTTCCTCGAGTGGGAATCAAACCGACTACCAATTTCTTAGTGTTTCTTAATGTTTTCTCACTTGGTCGTGTGAAAAATACTGATAATGATACGATAACACATAATTGTCATTATTTTGCTCTAAAACTTCACTACACTGACTCCAAAAGTATCGTGTAAGGTAAAAAAAAACATGGTATAGATCTCATGGTAGAGAAAACTCTACTTTCAATCAATATTATAATTTAAATTTTACAAAATTTTCCACATTAACGAAGCTCTCCAATAATATTTTAATAAGATATCTTTTGAAAAAGTTACACAACTTGACCTCAAACTGCTTCCCCCTCTGGCCACACCAATTAATTACAACAGTTACTTCAATATTGTTGTTGTAAATTATAGTCTGACGTAAAAGTATGAAAAATATTTTTAGCTTACCTAAAATTATGTATACATATGGGTACCTACTTCAATTCATTTATCGAATTTCGTATAGTAACATGAATTAAATCTTAATTATATGGCTCACGTTTGTAATATGTCCTTCTTATCGTAAAAATTCATATGAAAAATAAATTATACTTAAGAATAATAAAAACAGAACCTATTTTTTTCACAGGGCACAAGCGTGCTGCTGTAAACGGGTTCGATTCCCATTCGGAGGAATAATTAATGTTTTAATTCCGTCGTTCTGGTTCCGAGGCAAAGTGCGGCGTTAATTTTCCCAACTTTATACGCAAATTCGGTGAAAAGTGGCCAACGGAAGTGTTAATGGGAAACGGAGTGTCTTAGAATTAGGTACCTTGATTCCCTCTGCCTATCCCGCTATGTGCGGAATACAGTGTGACGCTAGAAAAATATAGAACTAGTAAAAATATAGAAAATGGTAACGCCTACCATCGCGCTTTCTCTAACAATATAAAAATAGAATTAAAAACTATTTTTTTACATAAAATAGACAATATCCCAAGTTAAATCTAAAACCACTACATGAACAGTCAGACATTTTACAGCAACAGTAAAACAAAATTATAAACAGAAAAGTCACTAAAAAGAAACAAAAAAAAAAGTTTTCCGTAGCTTAGTTACAATCGAGGTCCACTTTTTTCAAGACATCCAATGTGCAAATGCAGGTATCTTTTAGACCGCTCTAATGACGCTCGAGAATATGATCCGTTTAAATGTTGTACTTTAAAAGCTAAATGCTTTTGGTCCATCCTGTGAAATGCTAACGATACCTTTTGCAAATCAACGACTCTAATGATGGAAAAGACTAAACTAATATAATTATTTTTGAAAACCTCTTTAATATATTGCAATTGCCTAAAGTGAGGCATATATTTGTCTTTTAATACCAAAATTGGAAAATCTCGTGTTTACTGGGTAGTAGAAGAGAGAGTCGAGAGAGTTCTCTAGCTTTAGTGTATGCGTTGTATGTGAGTGAGTAGCGGAAGTGTTTTATAAACATAGATTTAGTTATGTTCATTTGTTAAAATAGTCGTAATACTACTTATTAAGGCTTCTCGTGGCGCAGGAGCACAAGGCTGCGACTGTAAGCGCGACAGATTATAGGTTCGATTTCCACTGGGGGATATATATATCGGGGATATACTCGGGGATATATGATTATTATCTGTTAACGAGGCAAGCCTAGTTTAGTTCTGCTACTCAACACGCAACGCCTCCAGAATTCAGTGGAAAGTGGGGAACGGAAATATCTTAATAGGAACGGAGTGTCTTAACACTAGTATGATACTCATATACCCTCTACCTACCCATTTTGAAATCGGTAACAGCGTGAAGAAACGACTTATAAAAAATCAATTAAACAAAATATAATAAAAAAATTCAACATAACATTCTGATAAGGCAAACGAAAATAATTGTTGAAAAGGCTAGAAATAACAGCACTTCCCTATTACGTAAAACAAATACGAATCCCGGAAACAGAGCACAAACTCAAAAGTTAGAATGGCAAAACCCATGTTTAAAGTTCCGTAGATCAATGTAGCTAAAGTCACGCGCCACACAAACGCCGTCTGCATATTAACACTATGGATTTGGCAGCGATAACTAGGACAGGGTGGATGCACACCTGCGGTATTAGAAATACTCTATATTTTGAATGGAAATTTTGATATGATATTTTAGTATTATGGAATTTGTGAAAATAATTTTTTGATTGAGGTGGAAGATTGGTTTATAAGGTTAAAGGTTATTTAGATCTATCTAATTTCGTGAGTCCGGACGCGAAAATAGAATGATAGAATATGATTATGAAATATTTTTAGCCAGTATCATAAATATATATGTTTATGTTTAGAATACAATTCTTCACTCGAGGCAAAGCGCGGCGTAGAGGTCCGTCGCTCAATATGCAACGCCTCAAAAATTCGGCGGTAAGTGGGGTACGGCGTGTCTTAACACTAGGTTCCCTCTGTTTACCTATTTTTTTTTATTTACAATATATTAATAATTATTTTGCCCTTTTTACTTAACTGTATTGAGGCAGCCGTGACACATTGGGACTGTGATTTACTATTAACGCGACGGTTGACGTTCGATGATCACCATCATATTTAAATTATTTTCCTTTCACCGCTCTGGTAGATCAATCGCGGCGTTGAGTTACGTCTTTCAATTCAGTCCAATTGGGAGTAATTTCTAGTATACGAAAAAACGTAGCGTTACCAATTCATCGTTTTAAAATGTTCAGAGTTCAAAAAATAACACTAAGGGCTCATTTGCATTGGTTGTTGTATTTTTACACACATTTAGGGTGCACGAGATTCGCGTTCTTTAGTCGATACAGCATTCGGGGAGTCTCCAAGTACGAGCTGTATTTGGGGACTCTCCGAATGATGTACAACGACTGATTTAACAACCAATAAAAAGGAGCCCAAAAAGTAGGCTTTCATTAATATAATAATAACATCAGTAAAACCAAACCATTACTACCTCCAGCCATAAAAAAAAACTTGATATCTACATACAGATAAAATATCATTTTGAACAGTAATGTTTCTCGAATATATTTTGCATTAACTTGAGCCGTGGCTGCATGTCGCATGTCTCTCACGTGTCAAAATAGCTTCGTGACGGTATCAAAATGGCAAGCGCTTGCCTTTTGTGTGAGGGAACGAGAATTGGGTATCATTCAAAAAGAATTGTCATTTCAATTGTTTTTTAAATTTGGTTTTCATTGTTCGAGTAAAATAAAAAGGAATTTTCATGAAAAAAAATATGTTTGTTGTGTATCAATAATATGTACTAGTTTGTTGTAGATGACTTCATTACTTAAGACACTCATTGGTTGGTGGATGCTGATTTATACCTTTTGATTGTATTTCTGTGAAGCAGTTTTATTAATAAAAAATCAGCTTCACGCTGTATCCCGCACACAGCAGGGTAGCCAGAGGAAACCTAGTGATAAGACACTCCGTTCCCCACTTTCTGCCGAATTCTGGAGGCATTGCGTGTTGAGTGGCAGAACTCAACGCCGTGCTTAACCTCAACACCAGAGCAAAGAAATGGAAATATAAATTTAAGTAAATATTTCATCTCCTCGAGTGGGGATCGAACCCTAGGCCTAGGCCTAGGCCTCGATGGCCTTTATTCACAAACATATAAAATATGTATTATACTTACTTTCTACCTACACCTTTTTAACGGGACGCCATTGTGTTTCAGTCGGACCGCGGTTAACGCTATTTGTGGGTATTGAGATAAAAGTACGGCGTTAAAATCCACCTCTTAACACGCCAATGTCTTGAATTCGGGCGGAAAGCGAAGAATATACATAACATACACATTTTTCTATAAAGTGGTACACACGTTGCTATAGCAACGCACATTTCACGCATTAATCCGTTCTCTAACACTTATTAATACCCCAAAACAACCCAATTCACTTAAAAAATAACAAAAAAAATGAAGAAATCCTACACTTTCTCCCGGTGTGCTCAGCGCGTAGCTAACACACGCCAGTCGTACGTCTCTCGCATATCAAGGCGATGGTTTTTGGTGGTAATTGGAGCAGCAAGCCTGCACCTGAGCCCGAGCCTTCTAATAATGGGGGAACTTTGAAAACTTCTCATTTAGTCTTTCACTTTAATTAGAAAAAAGATTATATCATTTATGTTGATAGAGATACACCGTAAGGGGTTGTCATTAACGTTAATTATCTGTTATATGTTTTTTTTTTATTTAGATATCTTTAAAAAAATATACCTGTCTATACTAAAATTATAAAGATGAACAGTTTGTTGGTTGAACACGCTAACATCTAGTGGTATTAGCGTGTTCAATAAATAAACTATTTTGGGGCTATATAAAGATTTTTCAAATAAGAAAATGACAAATCTTTTTATAGCCCATTGCTCGAACATGACTATATTACCATTTCGATGTAATTTTGTGATTTGATTACGGAAGCGAGTCTCAGGTAAAAGCTAGTTTATATAATTTAATAAAATTAATTATTTTAATGTATATAAATATAATTATATCGACATTATATTTTCTGTTACATTTCTAGTTTACATTCTATAATTGAAGCAATTAGAGCAAAAAAAGGCACACAAAAGGAGATTGTTACTTTTGCTAAAAAAATACATATTTTTTCGATATTTTTTAAGCTATTTCAGTATTTGTTTAAAATTTGTAGAGGCCAGTCTTATTCTATACTTAACCCAAAAGATAAGATAATTTGGTTTCAACATCATACTAATAGAATAATGCAATATTTTTTAATTTTTCAGCTTCACGCTATTTATCATTTATAGCGTACCCAGAGGGAACAGAGTGTCAGGACACTCCGTATTTTCCCGACATTTTTGGAAACAGAATGTGTTGAGTGGTTGAATTACCACTTTATCTTCTTACCAGAGCGAGAAACTTATCAGAGTGGGGAACGAAACCAAAACCGTCGTGTTTAAAATTAGATCACTGCGCCACGATGACCCAATAATTTAAATATAAATTAAGTTTTGCGATTCAATATACGAATAACAGCATCTAGTATTACCCACCACCGTTAAGACGTACGACCGGAGCCGGTGGATGCGTATTAAACTTGGTTTTACGACTCAACTCCTGTGAACCCGCGAAAAACTTATCAATCTTGGTTTCGCAAGACCGTGTCGGCTTGAGTGGTACTTTGATTCTGACTTATTACTTTAATAAAGTATTTTGTGTGTATGTGTGTTATAGTAACAGAACTACTTGTTGTTATAGATGTGGAAAATTGTGATTTTTTACCTGCCAAGTGTTAAGTGGCGGAACTCAACGCCGCGCTTTGCTTCATTATCAGAGCGGAGAAAATGTAAATATTAAATATTTAATTTTTTCTAGTGGAAATCAAGCACACAATGCCTTACTTGCTCTTACAGTCAGCCACACGCTTGTGCACCATGACTGGCCTCAATCATAAATACTTTTATATATTTTTTTCTTCTAAATAGGTTTCGTATATATATAATAATAATTATTCTTACCCTTATTTCCTATATACTTTCTCGTATGAACCATCAAAGAAACTTTCTCTAAGTTAATGGTTCACTTGAGGCGCATTTAGTTGTAGAAGCCTACCCGTGCGCGGTCGCTTTGGGATAACTTCAAATTACTATATAAGATTACCGCATTGTACGTCCTATGGTATTCAATTGCACTATTACAGTTATTTTAGATATTTACGACAATAGTATAGGTTAATGAGGCCAGCCGTGGCGCAGGGGCACAAATGTGTGATTAAACGAGACTGGTTGTGGATTCGAACCCACTAGAGGAAATTAAATATTTATTTAAATTTATATTTTCATTTCTTTGCTCTAGTGTCGAGACAAAGTGCAGCGTTAAGTTCCGCCACTCAACACGCAATGTATCAAAAAAATTGTAGGAAAGTTGGTAACAGGGTTAAAACTATGTTCTTTCTGCCTACCCTCCTATATGCGGAATACAGCGTGAAAGTGATAAAATAATATATGGTTTTAAATAGGGACTAGGTATCGTCAAAACATCAAAGCGCAATGATGGGTAAATGTAAAAAAAATAAAAATCACGGATTGTTTAATGTTTTATTTATTTATAATATAATACCAATTTATATATAATAGCGCGGAGTTGAGTTCTGCCACTCAACACGCAATGCCTCCAGAATTCGGCAGAAAGTGGGGAACGGAGTGTCTTAACACTAGGTTCCCTCTGCCTACCCTGCTGTGTGCGGGATACAGTGTAAAGCTAATTTAATTTTATTTTTTTTTAACATATTGCAACGACAATCGATCGATTCCGTTTGTGGTATACTCTACTTGGAAGACTCGGTTCATATTTAAATTTCCTTACTAAAATTGAGTAGAAAATTAAAACCGGAGTGTTTTAACACTAAATTCTATCCCAAAATCCCTAGCTACGCCAGCTATAGATACGGGAGGTGTGAACTATAACAATATACCTATAATAAATAAATAAACGATCAGTAATGTTATTAAAAACACAATTTCAGATTCCTATAAGTCTTCGAAGAGTTGGAGCAATTTTTCTTCGTTTGTCCGTTCATTCTTAGATCTGGGTGAGTGATGGCTGAAACTTGTGACTGCTATGATGGATGGCCTCTGGACGTCTGTTATACGTAATTACGCCATTCTTGTTCGATTATTTGACGTTTTCTGAATGGGTCTAACTTTAACGAGATTTGAAAAGATTCAATTTTGATAAGATTTTACTGTATCCCACACATAACAGGGTGGCAGAGGGAACCTAGTGTTAAGACACTCCCTTCGCTATTCTAGCCAAATTATGGAGATATTGCGGGTTAAGTGGCGGAAATCAACGCCGATTTGTTTCGACCCTTTCACTCACACGATTTTGCATCTGTGCCATGACTGGTCTCTCTTTTTATTTTAAATTCTACTCTCGAATTGTCATAATAAAATGTTCTAACACATATAATTGAAATGTTTGTTTTGTTTTAAATATTGAAATAAATTATAAAATAAAAACAAAAAAGACAGCTTTAAATAATAACAGAGAGCATAAAAACTAAAAAAAGCAATAAACAATCCCAATAGTTCACCAACAGTCGAAAAATGCGTATTTAAACTCATCAACTTAACTTAATTGTAACTACAATCTACTTTACTTACATATATATATGTATTTATGTTTTTTATCTGCATACATCCGTATTTTACTGAATAGGAACACATAACCTAGTAATATATCACGCCATTCTTCGCTCTCCATCTACTTTAGAAACATTGCATGCTGGGCGTAAGAATGAAAAAGCTCAATATTTCCAACTGTTCTAGGAAGACAAAAGTATTGGAATATACTCTGCTTTCCTGGATCGGGAACCTAACCCACAACCACCAAGTAATTAAACAGTTACCAAATTTCTCAGATTGGTGTTGAAATTAGATTTAAATGACATTTAAGACAATTTTTTGCATATATTTTAATTAAACACTACAGATACGTTGTCCGTGCTTTATTTTCTTTTTCATAATTATCAGTTTTAATTATATTTTATGTATTTTATATTTAGAGGCCAGTTGTGGCGCAGCGGCACAAGGTGTGACTGTAAAACCGACTGGTTGTGGGTTCGATCCCCACTCGAGGAGATGAAATATTTACTTAAATTTATATTTCCATTTCTTCGCTCTGGTGTCGAGGTTAAGCGCGGCGTTGAGTTCTGCCACTCAACACGCAATGCCTCCAGAATTCGGCAGAAAGTGGGGAACGGAGTGTCTTAACACTAGGTTCCCTCTGCCTACCCTGCTGTGTGCAGGATACAGCGTGAAGCTGATTTAATTTTTTTTTAATTTAATTTTATATTTAGAGATAATTATCTAAATATTTAATACTAAAGAGAGTCCAGGTATTTTTAGATTGCATTAAAAAATTGTACATATTATACAAATTTAACTTAAACATCACATTACTATTTAAAACACGAGAAATAACTGCTAGTTTATTTACATTATGCATAGAACAAAAGGGCCCTCGATCGTTCAAAAATAAATAACCCAGTCAATTTACCGACAGAGAGAGAGAGCCAAGCTAAATTGTTTTACGTGTCGGCGCGTCATCGCGTCAATTAAAAGAGCCGCCTGAATTACTGCCAGCCTTTGGTACAAAATATCAATTTAGAGAACGTGTTACAATAATGTGATCGATTCTGTGGGGTTTGGGGGAATGGGTTCGTTTCGTTTAGCTTTGTTTTGTATTAGGTGTGGGGTTAATTATAAGGTAACGTTTAATTAAATGGGTTAAAAATATATGTTTTCAGTTTCACGCTTTATCCCGTACTGTAGGCAAACCACCTTGTGAGGACGTCGTGATATTACGTGCTCATTGGAGAAACTCAACACTCTACTTTGTCTTATATAGTGAAACTGAAGATAATTAGTTCTTCCTAACGGATCAAACTCACCGTTATGTTTACAACTAAACACTATAAATTTAATAGTTTCAATATGAATAATTAATATATTTTGTAAATAAAAACAGCTTCACGCTGTTTTTCGCACACTGCAGGGTAGGCAGAGGGAACCTAGTGTTAAGACACTCCATTTCCGACTTTCTGCCAAATTCTGGAGGCATTGCGTGTTGAGTGGCAGAACTCAACGCCGCGCTTGTCCTCGACACCAGAGCGAAGAAATGGAAATATAAACTTAATTATATATTTCATTTTCTCGAGTGGGGATCGAACCCACAACCAGTCGGTTTTAGTCATACTTTGTGCCGCTGCGCCACGACTGGCCTCTAAATACATATTATATATATATACACACATATACATATATATATATATATATATATATATATATATATATATATACGTACGAGTTGAATAAATGGTGGCCACGTTTCATTTCAATCAGATGAGTAGTTCGAAAAAGTTGCATGTCTATTCTATACAGCGGGAGTGCAGCGTGAAATATAATTTATTGCAGTAGGAATTATTAATTAATTAAAAACACAATAAAGAAAATTACTGATAATAGCATTTTTTTATATTTAAGCATTTTCAGTTCATTTGAGTGATAATCAAATATAAATGTAATTAATGTCTATTTAAGAAAACTAAAACAAATGATTCCCAGAAGTGGTAACGAACTTACAATAATCACAGGAAAATTACAAGACACTGTTTTTTCACTGCGCCACGATGGCTTACAAACAAATGATATGGAAATAAAGGTAAGGTAGAGCCTGCTTGGTTGAATCTCAGAAACTACTGGTTCAAATTCAAAAAATATATTTTATTTGATAGTTCATTATGTAGTTTAAATAATATAATTTAGCTTATAATATTGCATCATGTTAATCGTTTCGATGTAACCCACTGTGTAATGTATTGTCTCATGCAGTTGAGGCTGTCGTGGCGCAGGGCCACAAGGGTGTGACTGTAACGCGACGGTGTTGGGTTCGATCCCCACTCAAAGGTATTGAATTATTATTTCTTAATATTTTAAGTTCTTCGCTCTGGCGCAAAGGCAGAAGCCCGGCGTTGAGTTCTGCTACTCAATACGCAACGACTCGAACAGTTCGGCGGAAAGTGAGGAACGAAGTCTCTTAGCACTAGATTTCCTCTGCCTACCCTGCTGTGTGCGTGATACAGCGTGAAGCTGATTTATTTTAATTTTTACGTCTCATACATTTGATTACATGAGCGACGCCGCATGTGAAAGCTAGCACTTTTGTCTCTACATTCGACAAACATTATACAGTAGTTCGTTTTAAAATAGCATTTATAATCAACAGAGTCTATTTATATTTCACCTAACATTTAAGCCCGGAAGACCAACCGTCCTTACCGGGGCGTCATTTGATAACAGCGCGCCAAGTAGGTATGCAGTGAGAACTTCCGGTCAAACTGTAAACCGCTTTACTTTTGATTACTAGTTATATAAGTTAAATATTTAGTGTCCCGCACCTAGCAGAATATGGGAATTTAGTGTTAAGACACTCTGTTCATATTTAGACACTACCGCCCCCCATTTTCCTCCGATTTTTGGAGGCATTGCGTGTTGAGAGGCGGAATTCAACGCCGCGCTTTGTATCGTTATCATAGCGAGAAAATGAAAATATTAAATATTTCATTTCCCTGGTCTGGAATCGAACCCACAACCTGTTGCGTTTACAGTCGCAGTTATATCCCTGCGCTACGACTGGCCCCAAAGAATGTTAGGTAAATATTATTATAAATGTAAATATAAAAATAATCTACAATATTAATTTTCATTGTTAAGGCGAATTATTTAATTCAACTCACAACTGAAGTACTCAATACATAAATATCTATAAATATAATAATTTAAATATATCCTTTCTAATATTGTAATAAGTATACTTAATTATTAAAATAAATAGAAAGTCTAAAGATAACGGTCGATCCATCCCAACATCTAAATAAGGCAACAAACAAGTTAAAGTGCAATAAAATAGAAGCTAAAGTTATCGAAGGCAGCGGCGCCTCGGAGGCTCCTTGTAGTCGTAACTTAGTTACGATACCAGCTTTTATGTGGAGTTACGGCATTTTCATTTTCTATTTATGGATAATGGTATGACCGTATATTTCTGTAATTTTACAAACAGTTTTGCCTTTCAGTAGTATTGATATTTTTATAGATTTTTCTTGAATCATTATTAATAAAAAATATATAAAGTATTATTTGTAAAATGAAATATAGAATCATCTTATCGGTGGAAAAATATGGCCATTTATGTATGTGTATACTATAAACATACATATGTACCTATAGGCCGTCGATCGCACGCGACAATTTCGGATTCGATTGCCATTTGGGGGAATGAAATATTTAATGTTTTCATATCCTCGTTCAGGTCATGACAACCAACATGCAAAGCCCTAAAAATTTGGCGAAAAGTAGGCCTAAATGGGGAACGGAGTGTCTTAACACTAGGTTCCCAGGTTCCCTGTGCCTATGTAACCCTGCTACGAGCGTGAATCTAACTTTTAAAATGGATTTAACGAATCTATGATTGCCATATATTTTTTTATAAAAACACTTTTCAATATTTGCTATAACAAAATACCTATGCGATAGTTAACAAATAAATAAAAACATAAATTTGGCATATATTTTTAGTACTAATAGTGACCAATAAAATAACAAACAAAACAATATTTATATAGCATCATGCGCCTCTAACAGCTGCAACNGGTTCCTTGTGCCTATGTAACCCTGTTACGAGCGTGAATCTAACTTTCAAAATGGATTTAACGAATCTATGATTGCCATATATTTTTTTATAAAAACACTTTTCAATATTTGCTATAACAAAATACCTATGCGATAGTTAACAAATAAATAAAAACATAAATTTGGCATATATTTTTAGTACTAATAGTGGCGAATAAAATAACAAATAAAACAATATTTATATAGCATCAGGCGCCTCTAACAGCTGCAACAAACAACAGTAGGCCAGTTATGAACTTTAACATTTTACATATAGGTATTTATTTTAAAAGCAATGCACTTACTATGTAAATAAATAAATAAGCTTCACGCTGAATCTCGCTCACAGCACGGTAGGCAGAAGGGAATTCAGTGTTAAGTCACTCCGTTCCCCATTTTTCGCTGAATTTTGTTGAGTGGCGGAACTCAATAACGAGTTTTTGTCTTGGTGCCAGAGTGATGAAATTAAAATATTTATTAAAATATATAAATTTACTGCCTCAAGTGGGGATCCAATTCACAACCGTCGCATAACAGTCACACACCTGTGCTTCTGGGCCACGACGGTCTCATTTATCTATGTAAAAATATTCAATTTATAAACGATATTTTATTATCAAGTTTTATTATACTACACGAGGCGTAGCCTATTTCGCTTGCGTAGACTATAAAACGCAAAATTAAATTTTTTCCCGTTCCTATGGGACTTTCAGGAAATACAGTCAATTCAAGAAACCAAATTGCTGCGTCATGCCAAATTGCAGCGTTCTGCGCCGCGTCATTTATTTGGGCTGTGCGTTGCCTGTCAGTTAATTAGTAACGAAAAAGTAGTTCGAGTTCTATCCGAACTTTCTTTTTAAGAACGTGTTTCTATATTCTTAAAAAAATATAGTATAATCAATTTCGTAAAAGTAATTGTAGCCTTTATAATAACAAGGCTGCATTTTGCTGTTAATGAATATGACATTGGAAAATCGATGTGTTCATCAAATAATCAAAAAACAAAGTCATTTTTTATTTAAATATTATAGAGTAGGTACCTTGACAGGTACCTATAATTGATTACAGCACCCATTCAGAGTAAACAATGTAAATTAGGCTGTTTTATTAGGAAAACGCTTCAATAAGGCAGAATATAAAAAAAAACATTAATCATGTTTGTTTTTAATTCTAATAAGTTAAAAGTAAAAAAAAAGTCAAGCGCGAGTCGGACTCGCCCATACGAGGATACCGTACCACTTTCTGGTAAGTCAATGCTAAGTACAACTCATAATAGTTGTTTGCAGTATTTTATTACTATTTCCTTAAAATATTAAATTAACATTCAACTTACATTCGCCAGTCGTGGCGCAGCGGCACGAAGTGTGACTGTAAAACCGACTGGTTGTGGGTTCGAACCCCACTCGAGGAGATGAAATATTTACTTAAATTTATATTTCAATTTCTTCGCTCTGGTGTCGAGGTTAAGTGCGGTGTTGAATTCTACCACTCAACAAGCAATGCCTCCAGAATTCGGCAGAAAATGGGGAACGGAGTGTCTTAACACTAGGTTCTTTCTGCCTACCCTGCTGTGTGCGGGATACAGCGTGAAGCTGATTATTAACATTCAACTTAAAACATTTTCTTACAAAACAAACCGTACTAAGACATTACCGAGGGGTTTCGAAGACAATTTCAATACAATTCGGTAAAAGCAATCGAATGGAAACTCGATTGAGATAGTGAAGTAATTACCCTAATCTAGAACATTGCATCCCAGATGGGGAATATGAGACGTTCCTACGTCTCGTATTCCCCTTTAGAAACTTTAACAAAGTAAACTTGTGCATTTAATTAAAAAATCAAATCAAATCAGCTTCACGCTGTATCCCGCACATAGCAGGATAGGCAGATAGAACCTAGTATTAAGACACTCCGTTCCCCACTTTCTGTCGGATTCTGGAGGCATTGCGTGTTGAGTGACAGAACTCAACGCCGCGCTGTGCCTCGACAACTGAGCGAAGAAATGGAAATATAAATTTAAGTAAATATTTCATCTCCTCGAGTGGGGATCGAACCCACAACCAGTCGGTTTTACAGTCACACTTTGTGCCCCTGCGCCACGACTGGCCTCTGTGCATTTAATTAGTTGCATATTTAAACTTCAAATGTTGAAAAAAATATAAAGATATTAAAGAACTCAACTAAAAAAGTTAGTAAGATTCTCTCTATAAAATAACTGGTGACAATTCAGCCAATTAAATAAGTAAAACTAACTTTGTAAAGTACGTGAAGAAGAAAATTATTTCGGAGAATATTATCTCTCTTTGAGTTTGAAATAATAAAGGTTTATAGGATAATAATATATAATTTTAGGATAATAATATATCGCGTAAGTGTACACCAAAAGGGAAGATCAGAGTGACACAAACGGAGTTACTCTTGGCGTAAAATTTTCTCCACCTACCTAACATACATTTTGTGTCCTTTTAGTAGTTTCACGTATTTATATACATATGGCCAGGGTAGTCGGGGCTAAGCGCCACGAAGTGTGACTGTAAAACCGACTGGTTCTGGGTTCAATCCCCACTCGAGGAGATGAAATATTTACTTAAATTTATGTTTCCATTTCTTCGCTCTGGTGTCGAGGCTAAGCGCGGCGTTGAGTTCTGCCACTCAACACGCAATGCCTGCTGAAACTTTCTGCCCAATTCTGGATTGGGCAGAAAGTGGGGAACTGAATGTCTTAACACTAGGTCCCCTTTGCCTACCCTGCTGTGCGCGGGATACAGCGTGAAGCTGATTTAATTTAATTTTTAATATACATATGTATTTCGTTATTCTATCCTTATTTTGCGGAGGATAGTAGCAATGATGACCTACTGCTAGTGGTATAATCGCGATATATTTTTTTTCTTTTCTAAATCCCGCACACAGCAGGCAGATGATGAAAAGTCCCCATTTAGACACTTCCCTCTTGCCGCCAAATTCTGGAGACCGCGACTGGCCTCAAATAAATAATAATGACAAAACTAACAAAAAGGTATAAACTAAAAAATAATTTATAGAAAAACTAAAAACCATGCACTTTTTTAAATTTTATTCCAAGCAGTCCCCATAGAAAAAACTAAGAAGAAAAAAGAAATAAGCACAATGTCGTCAAATAGCTAACAATGTCGTCAAAAGTAACATTAAACAACTACACTATTCCTCGAACAATTAAACCCTCCCAAGGAGTCCTGTTAAATTTAAATGGCTCTCGACTATTACTACTATTATACTTTCATTTTATAAAAATAAGTTTGCGAGTTCTTAGTTATTATTTTTTTCATTATGTAATACCACNCTGGTTGTGGGTTCGATCCCCACTCGAGGAGATGAAATATTTACTTAAATTTATATTTCAATTTCTTCGCTCTGGTGTCGAGGTTAAGCGCGGCGTTGAATTCTACCACTCAACACGCAATGCCTCCAGAATTCGGCAGAAAGTGGGAAACGGAGTGTCTTAACACTAGGTTCTCTCTGCCTACCCTGCTGTGTGCGGGATACAGCGTGAAGCTGATTATTAACATTCAACTTAAAACATTTTCTGTACTACACAAAACTGTAAACAAACTGTACTAAGACATTACCGAGGGGTTTCGAAGACAATTTCAATACAATTCGGTAAAAGCAATCGAATGGAAACTCGATTGAGATAGTGAAGTAATTACCCTAATCTAGAACACTGCATCCCAGATGGGGAATATGAGACGTTCCTACGTCTCGTATTCTCCTTTAGAAACTTTAACAGAGCAAAGTAAACTTGTGTATTTAATTAAAAAATGAAATCAAATCAGCTGCACGCTGTATCCTGTACCACACAGTAGGGTAGGCAGAGGGAACCTACTGTTAAGACACTCCGTTCCCTACTTTCTGCCATATTCTGGAGGCATTGCGTGTTGAGTGGCAGAACCCAACGCCGCGCTTAGCCTCGACCACAGAGCGAAGAAATAGAAATTAGAAGGAAATATAAATTTAAATAAATATTTCAGCTCCTCGAGTGGGTATCGGACCCACAACCAGTCGGTTTTACAGTCACACTTTGTGCCCCTGCGCCACGACTGGCCTCTGTGCATTTAATTAGTTGCATATTTAAACTTCAAATGTTGAAAAATATATAAAGATATTAAAGAACTCAACTAAAAAAGTTAGTAAGATTCTCTCTATAAAATAGCTGGTGACACTTCAGCCAATTAAATAAGTAAAACTAACTTTGTAAAGGACGTGAAGAAGAAAATTATTTCGGAGTATATTAAATCTCTCTTTGAGTTTGAAATAATAAAGGTTTAGAGGATAATAATATATAATTTTAGAATAATAATATATCGCGTAAGTGTACACCAAAAGGAAAGATCAGAGTGACATAAACGGAGTTACTCTTGACGTTAAATTTTCTCCACCTACCTAACATACATTTTGTGTCCTTTTAGTAGTTTCACGTATTTATATACATATGGCCAGGCTAGTCGTGGCTAAGCGCCATGAAGTGTGACTGTAAAACCGACTGGTTCTGGGTTCGATCCCCACTCGAGGACATGAAATATTTACTTAAATTTATGTTTCCATTTCTTCGCTCTGGTGTCGAGGCTAAGCGCGGCGTTGAGTTCTGCCACTCAACACGCAATGCTGCTGAAACTTTCTGCCCAATTCTGGATTGGGCAGAAAGTGGGGAACTGAATGTCTTAACACTAGGTCCCCTTGGCTACCCTGCTGTGTGCGGGATACAGCGTGAAGCTGATTTAATTTAACTTTTAATATACATATGTATTTCGTTATTCTGTCCTTATTTTGCGGAGGATAGTAGCAATGATGACCTACTGCTAGTGGTATAATCGCGATATATTTTTTAGCTTTTCTAAATCCCGCACACAGCAGGCAGATTATGAAAAGTCCCCATCTAGACACTTCCCTCTTGCCGCCAAATTCTGGAGACCGCCACTGGCCTCAAATAAATAATAATGACAAAACTAATAAAAAAGTATAAACTAAAAAATAATTTAAACAAAAACTAAAAACCATGCACTTTTTTTAATTTTATTCTAAGCAGTCCCCATAGAAAAAACTAAGAAGAAAAAGAAATAAGCACAATGTCGTCAAATAGCTAACAATGTCGTCAAAAGTAACATTAAACAACTACACTATTCCTCGAACAATTAAACCCTCCCAAGGAGTCCTGTTAAATTTAAATGGCTCTCGACTATTACTACTATTATACTTTCATTTTATAAAAATAAGTTTGCGAGTTCTTAGTTATTATTTTTTTCATTATGTAATACCACTATACTATGTAAGTTACTTTTTTTAATTCAATTTATGAAAAAAAAATATGAAAAAAACGGACAAGCGCGAGCCGGCCTCACCCACCGAGGGTTTCTTACAAAAATTGGAGCTTTTTCTGAAATTCCGGCTTTGATTAGAAAGATCCCTTTTATCTGATACCTCACTTGAACAAGCGGCCTTAATGCCAAATTTTGCCCTCTTTTAAAGCTATTATATTTTAAAATTTTACCACAAATGATATTTATTTTCTTAAATTAGAATTTGTAGATACTAGCTACCAAATTTCATAATCGTAGATCATGTTTATTTCCTTGATAGTGTCGAAATACGCGTTTTCTGCTACCATATCTTTTTTTTAAGTAAATGTAGAAATATTTTTTTTCATGGGGCCGTAGATCTGATTATATGGTTTGAATAGCATGTCAATATCTCCAAGCGTTCCTGAGATAAAGGCTCTTGACAGAAAGACAGACGGACAACAAAGTGATTTTATAAAGCTTCCTATTTTCCTTAAAAGGTACGGTACCCTAAAAATAACACAACTAGTATAGTAGTCGTTTTAGATAAAGGAATCGCTGTTGGGGTTAGAAATTCTATTTGAATACACGTTGAATAGAGCACTTGCCCTTTCATTGAAACGTCATTGTATTAACGTCTGCAGGAAATTGTTATTTGCGAAACTCAGCACCTCAGCGTATATCTAAGACAGTAATAATGGTCTGGAAAGTTATAAATAGTACACATATTAGCTTACGGCGCGGCGTTGAGCTCCGCCACTCTACACGCAATGTCTTTGATGATTTATTTGAAAAATCGGGAATCGAACCCACAACCATCACTGTCAGACGTTTTCCTACTGCGCCATGATGGTCTCAAAGGTGAAAAGATGTTACAATTTTCTTAATAAAATATTTCTACGTGGACGTGAATACGAGCACGTACTATATTTATAAACAAACAGTTTGAGTTTCGAGAAGTACAGCCAAACAAGCTTGAACATTTTCATAAAGTTTTAGACATGCTTTCTCTCTCACCCTCACAGAGTAAAGTTTAATATTATATTAAAATATAAATGTAAAAAAGAAAATAAATAATGAGGTCCAATAACAATCAAAATTTTAACAATGTCTCTTCAATTACGATCAATGATATTTAAATTGGTACTTAGCAACCTAAAAAAAAATCAAATCAAATCAGCTTCACGCTGTATCCCGCACACAGCAGGATAGGCAGAGGGAATCTAGTGTTAAAACACTCCGTTCCCCACTTTCTGCCGAATTCTGGACGCATTGTGTGTTGAGTGGCAGGCAGAACTCAACGCAGCGCTTAACCTCGACACACCAGAGCGAAGAAATGGAAATATAAATTTAAGTAAATATTTCATCTCCTCGAGTGGGGATCGAACCCACAACCAGTCGGTTTTACAGTCACGCTTTGTGCCGCTGTACCACGACTGGCCTCAACTTAGCAACCTAATTGTACCGAAAAGAAAAAATGATAATTTTAATACTAACAATAGTTTCTCAATACAATAGTCAGTAGAACGGAAGTGTCTTAATGAGAATAGTCTCTTAACACTAGGTTATTAGGTTCTATCTACCTTGCTATTTGCCAGATACAGAGTGAACCTAAAAAAATATACTCTCTCAAAAAGAAAAGTATAACGTGTATTGTAATAAACAAAACCAATTAATAACAAAATATACCAACCAATATGTTTAAGCTAACATAAAGTAAATTTTAAAATTTCAATATGAATAATACATTCCGTTTCGCATATACCATTTTTCATATAATAAAAAGCTATAATATAATACGAAAGTAGCACTGAGAGCCTAGTACTGGAGACCGGCGCCCAAACGCCGCTGGCACCCAGTCTTCCACATTAACATAATAATACACCACAACACCCGCTACTTAATAAAAATAGTTATAGCAACGACTGCAGTTCTACAGTTGCATTTAAATGTGCACACGATATTGTATTATTGATGTAATTTATTATTATCGTACGTTACGTAAATCTTGACAAGTACTTAATGAAAATATTGTACTCAATTGAAACCATTTAGGGTTTGTAGCTTGAAATCTTAGAGTAGAATATGAATTAAAAATATTATGAAATTAGAATTACAGTTAGCACTTCCGTGGATAGATGTTAAAGGAACTGTCTTAATGGGAACGTAGTGTCTTAACACTAGGTTGCAAGATTCGCTCTGGTATGTGCGGGATAAAGCGAGAATCTAAAAAAAAATAAGACGTATAAGTGAAATTATACTGTTCACCTGAGTCACCGCAACTTGTTTGCTTCGATTTGAGGACGTATAGTGAAAAACTCATGCTTTTTTCGTTCAGGTAAGCATTTCGAGAAATCCTCGTTTAGATCTCCCCTACATAGGGAGTGTACCTCCCCAATTACATGCCAAATTTCAAATTTTTACTAAAGTTTCGTGTGTGCGTTTTTTATCAGTCAATCAGAACCAATAGACTCCAATCAAAATTACCATAAAAAATCTTTCACTGCATTATACTCCATAATAAAACGAAAAAACTTAAATTATTAAAAACAAAAACACAAAATTATTTTTTATTTACTTTTTCACAAAAAAAAAACAAATGGTACTTACGTCTGTTACAATTTATGATCGCATTAGCGATTGGCCCGCACCTGTATCCCGGGCGCGCTATTACAGCTAACTCTTTGTTCCACATTATTAATTATTTAAGATTACGCATCCGATTCGTAATGGCCCCGCAATGAGAAACATACAGAGCCCTTTGCCGATTAATAATTAAGTATAACGATTTAAACGTGATTAATGTAAAAGGAAATTTTCCCATATTAACATAATGATTTTACACGCAATGCCTTGAAAAATGTGAGAGTGAGAGAGAGTTAGAACTGAAGGTTTTCCTCTGCCTACACTGCTACATATATGGGGGATCGATTTCAATTAGAAGAAATGAAATATTTATTTTTTTTATTTCTACACTCTCGTAACGAGGTAAAAGTGCGGCATTGAGTTCCGCCACTCAACACGCAAAGCGTCCAGCAATTCCGCGCGATCGGCAATGTGAAAAACCGAAGTATCTTAACAGAAAGTTTCCAGGTTCCCCCTACCTACCCCGCTATGAGAGGGATACTGCGTGGAGTTGAAAAATAGCAATATTTATTTATTATAAAAATAAATCATAAATCAGCTTCACGCTGTATCCCGCACACAGCAGGGTAGGCAGAGGGAACCTAGTGTTAAGACACTCCGTTCCCCACTTTCTGCCGAATTCTGGAGGCATTGCGTGTTGAGTGGCAGAACTTAACGCCGCGCTTAACCTCGACACCAGAGCGAAGAAATGGAAATATAAATTTAAGTAAATATTTTATCTCCTCGAGTGGGGATCGAACCCACAACCAGTCGGTTTTACAGTCACACCTCGTGCCACGACTGGCCTCATTTTATTCATTTTATTTATTATAATTTAGTAAATTTCAGGATATATACGTAAATAACCTGTACAATAGTCCAATTTATAATTAAAACTAGGTGGCAGACCAGAAAGATATTGAGCAACGATCAGACTAATCCAGACTAGTCTGCTCAATTCAAAATTGTTCCTAACTTTCTCATTACCCCAGCGAGTTAGATTCGCAACATTTAGTAAAATAGTATAGTAATAGTGGTATAGTAGTAGCTGTAATGTAATAACAACTTCTGATGTCCATATATTAGAGTTACCAAGCCAGCTTCAAACTTAGTCCCGCGTATTGCTGGTTAGGAAAACGGAACCTATATAACGGAAACGGTGTATTGAGTGGCGGAATTCAACGCCGCGTTTTGTTTTACCAGAACGGAAAGATAACAATAATCTCCTCAAGCAGAGATTTGGGACCGTTGTGACGCAGGGGCACATCTGTGCAATGTGGATCAGATTCTCATTCGGGCGAATGAGATATTTAATATTTTCATTTGTTCGCTCTGGTAAGAAGCAAGACGCGGCGTTGAACTCTCACTCAACACTAACAAAAGTGGGGAACGGAGTGCCTAAACACTAGGCTCTCTCTGTCTACCCAGCTATGTGCGGGATATAGCGTAAAGTAAAAAAAGTAGAAACCAGCCCCTCAACCATCATGTTTACGGTCATAGGCTTTGACACCACCCCAAGATAGCGTCTAGTCATATATTAAATATTCGAAACAAATTAATCTCCTGTACGAGTCAGTCTAAAAGACATAGAAGAGGCCGCACCAGGTTCTAATTAAGGTTTCATACTGCCTTTAAAATTAAAATTCTTGCTTAAACATTTTGCCATGCGCTTTAAAATTAAAAAATGTAAAACATGTCTTTTCGCGATGAAAAATTTATATGAAGACGCTTACGTTGCAGGCGATCTGGATGTTATATAAAATGTATAATAATAAACAGAGGCCAGTCGTGGCGCAGCGGCACGAGGTGTGACTGTAACACCGACTGGTTGTGGGTTCGATCCCCACTCGAGGAGATGAAATATTTACTTAAATTTATATTTCCATTTCTTCGCTCTGGTGTCGAGGTTAAGCGCGGCGTTGAGTTCTGCAACTCAACACGCAATGCCTCCAGAATTCGGCAGAAAGTGGGGAACGGAGTGTCTTAACACTAGGTTCCCTCTGCCTACCCTGCTGTGTGCGGGATACAGCGTGAAGCTGATTTGTTTATTTTTTATAATAATAAACAAGGCTGTAGTATGTAAGTGTTATTATTTTATATTCTCTATAATATTATGAAAATTTTAATATGAGTGACGTTAAAAATTGGCCATTTGTTGTTAAAAAATGTTATTCACAGCATTTAATACATTTTAAATCATACATAATATTATTATATTTTTATATGTAAACATTTTTTAATTGCTTCACGCTGAATTTCGCAAATAACAGAGGAAGATAGGACAGGCAGAGACAAGATACTACATTCCTATTAAAACACTTCCGTTACCTACTTTCTGCCGAATTCTGGAGGCATTGTGTGTTTAAAGGTGGCGCTCAACGTCGCGCTTTGCCTCGACACGTTATATAGCAAAATAGCTTTTACCCACTTTAACCCAGTGCTTAAATGGAAATAAATAAGAAACTGAAAAAAAAGAAGAAAATAAAATTTCCTTTATAATAAAACAAAACAAGAAAGAAAGAAAGCACTAAATTTTTATTTAACGTACCACACATTCATTAATATAATTTCATCATAAAAAAAGGTAGAAGATATTATAAAATATTGGTATCAAGCAGTGAGTAATGTATCCAGTAATAATTCTGAACGAAACGAACGTTCGGAACTTGATTCATGATGTTTGGACAACTCCACGCTATTACGTCACGTTATCCTAGGAAATTTTGAAACTCTTTTGTACTGTGACTTTCTTTGTTTTAATATTGGTTGAGGCCAGTCGTGGCGCAGCGGCACAAAGTGTGACTGTAAAACCGACTGGTTGTGGGTTCGATCCCTACTCGAGGAGATGAAATATTTACTTAAATTTACATATCCATTTCTTCGCTCTAACGGGAACCTAGTGTAACGGAGTGTGTTACACTAGGTTCCCTCTGCTTACCCTGCTGTGAGCGGGATACAGCGTGTAGCTGATGTTTATAAATAGATTTCTAAAATAAGAAAGAATAAATTTAAAAAACGCTGTAGACGTAAATTATAAATATGTTTAAAGTAAATAAACAAACGTTCGGGTTGTAAAATATATATATGTTGTTTGTATATAACTCTTCCGTTTCTTATTGACTGACATATAACGCAAAAATGAAAGAACAGGATATTTTTTTCAGCTTCGCTCTGTATCTCGCATGAAGCAGCGTAAGTAAGGGAACTTAGTGTTAAAACACTCAGTTCCCCATTTACAGGACTCGGAAAGTTAAAATTTGGTGCACCATGCTTATTTGTGGACTATGGCTATATATAGTCTTCGATACAAAAGATTTTTTTCAATTCGACTTCAGTACTTCCCGAGATTAGAGCGTTCAACCTAGCAAAAAACATTAAGTTGTACTTGACGGTAAGTTATAGCTATTTACGAATCGTTAATCATAAATACTCGTAGACCGTAGTATTTTGTTGTAATAACTTGTAGGAAAATATAAGAAAAATTTAGAAAACTAAGTTTCAAAGTGAACATATGGTAGTTTCTAAGTGCGCAAATCTTCGCTCCTTCTCGACAGTTATGATTGATGCGCGACTTGCCAGCTATATACGAAATCAATCTCGGCTATCGACCGCAAAAATATCTAATCTTTATATTGCTTTATGTGAACACTATTTTATCTCTTTTTTTATTTTTTTTATAAATTGCTGTATCCTGCATAGGGTTGTCTAAGGGAACCTTGTGTTAAGACAGTCTGTTCCCCACTTTCCGCTGAATTTTCGAGACACTACGACTTGAGTGGAACCCAACGCCGATAAGGTGTGTGAGGATGGATGTGTGTTCCAGTTTCACGCAAAAACTACTGAACGGATTTATATAAAATTTTACAATAATATGACTTATAGGTACTTGTAAGATTTAGCATATTTTAGCTATGTCATACAAAATTAAGTTTGTCAACTTTTATAAGACGTACTTCTCTTTCTTGTTTCTGAAACAAGTACGGAACCATCAGTTTCGACGATATTTAATATGTTAATTGCATAACATAAAATATTGTAAAACATTCATCATACATGTGTATTAAACAGTAAAGGGCTCTTCCACACTAAGGTGTTGAGATTGATGGATGGCGCGTCAAGCCGATACATATTATATAGGAGATATAGGAGAAAATCTTAGTATTCTCATCGAGTGTAAATAGATAATATAGGTATTTTTTTAAATGTTTGTAAAACATGTTTGTGTTTTGATATCTTCTATGCGGATGGACATTAGAATGTCTGATTGCGATATGATATTTTTATGGGTATATGATATATTTATACCCATAAAAATATCATTTCGTCGAGGCAAAGCGCGGCGTTGAGCTCCGCCACTCAACACGCAATGCCTCCAGACTTCGGCGGAAAGTGGGGAATGGAGTGTCTTAACACTAGGTTCCCTCTGCCTACTCTGCTGTGTGCGGGATACAGCGTGAAGCTGATTTGATTTTAATATATTTATTGTGATATCTGTGAGTTCCACTACTAAATATGCTAATATTTTAAACATTGAGCTTATAATAGGGAACTAAGTGTCTTAACACTAGGTCCTGGTTTTTTAATCGGTATAGTTTTATTCGTAGCAAATATTCACAATTGGAATCTAGGGTTAAGAGATTTTGTTTTCCACTAGTTGTTGTTCAGTGGAAGAATTCGACGCCGTTTTAGCTAGCAGAGCAAGAAAATAAAAATAATTTAAATATAATCAGATCCCCGAAACGTTTCCTACAGCGCCGATTTCGAGTCGATTCTCATTCGAGGAAATGAAATATTTAACATTATCATTTCTTCGCTTTAGTAACGAGGCAAAGCGCGGCTTTGAGTTTCGCTACAGCCTCCAGAATTCGGCGGAAAGTGGGGAACGGAAGTATCTAGGTTCCCTCTGTCCACCCCACACGGTGCGGAATACAGAATTAAAGTTTGAAATGCTTACATTTATATTATATATTTGAAATGTAAAGACTTATTTAAAACGAGGTCAGAGTACACGGGTATTCGACACGTCCTCAGAGGGCGGCACGTAACTCAGCTGCTAACGTTATGGTTTCAAATATCGAAGTATTGGCCGCTCGGGACGCATGTTTTCTCATAAGAGAGACAATATGGGAACCAAAATATGTAGGAAAAAATAACTGTTCGACAGAATTGAAAGTAACAAAACCATGTACAATAAAAAAATATTCAGAAAATAATCTGTATGTGCTAGAAAAAAAATCAATTTTAATTGAAAGCAATCAAAAAAATTTTTTTGTTAATATTAATAATATGATCTTGGTGTATAGTTCCGCCACGCAACCAATAAGGAAAGAAATTAGTTTTATCGGGAAAGGAGTGTCTTAGCACTAGGTTCCCTTTCTTCCAATTCTCTGCATCCCTTGCTATGCTCGGGATACAGCGCGAGGCTAACAAAATATACCATATAGCATATAGGATACGTGTATATAGGAGACAAGTATCATATATGAAACATACGTTTCACGAGTACACAGAGAGACCCATGTGACATGATTTGTCTGTTGTTCTCTTGTTGTTTGTTTTGTGAGACGGTATTCTATCGCACTTTGTTTAAGCAGTCTGGAGGAACATTTAAATTTTAAGTAAAAATATTTGTAGCAAATGCAAAATGAGTGGAAGTAATGAAATAATGAAGGTTTTTTTATAGATTAATGTCATCTCAAATATAAATAGCCCTGTGGTGTAGTGGTGGATAATGGTGCTAGACTGCAAACGCAATGGTTCGATTCCTACTAGAAGCTGCAAATTACTTTCATAATTGTATATCTAAAACAAGGGAAAGGGGAAAACTGAGTTTTTTTTAACACAAGTTCTATCTGCATATACTGTTCAATATTGGCGATATGACTATATATATGCGATATAGGCGTGAGGCTAAAAAATATTTTCAAAACAAAATATTAGAAATATCAGATTCAAAACTAAAAATATTCTAAACTAAACGTATTAAAAATAACAACAGAGTCTTACCGTATTATCGTACCGTAGTATCGATAAACTTTAGAATAACATACAAAAACCATAATTATAAGTTTCTATAGTGTCTAAAGTTTAATTACAACTATAAAATATTTATGAAGCCAGTCGTGCTGTAGGAGCACAAGCGGGTGAAGGTTGTGGGTTCCCATTCGAGAAAATGAAATATTTTCATTTTCTTCGCTCTGTGGTCGAGGCAAAGCGCGAGTCCGCCAGAGTTCAGTAAAATTGGGGAACCAAATTATCTTACCGGGAACGTAACACGAACAGTGTCTTTATACTAGGTTCCCATATTTCCTCTTGATCTGTATAATAATATACTAAATTAAAAAATGGAATTGTCTTCCATCTAAATCAGCTTCACGCTGTATCCCGCACACAGCAGGGTAGGCAGAGGGAACCCAGAGTTAACACAGTCCGTTTCCCACTTTCTGCCGAATTCTGGAAGCATTGCGTGTTGAGTGGCAGAACTCAACGCCGCGCTTAGCCTCGACACCAGAGCGAAGAAATGGAAATATAAATTTAAGTAAATATTTCATCTCCTCGAATGGGGATCGAACAAACAACCAGTCGATTTTACAGTCACACTTCGTGCCCCTGCGTCACGACTAGCCTCTCACTGGTTTTCCATCTTGTAAATAAAATATTGGATACTACATTTATATAGTTACAATTCACTCAAGATTGAAACTAGTTTAGCATTTAAAAAAATTTACTTCCAACGTCCCAAAAGTACAATACGAAATAAGTAAATGTAAATAAAGCATATAAAAAGTGCAAAGAGACGGTACAGAGTTGAAATTTCGCTGTTTTGCTTGCATCCGTTTCGGCCGAAAAAACGCCGGTTTTATTTAGATTTAATGAAAACAGGTTTTGTCTATCCCCGGCTGCCTCGGAAACAATCTAGGCTGTGCCGCGCATTCAGCACCCGAAACCAATTTAATATTTTATACTGTGAGGCAAAAATGATCTCCTTTAAAAATACATTTTTTTAATATTAAAAGATATTTTAAACTTTTCTAATTTAAATATTTTCACAATTTTCGTAGTGCATTTGTAGGTGTCGAGCAAATTACAAGTCATTTTGGTGAAAAGCATTTTTTAACGAACACAGGGTAAAGTGTATTTATGGCGACAGCGTGTTACTTAAGTTTATTATATTTTTCTTTGCGCTAAAAGTCTTTCTACGTTTTTATGGTAAAACATTTTTGTTTATTTCGTTTCTAGGTTGGATATTATTTAAAAAAACACTGTTTTTGGTATTGTACGATGTAGTTATTCACAAAGACCCTTTAATATTTTTTAATGAAAATAATAATAATGTTTAATGAAAATAAAAATAAAAAACCTGCTCTATGCTATAGTGTAGCAATGGAGATTGAGATGCGAACTTAAAATGTATATTTAAAAATCTTATATATTAATGTAATGTTTTCAAATAATGAAGCTTTATTTTATTTTCCGTACATTAAAGGAGAAGGCAGTAGCAGAATATATGGAATAACTTTTCCTTTTTTAGTAGTCCTACTTGAGTTCTGGTTAAAAGAATCCAATACCATGTTTAAAGGGTACTAAAATATTTATTTTAATAAATATAAACAGTTTAACGAGTGAAAAACGAGTATAGACGTAAAAAATACTCCGGAATATTGATGTAGTTAAATATAAAAAAGTATATATTTTTATTTATTATCCTTTAGTACTACACATATAAACTTTACTACAGGTACCTAACATGAGCTTTAAATACTACACATTTTAATACATTTTTTTTTAACTAATCTACTATTTTACTTCCACTAAAGCACAGGAGTAGCACATATAACAACAGGTAGTAAAAACAGCGTACATTAACTTACAATGGGGCGGGCCAGACTAATGGAGTCCTTTTAGCCTGGTCCCGCCGCCGACCGTCGTATTTTGCTTATCTATTGTGAACTCAAATTTTGCGTTGACCCTCGTAAAGCGGAAAGGACGAATGTTTTTAAGTTATCGGAGTAATAGTTGGAATATTTTTATTAAATTTATAGGAAATATGATTTTTTGAATTTAAATTTAATTAAAATAACAGGTTTTTGGAAAAGTCCTATAAAATGTCACGCAAACGAGGATTAAGTATATAACATTATAGCTTCACGCTGTATCCCGTAGAAGTATAACAAGGAGCCAGAATGAACCTAGTATTAAAATACTCCGTTCATCACACACCGCACAATTAATTAAAACATAGCGAATTCAATGGTGGAACTCAACGCCGCGCGTTGTCTCGTCAGACCGAGGAAATATAAATAATACTCTTATTGATAATTGAACCCACAACCATTGCATTTACAATCGGCCGCTGTGACCCCACTGTGCCAAGACAGCCTCAGTTTTAAACAAAACGATATATCTATGTATGATTTTATTAAAACAATAAACTTTAAAGTCTAACTACAACACTTTGCAATGCAAGGTTTGACTACAGCCGTTGCAATGCAGTTATTCTAAACTTCAGTATTTATCTCCATTGCTACAATTTGGAATATTCCAGTTTCAGAGCTTCTAACATTATTAGAATATATTTAGAAATATAAGCTAAATTCTTTTTTATTACATTATTCTGTAATGATACAGTGTTTTAAGTATAGTGACTTATCTTTTTGTTTTAGTGTTCTTTTTCTTCCCATTATTCGTATTTCAGATTGGAAGGAGGTTTCAGGTCCATTATAGTTACTGTAGGGGATTATCTATCGAAAAAAACATGAACATCTCTTGGAGTCTCGTTACATTTCCTTACTCTACACGACGACGGCGCATATGATATGTCAAAATTTAACTTTTAGCTTCACGCTGTATCTTGTACATAGCAAAGTAAGCAGAGGAAGGCTTGGGAATCTAGTGTTAAAGCACTCTGCTCTCATTGACAAACTTCTATTCTTTGTTCTTCCTTTTTCGTCGAATTCAGGAAGCATTGCTTGTCGAGTAGCTGAACTTAACGACGCGCTTTACCTCTTTACCAGAGCGACTTAATTAAAATATTAAATATATATTTACCTCAAGTGGGAATCGACAACAAGCACAAGCACAACCCGTCGCGTTTACGGTTCATATGCCACATGTGCCCCTGCGATCATGTACTATATGCAGTATATTACCACTAATACCACGGAAGTTTACGCTGATGCTCTAATACACATAATCCACAACACTTAATCACATTTAAAATTCTAACATCATTAAAATATAAATATATATTTAAAATTTTAAGCACATATTACGTCTACATTACCTGAATAGCAAAAATTAAATTTCCAAGTCCAACCGAGCTCGGCATAGGAAGCCAATGGACTTCAATAACCGCATGCAGTCTACCCTGTAAGTAAGTTAACCCTTCTTGTTTTTCACCTCTCCCGACGGTAAAAATTGAATTCCTCTCGAACGGGGTTCCGATGGAATTATGGAATGCCTATCGACTATTACTCGAGTGAACTGGAGGACTGAGTGAGGGAACAGAGAGGGCGCGTTAAGAAATTACTACTTTATGAACGCACTTTATTGTTGGACATATATTATGCGGGTATATCGTAAAACTAGTGATAATTTTTTTAGTTTCTGAAATAAAGTTGAAATGTCAGTGAGTGGGTGAGTACCTACTGTTAAAATCTTAAAGTGAATTGAATAAATCACTTTGATTGAGTAAGCGATGATCAAGAGAGAAAATAGATACACAAATTATTTGTTTCTAGTCCCGCTTGGAGGTTAGTTGTGGCGCCGTTGTGTGTTCTATTCCCACTCGAGGAAATGAAATATTTCATATTTTCATTTTTTCGCTCTGTTGTTGAGGCAAAGCGCAGCGTTGAGTTCTGTCACTGAACACGCAATGCCTCAAAAACTCGGGGGAAATTGGGGAACGAAGTCTTAATGTTAGGTTACCAAGCGAAAATAAATACAAATTTGTTTTAGTGTAAAAGTTTCGTTCCGTTTAACAGTTTTCAATCTGCATATACTCCTACATCCTTTAAAAAGGGAGGATGCCCTTTACATTTTCATCATATAGAAAAAAATATAGAAAAAAAAAACAAACAGCGACGTCAATCACACATGATGCTAATATGACTATTTCGTTTTAAAAGTTATAAAAAACCAATTGGGATTCTCAACAAATTCGTTGGCGCGAATTAAAACAATTTGGAACGTGAAACACGGCTTACAGCTTTCACAGTTTGCCGGTGTAATTGGAAAAACGTGTTGGTACGCCGGTGAGTTTATGTAAAACTGATGGCAGGTATACGTCCTGGTGTATTGGATGTATCTGAAACTTGTAGCGTACTTTGGGAATTTTATTATTGTTTTTGATGTGGTGTTGCTTTATAAATAGCAGCTACCTACTTATATTTTAACGTCGCGTGATTTGAACCTGCACCTTTTGATAGCTGGCCAGAGAGAGTACGCAGGTGAGTTCAGAGAGATGCGATTTGTTATTTCATTACGTTTCAATTTTCATACGTTTTCTAAAAAAAAAAATTTCTTTCTTTAATGTAAAATAATATTTTTAAAATATTAAAAATACATATCCATTTGTTAAAATACTCTCTACACGATGATTGGAATTGGCAAGGATTAGATATTTTTATATAGGTAATATAAAGAGTACAACAGTACAGAACTACATTTATATATAGATATATCTCTAAGCATAGTTTTTTTAACTTTACACTGTATTCCGCACATAGCAGGGTAAGCAGAGGAAACCTAAGAATGTAGTGTCAAGACACTCCCGTTCTCAACTTTCCGCCGAATTCTGGAAACATTGTGAGTTGAGTGGCAGAACTAAACACCGCGCTTTGCTATTTCATTTCCTCAAGTGGAAATCGAACCCACAAGTTTACAGTCGCACTTTTGTTAATTCTACTACTTAGGTCTTCTTATTCAAATTAAATAAAAAACTATATATGGTAGCACGTCGTTTACTTCTTCTATATTTTGCTTTATTTCACTCTACATTTTAATAATACCGTTTTAGTACGCTAGTGACACTAAAACAAGAAGTACCAATAAACGTCATACGTTCACACCAAAATTTTAAGTGGAACAAAATGTAAAATTGTTGAATTTTGTTTCAAAAATCGTATCGGGGCGTGCAGGCGGGCGATTACAAACACTTACGAAAAAAAAAAAAATAACCGAAAGTAGGAAAGCAAAACATGCACATTTATATCGAGGAATTTAAAATTTTAAACTGTATTTTCATTTTCAGTACGCTTTGGTTCCCTATGTTACATAAAGTTCCGCGATTGCCGTTTTTACGAGGTTACTTTACGATTGGATATTTTACGTTGGTGACTGAAAGTCCGTATCTGCTGCGCTAACCATAATATTGAACCTTAAAAGGCTAGTTTATAGTTTTGCTGTTGTAGGGAGAAAATGTTAGTTTGGCAAAAAAAGGGTACTTATACTATTATATTAAAAATTATGACTGTGAGTTTGGTTGTTACACTTTAACACATAAACTATTAAGGTGATCATCATACAATATTATACATATATTTCTTTAACGAGTACTTATAGTGAAATGTATTAAATACTTACTTAGAGGCCAGTCGTGGCGTAGGGGCACAAAGAGTGACTGTAAAACCGACTGGTTGTGGGTTAGATCCCCACTCGAGGATATGAAACATTTACTTAAATGTATATTTCCATTTGTTCGTTCTGGTGTCAAGGACAAGCGCGGCATTGATTTCTGCCACTCAACACGCAATGCGTCCAGAATTTGGCAGAAAGTGGGGAACGATTCCGCTCCCCGTCTTAACACTAGGTTCCCTCTGCGTACTCTGCAGTATGCGGGATACAGCGTGAAGCTGATTTTATTAAATACTTAAAAAAAGATAATGTAAAACATATATAAAAAATATTGATGCTAGCATAAAATTAGATAAGTAAAACTTTCAATATAATCCAGTATCATCTGGCATTGATATAATATGGTAACTGGAATATCTGATTTTCCAGATTTTTTTTCCAAAAAACCATTGCATACCACCTGTACTATAAGAAGTAAAGAAATTTCTCTATAGCAAAAAAAAATATTCAGGAGCATATTCTAATTAGGTACATACGAAAATTCAAAATATGGAATTCTGAGTGATTAGCTAAACTAAAAAAAATATGGCAATGGCGTCTTGTATAGAAAACGTCTTAACACTAGGTTCCCAGGTACCCTCTGCCTGCGCTATGTACAGCATACAGCGTGAAGCAAAAAAAATCATATTTAACATACTTCTATGTTAAATAGACGAACATCGAAGCATCACTTTTACTCGATAATAACTCAAAATTGGAGCTACATAAGCCACACGTCGGTCGCTCCCAATAAACGTCTATGTATACAACATACCGTATATTGCTTTTGAATGTTACGTTTGTTACTGATCTTGTGAGCCAGCCCGGATAGCACACTTTAATGAAAATTTTCATACTTTGAGTTGTAAAGGCTAACTTCTGTTATTGGATCTGATAGTCCAATTTAAATTGGATATTCTCTTATGGGATCACATATAGGTGTGTAGTTAGTTTTAGTAGTTCTTCGATCTGGTTAGGTATAGGGAGGCGTTTGTTTCCACTAGCCAGTGAGCATTGTTTTTTTTAATAAAAAATCAGCTTCACGCTGTATCCCGCATACAGCAGTGTAGGCACAGGGAACCCAGTGTTAAGACACTCTGTTTTCCACTTTCTGCTAAATTTTTCGAGGCCTTGCACGTTGAGTGGTGAAACTCAACGCCGGATCGTGGTGCCAGAAGAAATGAAAATATTTATTCCCTAGTATGAATCGAATCCACGATATGATTTTTAAAGGTCGTATTATTTTATTATGAAATAACAAGTAATAAAATTGTATACGAAATACTGAACTAATTCTTATTCGCATATTTAATTAAAGTACTAACACAAAGACTAGATTTTTAACTATGATGGTACCATTATATTTAAGGCAAATTTGATAAAATTTAATAAAAATATTATATGCCATCTAATAACTAAATAAAAGACAAAGATTCCATACACATAGTTAACAAGAAGTTGACCAAAAGTACATGAAAATAATATTTCCAGGAAGGCTCTCGCCACTGTCCCTTGTAAGTATCGTAAGATGTTGGATACTTTTGTTACAAAACCAAGTGATACTAACAACGCTGTGAACGCATAATAGGTCATGCTTACACGGTATACAACAGTTAGATTTAACTTTTACGTGTTAATTTTTGAAACATTCTTTTTTATCTGTACCCAGCATATAGCAGAGTAGGCAGAGGGAACCTGGGAACCTAGTGCTAAGACAGTTCGTTCTCATTAATACACTTACGTTCCCCATTTTCCGCCAAATTCTGGGGGCATTGCGGGTTGAGTGGCGGAGCTCAATGCCGCGCTTTGCCTCGTTTTCAGAGCAAGGAGGGGAATTGAACCTACAACCTATCGCATTTACAATCGCACATTGCTTGTGCTCCTACGCCACGACTGGCCTGAAGTACTTACATACATATCATCATTACCAAAACAAATTTTAATTTCGTACGGACTAGAAGCCCTGATCCTCCCTTGAACAAATTCGAAAATCGAACAAAACCTACGACCTATCGCGTTCACAGTCGCAAGCGTGCACCCCTGCGCCACGATTCCTTGTGCTTTCACAATTAAAATGACGAAAAAAATTTATATTATCTTAACTACGTATTAAAATTGTGTTGGTATGGCTGTTAACTTAGTTTACATATTTGGCACGGGATAGTTCACTTTAATGGGAATCTGCATGGATTGCAGTCTTGTAACTAACTGAGATTGAGAGCCGCGTTGAAATGGAAGTTGGAGCTGGTAAAATTAGATGAAGTTGAAACTTTTGTAGAATGGCTGTATCGGTTTGAAGTTATAGTATTGCAGCACGACTGGCCTCAAGGGAAAAGATTTAATTGTGCCACAAAAGTGCATTCTTTTGTGAATATAACAAATAATGATCAGCTGTTAGAACAATTATTATAAAGAAAATGTTAGAACTATAAAAAGTGCTAGTTAGTTAGTTAGTATTAGTACGTGTTTGGTTTATATTTATATTATTGATCATCATCATTATTTTTCTGTACTTATTCGTAGTAGGTTATTAAAAAAAAACATATTTCTAGATTGTTTTAATAAAAAAAAGATAAAATATCATATTTAGGTTAAGAAAATTATTCACTTTTCCAATGCACATTCAAATACTATTGAAAAAAATGTACGAAAAAAATACGAAAAAAAGCTGAAACTCATTCCACAACAGATATTTTACGTACAGTACCAATTAAAGCAGTTAAAAAGGAAAAATACTCATAATAAGATTTCATATGAACACTATAAGCAAAACTTAGCCGTGCCAAAACCGTGGCACCGTCACGGCCGATCTAACGACGAAATGGGTAATTCCCCTCCTACATTGCCCGTTTAGCGTGTAAGCCGGCCCCGTTTAGCTAAGCGGAGCGTCGATGTAATGCGCACTGCGGAACAGAGACGTGATATACTGCACCACGAGCACTGCGGTCGGCCATTTGCTGGTCTAATTCGGATGTTTAACTCCGCGACGTATGCGGACGTGGTGAGTGTACACTGTAGAGTCGGACGTGTTTGCGGTGCGTTTTGATTATTGATGACCTTTTGAAATGTTGGTTTTTATAACTTAATTGCTATAGTAATTCGTTTTTATGGTTTTCGTACCTCAAAAAGTAAAAACATATCGTTTTTAGTTATAGGATCACTTTGTTGCCTGTCCGTCCGTCTGTTAAGACCATTCATCTCGAGATCGCAAAAAGATATTAAGCGTATAGCGTCGCATTTACACTTAGACATTACACATACATATTTATACATTACTTGTTTTTTACAGAGGGTTCTGTATAAAAGTTGAAAATCTCGGGCTTTTCTAAAATTTGGCTTCCAATACCCTCCATATGTTCCTTTCATTTGATACCTCACTTGAAGTAGCGACTTTAATATCAAATTTTCCCCTCTTATAGTTTTCAGATTTTTACCTATAGATATTAGTTACCCCTACCCTATTAAATTTGATTTCCTTTATAATGCCGAAATCTTTGTTTTAAATAAATGTAGAAATATTATTTTTTCCGTAAATCAAGGGGCCGTAGACCTAAGCATATGGTTTCAATTTCAACTCGATATCTCCCAGCATTCCTGAGATATAGGCTTTTGATAGACAGACCTACAGAAAAACGGACGGACGGACGGCCAGCAAAGTGATCTTATAAAGGTTCCTTTTTTCTTAAGAAGTACAGAATCCTAAAATCACATATCTATACAAACATAAAAAATGCTTTTTTAAGCCACAATTGGCTTCGAAAACCTAATATCAAATACAAAAAAAACACCATTTTAAACAAATCATAACTAATTTCATCCAACATCCACAAAGATAAGAACCTACTCTAATCACCATTGTCCTTTTCATATTAAGAAAAGAAAAATAAAAAAAAAATGTCACATATACAAAGCTGGTCATTAGATCGTTAATATTAAACATTATCATAAGCGATCTCGGAACCGTCGAGGATCTTAAGGCTGAGGGGCAACATAGGGAGAGGCACTTAAATTAAGTAGCCTTTGTACGTCCATATTTTTCAAGTACAAATATCGACAACTCAGGAGTAGGGTTCTCTTTATAAGTGTCTTCGAACTGTTGTATATTTTATCACGTTTAGATTGTATAATTTTTTTTTCTGGATTAGTTAGTGTAGTGTTAGAATATGAGTGGTGGAACCCAACGCCGCATTTTGTTTTACCAGACCTAGGATGGTGTGGTAGTTTGTGTAAGCAAAGTATAGCAGGGAAGGCAGAGACATTCTAACCCCCTAACTCTCCGTCTTTCGCTCCCATTGGCTTGTTCAGTGGCGGAATTCTACGCCGTATTGTGTTTTTAAAAAGTTTAAAGTGTTATTCCACACTTACTATCCACGAAATATACAATTTTTGCTAGAAAAAAGTATTTCTCATTTACATATGAAAATTTGAACTTAGCAGGATTTGAATACGTTCACATATATATGTATATTACATACGTTGTCATTAACCTTATCGAAATTCTTATAATACAACTTATTTATATTGTTAGCATCTCTATAGGGGAATTTTTAGAAATTTCCGCTACTCGTTCTGTTTTATCAGAGTAGGGAAATAGGGATATGAACAAACAAACATCGAGTTTAAATTTTAAAATACGTGTTTAAATAATTTAAAAATATAAACATTCCTTGGTCGAACCTCTTGTACTTACAGTCTCTGGTACCTAGAGTCAGACATTTGCCTCGTGTATTACGTTGGTCATAAAGTAAATATTATCTTTGAAGAGTAAGTTTACTTTTCAAATATAATATTTATAATATTTTATGAGCAGAAGCGTATGATATCACATTTATTATACGCATAGACGTATTTCAATGGTTCACTCTTTGTATTTTTCTATGAAGAACATTGCCTGCGGCTGGATAGCTTCTTTTTTATTACGAAATGCAGAAAAATATAGATATTATTTCTGTAGCTTAACCCTGAATCCCGCACATAACAGCGTAGGCAAAGGGAACCTGGGGACCCAATAACAACACATTCCGTTCCCATTAAGACACTTCCATTCGCCACTTTCCGCCTAATTCTAGAAGCATTACGTGCTGAGTGAGTTACTGAGCCACTACTGACATATACTACTATACTGATATAAAGAAATACACAGATAAAAAAGTTTTTTTTTTCTTTATATTTCCTTATACTAAATACTTTGAATAATATGCATTATTATTTCCATTATATTTAAACACAACATGACCGCTAGATCTACATCAGGCGAACGACTGTAGACAATGTGACACAAAAACTACGGCAAAGGTCGACGTGGTTTTTGCTGTCACGACGACGAGGAATAGGCGGGCCCTGTGGAATGGATCTTTCTATTGAGGTTCTATGTAACAATAACGTCACTATTGAAATTCATGATTTGATCTCGACATTGTTGTTGTAATTTGAAGACAGCTTGAAAGAATTCAGAAAAATATATGACAAATCTCAGCGTTCTACGCCGCGTAGTTCTGTTTGTGCGTTCAGTCTGTCAGCCAGAGAGTCAAGAAAGATTTTTATATTTTGTGTAGATTACGTTTTTATATATTATCTGTCATGTTGAATGTTTAAAGCTTATGCAACTTTAGCTAACCTGACGAACTTAAAGTAAAAAAAAAAATAAAGATCGCATTATAACTTATTTACTTTGATATAAAAATTATACTATTTTAAGTATAAACATTACAATATAGAAAAGTACCCTTGCTTTTCTATATTAAAATGTTGCTAAACCTTTATAATCAACGAAACATCAAACAAAAGTTTCAACAAACAGACAAAACTTAAACAATATAACAAATAGACTTGTAAGTTTGGAACCAACTTTGTGAAATAGTGCCCTAAGTATACCTGACCCATACAAATTCAGGGACCCCAGTGTACGCCGTATATTACCAACCTAAGATGTATTCACAACAAATTGAAATATATTCGGACCGCATTTTCGGTCTTTTAGGGTTTTGGGAACAATTGGATAATTCAAGGAATAAATATATGTAACTATTTCATCTATATGTACTAGGAATTGGAAGGTTTTCTTTCGATTTTAGGTCACTCCACATTGAATAGAGTAGATGTAAAATATTTTAAAATCAGCTTCACCATGTATTCCGCAACAGCAGGGTAGGCAGAGGGAACCTAGTGTTAAGACACTCCGTTCCCCATTTTCTGCCGAATTCTGGAGGCATTGCGTGTTGAGTGGCAGAACTCAACGCCGCGCTTTTGCCTCGACACCAGAGCGAAGAAATGGAAATATAAATTTAAGTAAATATTTCATCTCCTCGATTGGGGATCGAATCCACAACCAGGCGATTTACAGTCACACTTTGTGCTCCTGCGCCACGACTGGCTTCTAACTCAAGTATTATTAAATTTATAGTTTTTCTGAGCATAGATTTGTGTATAAAATTATACACTTAAAAAAAAACCAAGTTCATTATTTCGTTCATTATTAAGTTTGTTCATTTAAAAAAACTTTTTATCTCTTGACAAAATAAATAAGATTCACTGTAATAAGAAATAATTACAATTTTTAATAATAAAGAAACCGATTTTTTCCGGATCCCATAATCAGAACTTAACCAAACTTCCATTAAATTATCCTTGAAATATATACTTTCCGATAAAAAACGAATCATAGAAATCAGTGTGCGTAATATTGGGTAATTCGTCCATTTGTCGCGCACATACTTAATGCACATGTGATTTTCTCATGGTTAACATTGTTAGAAATCAATGGGGCCACACGGGAAGTACCAGCTTTCTTATACAAAAATTATCATCGCAATCACCCAGTCAAAAGTTCTTAGGTAACAAACATAAAAAACAGCCGAATTGACAACCTCCTCCTTACGGCAGTCGGTTAAAAAAGTATAAGCAATAAAATGTTATTTTTAATACTTCCACCACTATTATCTTGATGATTAATCTTTATTTATTTATTAAAAAAAACATAGCTTACATAGTTTAGAAACAACAAGATTTTATTCATAAAATCAGCAAACAATCCAATAAAACAACTGCACGTTTAACTGTAAACAAGACCGAGTGCAAAGTATATTTAACTGACCAGAGGTTAATATTTTTGTTTTTGTTGACTCCGACAGTAGTGACTTAGACTTATCACAAACATACACTACGCGCTGTAGCAAACTTCGTTTTTACTGTTTTTCTTTCAATGTTCACGTGTAACTTTAGTAGGAAGTTTTTTAATTTATCCTCCCATACTGCTATTAAGATAAAAAAGAGGGAAGTACAATAAAAGTTTGTTAATTTGTATTAGTTCGTAGCTTAATCTTAATCAAGTTAGGCCGGCGGGGTGCCTGTGCTTAGCCAAAGTTTTTTTATAGCACATATGTACATATATGAAATTAATTTTTAAGGTTGTCGTGGCGCAGCGGTACAATGTATCATTGTAAGAACGAGGAGTGTGGGGTAGATTCTTGTTTGGAGGAATTAATTAATTTATATCATTTTCTCGCTCTGACAACGAGGTAAAGCGCGGCGTTGAGTTCTGCTATTTAACATGCATGTCTTGAAACTTGGTGGGTGCTTGTGTAACGGAATGATATAATAATATATTAAAAACAAAATATAGCTATTGTGGGCTTTGTTCGTTTGTTCGTCTGTTATATAACACAATTGGTTTTTACTATATTATTAATATTTTTTATTATGCAATTTGATTATATTCCTCAGTTATTAGGAGAATTAATTAGTTTACCTAAAGTCCTTCAAAGTGTTATCTTATGCAAAAGCAATTAGTTACGTCATAATATATGGAAATTTGACTAAACTGTTCAGAACAATTAAGTGGTCTTATAGTTTCCTATACATTTAAACTACAATATATTATATACTACAATATATAATAAGAATATAGCACAGTGTGACAACGTCTAGTAGTAATCACGATGATTGTGGGTTCGATCCCCATTCGGAGTAATGAACAAATCTCCCCGCTTTTGTAAACAAGGAACGGGCGGAAAGCAGATAACTTCTTAGGACTGTCTTCACTGCCTATCCTGCTATATGCGAGGTATAGTGTGAAGTTAAAAATTGAACCTATTGTCAACATATGTAATTAATTGTGCATTTTAAAAAATTTTAACCAAATTTTATGAAAGATATTACTGTTTTTTTATTGAAGAATGCTCAACATCGCGTTTTGTCTTGCTACAAGAGCGAGAAAATCAAAATAAATAATTCCCCTGAGTGGAATCGAACCGGCCGCATTTACAGTCAGCCCCTGCTCTCCGACGTCCCCGAAAATTATATTAACGAATAACAACAATATTTTTATCAACAGATTTAATATCATAAAAATAGATACAAAGTTGACATTAACATTTTAAACAAGCGGCAAAGAACATGAAGTACGTATACAGCTGACCTTTATAACAGCGCCATATGTAACTTTAATCATTCTAAAACTAAACCTTGCTTTATTTTTAACTATATGTTTTAAAAATAGTATTTATCAAAATAAAAAATATTATATAATAAGAATAGTCTATTTATTTTCCGCTTTCGTAGGAATTTTGACATATCAAGTCTTAGTACTCTCCTACACTAACCATGCAAATTTGTATAAATTTTGTATATAATTAGTGTAAATTTTATTTGTAATAAAGTATATTGTTATTTTTAACATTTTTAAAGTGTTATTCCATACTCAGGAAAGAAATATATTTATCTAGAAAACGTATAAAAATTTAAACGTAGCGGGACTAGCACCCGGGCCTCCTGGAGAAACCGACCAGGCGACCTAGTCGGTCGTTCAAATATTTATACAAATAATTTTTCAAAGTTCAAATATTTTCTTAATAAATTTTTCATTACGTCGCCGTTTTTCTGCCCAAGATGACAAATACATTTAGCTTCGATTTTTGTAAATTTTTATAAAGAATGTTTTCATACAAAGAAAAAATCATAGCAATAATAAACAAAATCTTACATCAAAATCATAGCAATAATAAAAAAAATAAAAAAATTAAGTCATTAAATTGCAATATGATCATTTGTCACCATATCTTACTAACTTTGTATAATATAATACAAATCAAGCAATAACGCCGTTATCTAACCCTCTAACGGCGCAACGGCTTTTTAAAAGTTAAAGAGGACTAAACGGCGTCCATTCTTTAAAGTTATGATAGTCGTTTAACGACGTAAAAGATTTCCTTCCATCGTGATATATCGCAGTGAGTTGGCGACGCGACGGTCTTAGCTCTGGCTGTTAACGGTTTAGCTCTTTTTTTGTAAAATCGCTTTAAAATTACGAGATGTCTAAGAGGAAGTGCCTAGATATATTAAAATTTGGGATTTTAAAGTTTCATTGAAAGAAGATATCGTGGACATTACGATTAAACTAAGTTATTTGTATTATATAATATATAAATAAACATAAATTAAAGGAAAAGAAGAATAAGAAAGAGGCCTCTTCCTTTAAACGACTGTAAACGTGACAGACTGTGGATTCGATTCCCATTTGAGGAAATAAAATATTTAATATTTTCATTTCCTCGCTTTGGCAACAAGAAACAGCGCGGAGTTGAATTCCGCCATTCAACACGCAATGTCTCATACAATGGGCATGCAGTGAGAAGAGAAGTGCATTAACACTAGTTTTACTTCCCACCCATCTGTACACCGCCAAGTTAATAAAATATAAAAAACTAAACAGTAATACTAATGTATCTATATAAATACATAAAGTAAAAATAATTCGTATCAATTTCCCATAAAACCGAAGATTATATTAGATCACTATTCCCAGATATAAATAATATAATAACGCCTCGTTGACTAACAATCGAATTACCCGACATTGACGGAGGGGGGTTCGATTACACTCGCATTAGGCACCGCGTGAATAATATATTAGTACAATAATGTAAGCCGTCGCAATCCTAATACTACCATCAAACCGTATTAACACTTGCATTCTGCACCTGCTCGGCGGAACACGAAATACATGGTCGTAGTAATTATCGCTGTACAGCCAACAAACTTGTTTTCTATTTGTTATAATGCCTTTATATTCTTGTTTTTTTTTTCAGCTCCACTCTACACCTCACATGTACCTTGTTAAGCAGAAGGGGTATAGTGTCAAAACACTCCGTACCCAACTATCCGCCGGGATCTGCAGGAAATGCGTGTTGCTTTTGTTTTACCCTCGACACTAAAGTTAATAAATGAAAGAATTAAATATTTTTATAACTTTTAAAGTGTTATTCCACACTTAGGAAAAAATGACTTATTTAGGAAACGTATAAAAATATAAACTTAACGGGACTCGAACCCACGCCTCCTGGAAACCGATCAGGAAATCAGCATATAATATTTTATTTCCTCGAATGGGAATCGAAACCACAACTTGTCGCGTACAGTCGTACCATTGTGCCCCCGCGCCACGACTGTCTTCGATACTTACGTAGAGTACAGTTTAATAGACAATCCGACCCACCTGTCGACTTGAAAATTCCACAGTGTGGAGACGCCCCAACCACTTACAACCCCCTCATCTGTATCCATTTAACGTATTTATAATAAAAATTTATCGTTCACAATGAAGCAGTAAATCGCCGGCGGTGTTTCGGTCGCCATTATTAATTTCGACAGCGAGCGAGTCGCGAATTTGCTTTCTCGCATCGAAATAATGAAGACCCAGCTATCTTCGCCCGAGAAAAAAGGAAATTAACAAGCGAAAGAAGACAAAGGAGTTCGGGGCGCGTTCGGACCTCAGCTGTGTACAGACAATTTGCTAAGTCATTTAGACTATTAATAAATAAGAATCAAAAGTGACGTCAAAAGTGACACGATGGAGGCTCTTATCGTGGATTTTTAATAGAGTTCTCACTTTAAATGAAGGGGGAGATAAGGGCTTTGTTTGAGCCAACAGGTGTCGCTGCCATGATAAGGGCTGAATAGTTTTTGTGGTATCTTTGTGGTGAAGCGATCAAAGGGCGGAATGGCTCGCTATAGAGAAACGGAAGCGTCATCGTGTTGAGGTCCCTAATATTCTGTGAATCATTTTGTAAGCGTTTGCTTGAATAATGAAATATTTTATTTTACTGTATATATGTATTATATTATTTATGTTTCAACATAGTTTTTTCTTTAAATATTGTTTTTCATATTTTAAGAATACATTTAAAATACTTACACAAAGTAATTAAAGTAAAATAAAAGATAAAAAATATATTAACCAATAAACGTGAGCATACATATCATATGAAATACAAGAAAATAATAAAATATATCAAAATAAAACTTAAATAAATTGTTATTAGTTTTATCTTATCTATTGAAATGGTGTGATGCAAAGAATATAAATTACCATACTGCTACGAAGTTGCTACGAAGCGTAGATCTTATAATAGTCTCTATATTACAACATATTGGATTGTTTTATTATTTATTCTTATGAACTTTTATACTAAATATTTATTTTAACGTTATTTGGTTTTTATTTTACTTTAAAAATTTTGTAAAAAAATTACGAATATGAGCTTTTGTGTGTCAATTAATTTGCTACGCTATATAAACTTAATATTCAAGTAACATAGTAAAATTAGCACAATTATATTTTATTTATGTGGGGAACGGAGTGACTTAACAGTAGGTTCCCTCTGTCTACCCTGCTGTGTGCGGGATCCAGCGTGAAGCTGATTTTTTATTATTTAGTACAAACTGTATCCCGCATATAGTAAGGTAGTAGAGAAAACCTAGCCTTAATATCAGAGCGAAAAAATAAAAATAATATTATATTCTTTGTAATTATATATACGAAACCACATGTTTTTACAATATAAGTATTCTTCAACTATATGTAAAGTGGCTACCCTACTCGAGAGTTCTCTATAATCGATTGAATCCTCTAGAGTCTTAAACTTAATAATGCTCTAGATAGTCGCCTCTAATACTTCTTTTATAAATTATTATGCACTTATAAATTGTCTTTTAATAGCTGTTTATAAAACATTTTGCAAAAGAAATGTTCGTGGTATTTGTCAGTTTTTCTACTTTATAAAATTTTTTATGATCACATTATTTTACTATTTATTTTTTTTTATTTAATGATACATTGTATACTGAATGCGATTAGTGAATCGATGATGATGATGATGAAGTGATCAGCTTCAAGGTGTATTGTATCCCGCATACAGCAGGGTAGGCAGAGGGAACTCCATTCCCCACTTTCCGCCAAATTTTTCGAGGGATTACGTGTTAAATTGCGGAACCCAACGCCGGGCTTTTGCCTTCGTGCCAGAGCGAAGAAAACGAAAATATTAAGAAATAATAATTCATTCCCTCGAGTGGGGATCAAACCCACAACCGTCGCGTTTCAGAGTGACCAGATCAAATTTAAATTTATCAAGCAAATAGATATAAGTGATAATTTCTATATTTTGTTAATACACTATTCAATCGCAGCACTACAAAAACTCGATGGATTCAAACTGAGTAATTGACAGTATAAATATAAGGAAACACTGAAAGAGAATGTTGTCGGCTTAGAATATAGACAGCTTATTAAGCAAAAAATATTTAAACAAAACAAAAGTGTACACGCATATCATCTGAAGAATGAATAAGATCTTTTTTACAATTTCTAAAATTAATTAATTTTTCATACTATGTGAAATAAAATAAAGGTCCATTTAGTTTTTTTTAACACTTTCAAAGAGTATAAAAATGAACATTACAAAAAAAAAATCAACCAGATTTAGCTGGTTTAGACTTTAAGCCTATTTTTATTTTATAGTCGACGCAAACAAAAATACAAGTAACTGGTGTATTATTTTACTATAAGAAAATAATTATTTTACTATTCAATACAAAGTTAATAATTTGTGTAAACGAAACGCTTGTTGCCCCGGGCTGTACCTGGGTATATGAAATATGGCGTACAATTGCCGTAAACCCTACATTTGCTTAGCTCCTTTTGAATATAAACTTGTTATGTTACTTATCAAAGACTCAATGCAGTCTTTGTAGTCTTCAGCACGTATGCTGCCTTTGAACTGTAGCTACAATAAATATTTACAATTGTAAATCATATAAGCGTCATAGTATAAAAAAAGAAATTTGTATTTATGATCTTTCTTATTAGAGACTGGTCGTGGCGCAAGGCACAAAGTGTGACTGTAAAATCGGCTGGTTGTGGGTTCGATCCCCGAGAAAGATCGACTCGAGAAAGTGAAATATTTGTTTACATTTATATTTTCAGGTCTTCGCTCTGGTGTCGAGGCAAAACGCGGCGTTGAGTTCCGCCACTCATCACGCAATGCATCCAGAATTCGGCGGAAAGTGGGGAACGAAGTATCTTAACACTAGGTTCCCTCTGCCTACTCTACTGTGTGCGGGATGCATCGTGAAGCAGAAGAAAAAAAATATAACAAAAAAAACGTGTTGTTATTTCTAAATATATAAACGAGAAGGCAATGCTTTCTTTACCCTGGTTTCTAAACTAAAGAAAACATACGATGTTTGACATTATCGCGACTGAAAATACACCATTCCCCCGTACAGATTCGGTGGCTAAACAATGGTAGTTCGTCGGTAAACTTTCCATATTAGATTTGGTGGAGCGACAGCGCGGAAATAAAATGCAAACACACCACCAATTTAAAAAAAAAACACGTCCAGTTAAGAATGCATTGCGTGGTTAGTGGCGGAACTCAACGCCGCGTCTTGCCTCGTTACCACAACGACGAAATGAAAAATTAAATATTTAATTTCCTCGAGTGGATATCGAACCTGTCATAGGTATCAATTTTAAAAAGATAATGCAAAAAATACCAATTTATTAATTATTAAGCTGCGTCTCATCTTAAAGAAATATGACGTTGTATGGATATGAGTAAGATGCAAATTGACAGACAGTAGATATACTATTATATACATACGTACACACGTACATATAGCCTGTATATAGGCAGCTTTATTATATTCTATTTCAAAATGAAAGCCTCCATTAAATATTATAAAATGAACGAGATGTTTATTCAAATACGGCCTTCGCTGCGGAGAGGCTTAATATTTTCCAAGCGGTTGCTTACGGTAGGTATCACTTCTTGAAAAATGTAGTTTTCTAAAGATGTACCGACGTGGATGCTGTCCAGTTCGCTTTGAAATATTCTACGTACGATTAGATTTAACAGAAATTGTGAGCGTTGAATATATGAATTTGGTTTGGTTGGTTATATGTTTGTATATACGAATTATATAGTATATTAACCTAGCACTCAACCACCAAATCGGGGAAACGAATATATTTTAAATATAAACATTCCTTCGAGTGTTCATTTTGAGAAATCAAATTGAGATCGTCGTGGCACAGCGGCATAGATCTGACTGTAAGCGCAACTATTGGGGGTTCGATTTTTACTCTGGTGACACGACAAAGCGCGACTTTTAAGTCCACTACTAGGTAGTAGGTACCCTCTGCCACAATCGTCAAAAGCGTCAAAAGCCCAGGAATAAAGACTAATAACTTTGACTTTTCATATTAGTTTTGGTGGAGAAGAAGGAGGGGAAGCGTGAAGAACGGAGTGTATCAACACTAACTTCGCTTTGCCTACCCTGCTATTTGGGGCATATAGCGTGAAGCTTAAAAAAGCTGAAACTTTTTATTTAAAAAAATATATATACGATAATCAGCACTCTAAACAAAAATCAAAACCAAATAAGCCAAAACCAACGCTATTGATATGGTATTACTGAGGCCTAGCCTTCATACTCAATACCATAAATAGCGTCACCACCACCAGCTCCCGAACAAGGACTGATAGCTCCGCAACGCACATTTACCCGTCCACTTAAAGCCGAATATGGTGGAATATGTATTTTATGGTGCCCATGTTGGACACCACGTGATGGATTAGATCGATGTTTAGACGTTTATAGATCGTAAATAGTTAGGTTAAATATCGGCATACGTCCCAGATATTGATGAATGAATAACAGTCGTAAGTCAAATTTGTATGATAACTGCAATAATGTTTTTTAGTTTCACGCTGTATGCCTCGCATAGCATGGTCGGCAGAGGGAACCTAGTGTTAAGACACTCCGTTCCTATTAAGACACTTCCGTTCCCTTATTCCCGCCGAATTTTGGCCGCTGTTGAATGGCGGGGCTCAACATCGCGCACAACCACAAGGTTACGAGAGGAAGGAAGGGAGAAGAAATGAAAATATTAAATATTTCACTCCTCCGAGTAGAAATCGAACTCACAACCTATCGCTTTGGGCCCTAGCTTATTTACTTATAAGCATTTTTGAGTTGGAATTGTTGTGACAATCAGCGTTCAGACTTGCCGACACTAGGTGAAATGGCGTACGGCCAACAAAAATACATAAATAAATAAATAAATGCCCCATTAGCTAAGAATTTTAACTGTAATTTTGAGCGAATTTCGAAGTCGTTCCTAAGCAAAACAATGAAAACTAAACTATAAAACTTTATTTGGTTTAAATACAAAATGAACGCAACATGATAAATGGAATAATAAATTATTACCAAATGTCGCGCAAATATTTAATACAAACAATAAACAAATGCTATAGTGGAAAATAAAGAAAAATATGAGTGGGCAGAGCGCCAGGTTCAAAATATAAACCGAGAAACTGGAATGGTACTATGGTTCAGTGTTTGTTTGTACCGTCTTTTAGTACAGTGATCACTGCACTGGTTCAATATCTCAACGAACATTGGCATATTGATTTGACGCCGTCGTGGCGCAGATGCAAAAGGGTGTGATTGTAACGCGACGGTTGTAGGTTCGATCCCCACTTTAGGGAATGAATTATTATTTATTAATATTTTCATTTATGCGTTCTGGAACCTAGGCAAAAGCTTGGTATTCAGTTCCGCCACTAAACACTCAAAATTCGGCGGAAAGTGAAGGGCATCAGAGTGCCTTAACACTTAGAGTTCCTCTGCCTACCATCCGTATGCGGGATACAGCTGCTGAATCTATTTTTTTTTTAATTATTATAGCTTTTGACTTTTCGTCTATTGAGAGTGTAGAGTAAAATTAGTTCCAAATATTTTTTTCTATATTTTATGTGTATAATATATAATACATATTTATATTTTGTATTTATTTACATGAACAACAAAAAAGTAAATAAATGTGCATATAGAACTGTTCGTCACCGGGCATAGCGCCAGCTTATGCTGATATGAAAAATCTGACGTGATGACAGGGCGTGTTAAAGTTGCGTGGCCGTACAAACTTTAGAATTTCACGCCTGGCCTAGTGTAAAATGAAACACAGGAGAACTAAAACCAGTGCATTTTATATAAAATATGGCAACGATTTTGTTCAATTATAAGTAAATTTTTCATACCCAGATATGGTGGAGCTTTTGGTTCAATTTGTTTCACTTACCTGAAAAAGAAAATGACAAACATTAGACATTGTAGAGTTAAGCATTTTTTTAGTAAATTAACATTTCTTAAAACAAAAAAAAAATACGACTCTTTTACATAATAGCGAAATAAAAACATTCCAAGTCTGGCCACCCCACTTGAGGTATTCCCGAGTTACTCATACTTTTATATACATTTTCAACTGAAAAATATGGCGTGTTTTCACATTTTAGGAACTGGACTTCACAACATTACATTACAGCTACATTTTTTGAATGTTTTCCAAAATTAACCGATTCAAAGGTGTACAAGAAAATCTCGTTGGTATTTTTACTTTGGTGATTTTTTTCTCCTATTTTACATTTCTAACTATAGTTATATCTAGATATACACATATCTGGCACAAAGGTATGCCCGGAAATATTTAACCAAAGCATATTTCACAAGGTATTATGGTAAATTTTAATTTACTCTTTCAAACTACTTTAGGCGGTTTCGTATATTTTTATTTTTAGAGTACATCGGAATCGGATCATGTTTTTGAATTTAAACCGTAAACAAAGGATGAACTTTTGTATTTTTATATTTTGTGAAGCAGCGGAGGCAAATTTTACAGTTTTTATTGTAAGTGCTCTTGTAAAGTGCACAATAACCGTTGTCAGTGATGATTGTTTGAATAATATTAAAAATAACACAATGTGGCACAGTAAACGCGAAAAGCTGTGGGTTCCATTTCCATTCGAGGAAACGATATAATTAATATTTTAATATCTTCGCTCTAGTATCCAGAGAAACCGCGGCGTTGAATTCCGCCATTCAACACGTAATGCGTCCAAAATTCCACTGGAAAATGGACAACGGAGTATCTTAGGACGAGCTTTCTTCTGTATACCCTGCTGTGTGTGGGATACAACGTGAAACAAAAAAAAGGCAACATAACAAGTACATACACTGTATATCTATATAATCTCAATAAAGTACACAGAGTAGTTGTTCAATCCGGGTCCGGAGAGCAAATATCGTAACGACTGTGCACCGTGCACACAATACATTTTAGCGCTGACGTTTATGCCTCGCAGGCAATTTGGGGGCCGAGGTGGAGTGACGCCGGTGAATCGGTGGTTTACGACCACTCTAGATACACTATTGCGATTAAAAACACATCTAATAAAGATAGGATGTTATTATACAAATTAAGTATATTGTCTATTTGTCCAAAATTGAACATAATTCTTATTCTATTTTGTACAACTTAGAAGATATATATAAATAAAAATATAGGAGTAAAGGGAAATACTCTAACACCACTCGAAGGAATGATTACATTAAATTTATTATCATTTCCCCTCCCCTCTACTCCCTTCTACTTATACTCTATTCTATATAATAGTCTTTTTTTAGTTTCAAGCTAGCAGAACAGGCAAAGGGGAAACTGGTAACTTAGTGTTAACCCACTCCGTTCCCATTATAAGACATTTCCGTTTCACACTTTCCAGCGAATTCTCTAGGAATTGCGTGTTGAGCGGCGAAACTAAACGTCGCACTTTGCCTCGTTACCAGAGCAAGGAAATGAAAATATTAAATATTCGATTATGGAATCGAACCCGCAACCGTCGTGTTTACACCCATGTTCAACTGGGCCACGATGGCCTCTAGAATAGAATATACTGATTCTATTAAATGTATTCAAGAAGTAATGTATTGCCTGTACAGAGTTCTGTTTCATATTAATGTATTCGAAATGCAGAAACGGAGCGTCGTGATGTGCATTACAAGATAAGAGCGTATAAGAGGTAGTATATGAGAAATTGGGTTATATATGCATTAGGTACATTAATGTTAGTTTTAAATTCAAGAACTGCAACTACTTAAATATATAGTATTCAAATATACAAAAGTAATTTTGGAATATTTTTATTTAAATTTGTAGAATGTGATAAACGAAAATTAACGAGTTTTTTACAGCTTCATGCAGTATCCTGAGGCAGACAGAGGGAACCTAGTGTGGAGACACTCCGTTCCGAATGTACCGTCCAGTTTTCGAGACTTTGCTTGTGGAGTGGCAGAAATCGATGCCTCGTTTTCTCTTGTTACCAAAGCGAAATGATTAAATTATTTCCCCCGAATGGGAATTGATATTAAAATTGAGGCCAGTCGTGGCGCAAGGGCACAAAGTGTGCCTGTAAATCGACTGGTTGTGGGTTCGATCCCCACTCGAGGAGATGAATTATTTATTTACATTTATATTTTCATTTCTTCGCTCTGGTGTCGAGGGGAAAGCGCGGCGTTGAGTTCCGCCACTCAACACGCAATGCCTCCAGAAATTGGCGGAAAGTGGGGAACGGAGTGTCTTAACACTAGGTTCCCTCACCAAAACGTTAATATTATACTTTTTTAAATTACTTACATCGCAAAACTATGAATGCTTCGCGAAATCTATTTCTAGACATGTCAAGGTGACAAGTCAAAAATACTCAGTTCATTATATAATAAAAAGAAAGGTTAAATTATGATTTAACTAAATATGGCGAAATCATTTCCACTTAGCTAAGTAGTATCCGTTAGTATTTAGATTGCAGTGGGTTCAAAACCCAATTACATTTAAAATATTCTAAACTTTTAAAAAAAAATTAATTTAAATTACATTTAAAATATTCTAAACTTTCTTCTTAAAAAAAAGACAATAAATATGGCCTAGATTCCCATGTAGTGAAAGTAACTAATTTCTTGCTTTGGTAACATGAAAAAGCGGGGCGTTGAGTATCAAAGTCCACACAATGTCTGGGAAATTAGACAAGAATTGGGGAAGTGCTTTACCACTAGGTTCCCTCTACCTACCCTGCAACAACGCGAAGCTACAAAAAGAAACAAAATATTAATCAGATTATTAACACGAAAAGTGTTGTAATTGAATAATTCCTTCGTCATGTAGTATGTACCTATACTATGGTCTTATAATATAATCCAACCCTAGCATTCGTCACCGGCGCGTCGGTCGGGTCCTACCCTTCAAACTTTAATTCCTCATAATACTTTAAAGTTGAAAATACCCCTGGTGATTCATATGGGGTATTAGTAAGCGTAAATTTCTGGGCTTTATTAATATTATAAGGGTTCGATCGAATATTTGATAGTTGAGTCGTAAGTTTTAAGTTAAATACATGAACAAAAAGATGGAGATAAAGATGGATGGATAGGAAACTGTTGTTCAAGTTCTATTTAAAATTGTATTTAAGAATAATCGTAACAGGACTTGGGTTGTCGAATCGACAAAATTAATAAAGGCTTCTCTGTTTTTTTATTTATTTTCTGTTATCCTCAATTATCAAATTTCTTCGAGTAGTATTTTATTATAATATTTGCAAGAAGCTGTAAATTATTAAAAGATCGACATAGCACAGCGGCATTTTAATTGCGATGGCTGTGGGTTCAGATCTTAATCGGAAGAATGTATCTTTTTCATTTTACAATTTTGATATTGACAATTCAACACGAAATGTCTCGAAAATTAAAAGTAAATTGAAGAACGGAGCGTCTTAGGTTCCTCCTAGGTTTCCCCTGTATATCGTGCTATGCGGAAACAGCATGGAACCTCAAATATATCTTGAACAGTAAACAAACAAAAGGTTCAACATACATGTATAATGGATAAAAACGACACAATAAAAAAAAAGTTACAGTTAAAAACTAAAAAGAACCATGACCTAAAATAATCCAATAACTTAAAGTAACATAATATTTTTACTTGAAACGTAAATTCCAAAGAGCACTACCACCACTACGGTTTAGAGCCAACTCTGTATTTGCATAATCAAACACTCGATAGGTACGCCGTGTTGGCGACTCACAAGTTCATCGTTGCGGGCACGGGGCTTACCCGACTGTGAACGGAATAAAATGTGTTAAAGCTTAAAGTTGCACGAGGAAATTGAGCTTCTATTTGGATGTTTGTAACTGGTATTATCGAGAAGTATTCTTGAATTTTGGAAGTGGTGGTTTTGCGAATGCGCTGATTTTATTATTTTTTTCTTATTTATTGAAATTTGAATGACTGAATACTTGTTTTTTAAGTTCATCTGTAAGTTTAGTTAATTCGTTAATTTATTTATTTTAAACTTCACGCTGTATTTCGTATATAGCGTGGTAGTAAGAAGGAACCTGGAAACATGGAGTTAAGACACTCCGTGCCTATTAAGACACTTCTACGAGACGACGTCTATCGCATTATGTTACGCCTAAATAAATATTTCATCTCCTCTCTAAAGTGGGAATCAAATCCATAACCTGTCGCATTTACGCTTATATGGCCCTGCGCCACGACTGGCCTCAAGTCTCGTTCATAATTAATATAAATAATAAGCAAGAAGTCAGATTTCCATTTATAAAATTTCTTTTGAGTTGCACAGAAATATGCAGCTCTACATTCCGCCAGCAAATGTGTAATGTTTTTTAATAAATGACTAACACTACGTAATAAACTATAATTTAAATTAAATACTTGAAGTCTTTTATTGAATTACAAATATAAAGTAAAACGTGTCCGTACTGTAGAGTATTTTTACTATTTTCATGTACGAATCTTGAAATAATAATAATGTAAGTAAATACATATACTTAGAACATAATTTTACATTTCTACCTTTTAATATTTTCATACGAGGAATAGTGGAGCGAAATGTGCTATTCTTGCGAAAATGTTTACTAACAACTTGAGGTATAGCGATATTTGAATAAAAGTGAAGAATGAATAGAACTTTGAGAGATGCTGGTGCATAATATATGAACACATGTATGTATGTAAGTTTGAGATATTAAAATGGTTTATTTTAGATCCCTAGCGGGGTAATCAGAGAGAACGGAGCGCCAAATGTTGCGGTCTCTGCATACCTCTTTCGCCTCGTCCACTATCATCAACCTCTCTGTACATGTCCTCCAGAAGTTCCTCATGCTTATTACGTGACCTTCCTCCAGTATCTTTGATACTGTGTTTTCGAAGGTCAACCGAGGTCTCCCTCTATTTCTCTTACTGCTCACTTTTGCATCACAAATCTTTTTGGCCATTCAATCATCACTCATTTGTTCGGCGTGCTCACACCTACTGAGCACGTTCTTTTTCATTCTCAACATGACATCCTCACTGGTACCTGCCATTCTGTGTATCTCATCTATCATTGCGAATTCGATCAATCAAATTGACTCCGCATATCCTTCGAAGTTATCGCGTCTCCACAGCATTCCTATTTCTTTCATTCTTCTTCTTTTTACATTTATTTATTATAATTATTTAGCGTTTGTTGCCCTTCACTCTGAAGTAAGCAGAGTGAAGGGCAACAAACGCTAAATAGGAAAAAAGTCTGCAGCTATAAAAAAATTGTATGTTGTAATGTTTTAGTAGGCCTTCAATGGAACAAACATCCATAGAAATATTTGAACGCAACTGGAAAAACACTTGTAATACCTGTAAGAGTAAGAGTTTTTACTGAGTAAGAGTTAAGTAAGAGTAAGAGTTTAAGAGTAAGAGTTAAGACTGCTAAGGAAGGGTTATGTTTTACGCGCGTATATTGTATGTATGTATTATATGTAATATTCTTTATTACCTCATATTACTTCATATTCTCCAGAATCGCTGAACGGATTTACACAATTGAGGTATCGTTAGATTCGTCTTAGCAGCCCAAATGTTCTTAGATAGATGAATTAGCTTCACGCTGTATCCCGCACACAGCAGGGTAGGCAGAGGGAACCTAGTGTTAAGACACTCCGTTCCCCACTTTCTGCCGAATTCTGGAGGCATTGCGTGTTGAGTGGCAGAACTCAACGCCGCGCTTAACCTCGACACCAGAGCGAAGAAATGGAAATATAAATTTAAGTAAATATTTCATCTCCTCGAGTGGGGATCGAACCCACAACCAGTCGATTTTGCAGTCACACCTCGTGCCGCTGCGCCACGACCGGCCTCAGATAGATGAAGTTTGATAAAAATAATCATAGCGGCTGTGGGACGCCATTGAAAAAGTAAAAAATAATAATTGGTTGGTGGTGAAATACCGTGATATGGGTATCAAGTTCAATACGGGGATTTCAAAAAGGTACATCATGATTATCATTACCATAACGAATCCTAACAAAAAAGTGAAAAATAAAAAAATATTTGTAAAAACAAAAACCCCGACTGCATAAAACTAAAAAGAAAATAAACAAGGCCAATAGTTTATTAGGATTAACAGTCGGGACCTTATATATATAAACAAAATATCCACATCTAGAACACACACACACACTACATAAACTGAGAACTCCCGTGGAAATAAATTATTTAGATGTTATACTGTGTAGGGAGCTCGAAATAATTAACCAGTTTGTTTCGAAGTAGACGTGCTTTGACTTGCACGTACGTACGTATCAAGGAGGACGAAGGTACATTGTATATAGACTTACACAGACACTACGTACATACGACAATGTGAACTTACTTAACTATTTGTCTTTAGATATAATTAAAACATTATTTGCTGTGTATTATTGTTATTTTATAATTATTTATAACTGAATTTCAGTTCCGCCACTTAATACTTTGTCCCGCGAGAATTCGACGGAAGATGGGGAACAGAAGTGGTTTAGTGGCAACAGAGTGTCTTAACATTATGTTCCCAGGTTCCCTTTATTAATATATATTTAAAATATTTTCGGTTCTGTGCGCAGTAAGTAACTCATATATATAATATGTAGATTAAAACATTCATCATCTCATCTCAATAATAACATAAAATTGTCAACAATATTAGAGTATCGAAACAAAAGTACAGAACAGAAATACCACTTCTATACATTTAAACAAAACGAGTCAATATTTTCTTTTGTTAAAGTTGTTTTTCGTACCTCATCGAAAGCCAATCAAATCAGAAACCGCAACGATACGGTTATAAAGTTAAATTGTATTGATACCATTAATAAATTCGTATTTTAATAAAATGCGGCCGTCGAAGAACAGCGGGATAGCGTTTGACTGTAAACTCGACTGTTGTGGGTGTGGGTGTGATTCCCATTCGGGAGAATGAATTGTTTGGTATTTTTGATTACCCGCTGTGGTAACAAGATAAAACGCGGCGTTAAAATCCGCGACTCATTGCCCAACAGTGAAAGAATTGGGCGGAATGTGAGGAACAGAGTGTCGTAACACTGGATTCCCTCAGCCTATCTTACAACATGTAGGATATACTATCAAATTTAAATTTATAAAAAAAAATCGACTGGTTGTGAGTGAAATATGAGAGTGAAATATTTATTGACATTTATATTTACATTTCTTCGTTCTGGTGTCGAGGCAAAGCGGCGTTGACTTCCGCCACTCAACACGCAATGCCTCCAGAATTCGACGAAAAGTGGGGAACGGAGTGTTTTAACACTAGGTGTCCCTCTGCCTACCTTGCTGTGTCCGGGTTACAGCGTGAAGCTAAAAAAAATATCTTGATAAAGTAGGAGATACTTACAAATGTAATTAGGTTACATGATGTTACGATACCCGCTGAATAGCTTCCAATTTTATTTGGAGCGAATCCAGTCTGACCTTAATAATTGGTCTCTGTAATAAATTTTTGCAAATAGGTCATATCCTGTTAATTTTGTATGTCACTAGTGTGTTCTATTTTATTATTTTTTAAGATTAATTTATTTGGATTTTGTTAAATGACCAAATGTTTCCTAGAGCTACCGATCTGGTATTATCTGGTACGAAAATTTGTTATAATATTATAATTTAAAACACATCACATTGCAGCCAGTCATGGTGCAGAGGCGCAAGTGTGTAATTGTAAACGCGTCTGGTTGTGTGTTCGATCCCCAATCGAGAAATATTTTATATAATATTTATTTAAATTTATTTTTATTTCTTCGCTCTGGTATCGAACGCGGCATTGAGTTCCAGTTCCGCAATGTCTCCAGAATTTGACGGAATGTAGAGAACGAAGTGTCTTAACACTATGTTAACTGCCTACCCTGTTGTGTACGGGATACAGCGTGAAGCTAATTTTTATTTTTTAATTCAAGCAAAGCAACACATTTCTTATAGCAGCATCATCTATATATATAAAAGGACATGTCCCTGACTGAGGTAAGACGCACGCACAGCAGTAACCGCTGTGCGTAGAAACGTGAAATTTGGACAGATGTTTACTTTCGTAATCTGGACATCCATTAAGAAGGGATTTTGAAAAATTTTAACCCTAAAGGGATGAAATAGGGGTTAAAAGTTTGTATGGAAAAGTTTTCAAATCGGCACTGATTTTTATAAAATTTTTAATTCAGACTCTTAAAAACATTTCATTGAACACGCGTTTCATGCCTAAGGGTGCAAATAGAAGAAAGGTACAAATGGAAGTTTGTATGGAAAAATCTTTAAATCGCCACCGATTTTTATAAAAAATTAAATTCAGACTCTTAAACATATTTTATTGAACAAGTGTTTCGTGGTTTTTCTAGAATTCACCTCTAAGAGTGCAAATAAGCGGGCGAAGCTGCGCGCGCCCACTAGTTATTTATAAATTTACCGAGAGAAGACTAGTTAATTTATCCACCACCAATAGCACATTGTTATCAAAATTCAAAAGATAAAACAATATTGGTAAACCAGAATTGGCTGATTGATAAAAAATCCCGATCGAGCGAAACCCTTTGTAATGAAAATAACAACTTGAAAAGTAATTTTTATTTGCTCGTATAAACGTAGAATCTATTGACCGGAGATGTTCCCGCGAATTCGAGCATTAATATAAAGAAATAAGGTTGATTTTCGATTGATTGCAATTTGATTTATAAATATCAGTCCATTTTGTGAATTATCGACTGGAAGTTAAAGTTCATTTTGTGATAAAAGTTTAGTGAAGTATGAACTGGTGCTGAAATGTGGAAGACGACGACGACAACGCTGATGTGGATCTTTTGCTGTATTTCTCCCTAGATCATTGTATCAATTGAGGCACAATAGTGAAAATATATATATTTTTTAATTTAAAAGACGAAGAAGGCCTTCGCAGCGCACTGGCATAGGCGTGTGACTGTAACGCGACGGTTGTGGATACGATTTCTAATCGGACGAATGAACTATTATTTTTTTATATTTTTACATCTTTATACTGATACCAAAGCCAACGCGCGGCGTTGAGTTCCGCCACTCAATACACAATGCCCTGAAAATTTGGCTAGAAGTAAGAAACGATACAGTCTGAAGCTGAAAAACTAAATTATAATAGACATTGTTCTGATATAATCTAATCTAAAATTTTCATAGACACTCTTGAATTTTTAAAGCACAACTTAGAAATTCAAATAAGTATATGTTTTTTTCAGTTATGTTAAATATTCGTTTTAGCTCATAAGTTATTTTTCAGTTAGTTTTCATTTAGGAAAATACAAATTTATCTTTTTGGATGAACAGAAAACTTTATTCACGAATGTAAACATAGATATTTATTTTATAACATCTGCACGTTTGCTCTATCAATAACGATTACAGACGACATGTCATCCTTATTAAATGTGGCGGTACCAAGTAACACAAATGCAGCAACTTAACGCCATTTTCCGCATACATAATGTTAACCAATTTCTGCCCAATTTATGAGTTATTTGCGTACCGAGTGGCGGAACCCAACGCCGCGATTTCCCTAATAGAGATAAAAATTAATAATATATAATTAAAAAAAAAATGAATTTGTAAACCAATTGAACGCTCTTTGGTGCAGACTTTCTGTAAGTCACTTTTTGAGACATTTGCGTGTCGAAAGGCCGAACTCAACACCGCGATTTAGAAAATAATATATCCTAAAAAATCATTTTATAACAACTAAAAAAATATGGGTAACTAAGAAAACAACAAACTTATAACTCCCAAAGCGACACCAGATGATTTATTAGAGAATAAATAGAGACAATGATAATTCACATTTGCCGCTGTCGACTTGGACAGTGTATGGAGAAACGGGGACGGTCCCAGGCCGCTAATACGTTGTCGTCTGTGAGTACAGTATGTAATGTGAGCATTAATTCTGTTGACAATTTTAAACATAATTAAGTATTTCTTGAGAAGGTTGTTTTATTCTACTTATTAAGAAAACGTATAAAAATTTGAACGAAAAATTTGATTTGAATCTGCGCCTCTTTGGAAACCGGATGGTTCTTAATAAGTATTTTTCTTTCCTTAGTGTGGAATAACACTCTATAAAATGTACAAAATTGTATTATTCTAATGTATGTATATTTGTTTAACTGATTTCGATGAAGCTAGTTCTATGTTGGAATGAATGCACCTAATTAAAATTTAAAGTGATCATTTTGATAGTACTTTTAGTTTTCGAGAAGTTTGTGTGTTTATATAAAAACATGCAAACGTTTGAAGCCGGTTACTAATATCTATATTGACTTCTCTTAACTGTTTGGGCCATCAGATCGCAGTATTCATTTGTATGATATTTTACCGCGTTATGTTTCGACTTTGCTAAAAATTAAGACTGTGTGAAAACAGATTTTTAAACAAGGATTAATCTCGTCCGGCTATTAGCCTATCTGACTTTGCATCATTAAAGTAAGGCTTAGAGTACCGTGTCTTAGTTGTACCTAAATCAATGAAATATAGCGATATCTTCGATCAAAACTAGACATTGTCTTTCTTTATTCTCTATACACAATTCAGCTGTATGTATAATTGATATTTGAATGTAATAATTAGATATACTACCATACATAGTGATTTTTTTTATCTTCATGTATTTTTTTTTGCAATTTTGAAAAATATAACATATGCCTAGCCTTTTTTAAAGAATAAAAAGTGTTTCATATATTATCTTAGCTTCACGCTGTATCTCTTCACGCACACAGCACGATAGGCAGAGAGAATCTAATGTTAAGACACTCCGTTCCCCATTTGTCGCCAAATGGTGTAGACATTGCACGTTGAGTGCTGAAACTGAAAACCACGCTTTGCCACACTAGAATGAAGAAATGAAAATATCAAAATATTTCATTTCCATAAGTCGAGACCGATCGAACCCACAACGCCGTTTACAGTGTCGTGTCTGTGTCTGTGTGGCCTCCACAAACCATTTAAAACTTTCAATCAAAATTTACCACATTATAATACAAAATAGTTTTAAGCTAGCCATTATCAAAGTTAGTGAACAAATGCTTATGTTAATTAAACACAAAAAACGTCCACGTTCAAATTTACACGAGCACGCGACCTATGGGTTATTTTAATTCATTCACAGCCAACTATATCAATTATTCTCGATATGGGGATTTATGACAATCTGGACTTTATGTATGGTATGGATGGACTAGAAAGGTGGTCTTCTGTGAATAGCTATTACCGCTGTGGAATTGTATAGGTATTGAATTTAGGATTTTTTTTGGCGAGGCTGCAGTTAGATCATTTTTTGCTTATTTTAATTTTTAATTTTAAAATATTACATAGTTGAAATTAAAATCTCATGCTTACTTATATTGTTATTTGAAAGAAAATTTCGTGAAATTCTAAAGTCAAAAAAACAAAAAATAAGTATTTACCAAGAAGAACTTTAACAACAAAAGTAAAGTATTAAAAATATATTATTCCAAAGATGATAAAATTATGTATTTTTAAACCAACATAAGGCAAAGGTATCCAACCACGAAAAATTTGAAGACAAAAATATCGTACTCCCAATTAAGCCCAAATCCAATAATATCAACGTGTCTTGTGTACCTACTGTATAGAATACATACACATATAAGTGTTGACATGTGAGATATCAACGTATGTTCGTAATCCTCGCAGTCAATATATCTTATGTATACCAATATATTATTGATTTTATTAAAACAGACGAGGTGCATCGTTATTTAATGAGAAATCATTATAAAAAAAAATCAGCTTCAGGAGTTTAGGCAGAGGGAACCTAGTGTTAAAACACTGCGTTCCCCATTTCCCGTCCGATTCTGGAGGCATTACTTATCATACATAAGCCAACAATTTTTGGACAGATTTCGTTCTACATATGTCTTTTAATCTTGTTACATTCAAATTTTAAATGTCTTTAGAGCATTTTTCTATTCATAAATACAATCGATCGATGTTTTTAAAGCATTAATAGGTAATATGAATAAGTCTTATAATTTTACAGATTTTTAACATATTTTTGACAAAGCTTTAACCACAGAATCAGATTTTAACATCTATATAAATATATAGAATAATTATAAAATAATATTAGTGAATCCTGCGTATATTTTTTTCTATAATTTAAATACTAAACTAAAAGATAAACACACGTTACATTTTAAGCAAATAGCTTACAATATTCTTCAGTTATAATAGAAAGTACATAATAAGCTACACTTTACAGACTTCTTGAAAGAGGGTTAATATATATATATATATATATATATATATTTATATAGGTAAAACCATCTTGGCACACTTATTGCACACGAGGTAGTTGGAAATTTGATACCCATTCAGGAAGTGGAATCAAAAATGTTTTTTTTTAGCTTCACGCTATATCCCGCGCATGGCAAGGTAGGCAGAGGGAATCCAGTGTTACGATGCTCCGTTTCTATTAAGAGTTCCCTACTTTGCGCCTAAGTATAAAGTCATTGTAGTGTTGTGTCAGTCGTGTTGAGTGGCGGTGATTAGACGCCGAGCTTTACCTATACCAAAGCGGCAAAATAAAATTATGAAATATTTCATTTCCGGAACTGGGAATCAAACTCTTAATAGTTACATTCACACAATTGTCCCTCAGTAGTACGACTAGCCTAAAATGAAATATGTTTCAAATATTTTTATTTCTTCGGTATCTTTAGAAGTCGTGCGTTGAGGCGCAACAGTACAGTTTCCAACTGTAAGTGCGACGGTTGTGGGTACGATTCCCACAGATATAAAAAAGACAAAGAGCGTCTCCCTTTGTCTCTTTTGCTTGAGTTCTGCCACTTAGCACGCAATGCTTCGAAATTGGGGCAGAAACTGGTACCCTCTCTGTACGGAATACAGTATGATATTAAAACCTTTGAACTCCATTTAACATACAATTTTTTTTAAACATATACAAAAGAAAGAAACGGAGAGTCTTAACACTATACTTAACTTACTATAATCCCGAAGCAAAAATATATATTACAGTAACATTATTCTTACAAGAAACACGACATTTGTACGGCGCACCTATACAACTAGGTCGCTTGATCGTTGCTAACTCGCTCGTCATCGGCGGTTCAACAGAAAACAATTGCGAACCGCTCTCGCGTTCATTCCTTCAACCGTTGATATCTGAACTCAATTGAATATCGGTTTACTAGGTGATTGTTTTGTTACTTAAGGTATGTATTTGATATTAGCTTTTGATAATATTTGTTATTTATATATATAGCGGCGTTGAGTTCTGCCACTCAACACGCAATGCCTCCAGAATTCGGCAGAAAGTGGGGAGTGGAGTGTCTTAACACTAGGTTCCCTCTGCCTTGCCTATTGTGTGCGGGATACAGCGTGAAGCTGATTGGATATATTGTAGTAAGGTTTAATAATATAATTGAGAATATTGAAATATTTTTTTTTAGTAATAAAATAAAATGTTATTTACATATTATTTTACTAGTAAGTTACTTAGGATGACAAATGATATCTAACAATGTAGCATATAAAATGCAACATTGTGAAAACTTTATATAGCACATATAATAAATTATCATAAGATGTACATATGTGTAGTATATCTTAAACCTTTAAGCTCGAATTATAAAGTTTAAATAAATAATTATAATTAAATTTTTCAGACTTCTTCAATTTGAACTGGATTCCATAACCAAAACTTAACCAAAGTATCTTCGAAATGTATCCTTTCCAATAAAAAAAGAAGCATCGAAATCGATTGGCGTGGTATTGAGTTATTCGTCCATTCGTCGCTGTGAATTGCAAAGTGGCGTGGCGCAGGGTTTCACAGTTAACGCGTCACGTTATGGGTTCAATTTAATTTCGTGGAGTGTCTAAACAAAAGGCTCCCTTTGCCTACATTGCTACCTGCGTGATACAGCGAGAAGCGGTAGGAAAGAAACTGTTACAAAATAACACGATCAGAAAACTCAATTACAGCGTACATAATGATATTTACAAGCACAAACAGATATGCCAACACAACCTCCAGAACATTTTAAAACTTTAAACGCGCTCGCACAAATAGGTTTACGTTTGCAAAGTAGGTCGACGTGAGGCCCCACGTCGCTCGGGGCTGCTAGCCCTAGCAGCCTGCAACGTTACCTGCCACGACGCTACAATGTGAGCAGTTTCACGTTATTTTACATTCCTTTTGTGCATTCAAAATACAATCTATTACTTAGATTTTCTAATTTCTAGTGTGACTCGACTGGTGGGTGGGTTCGATCCCCATTCGAGAAGATAACGTATTTACTAACATTTTTATTTATATTTTCATTTCTTCCCCCTGGTGTCGAGGCAAAGCGCGGCGTTGCGCCACTCAACACGCAATGTCTCCAGAACTCGGCGGAAAGTGGGGAACGGTGTGTCTTAACACAAGGTTCCCTCTGCCTACCCTGCTGTGTGCGGGATATAGCGTGAAGCTGATTTGATAAATTGTATTAAGGTAAGTGACAACCTGGTGTCAAGACACTACGTTTGCCTAGTTCGAACTAAATTCGAGACATTATGTATCGAGTGGTGATACTAACGCTTTTCTCAATCTTTGTCCTCCTCCAGAGAGGGGACATGAAAACATTTCATTACTCCGACTGGAATTAAACCCACAACTAACGACCAATCGATTTATACGTACCTTTGCTTTCATTGCAATAAACGTTAATATTTACATTAACAAAAACATTATCACAAATAATACAGTAGTTTGGTACGATTACGCTTGAATGCCGAGCGTTTATAAATATTTCGAGCTCTTTAGCAGGCAAGACAACTTCTGACGTCATTGTATTGTAGCGGAGATGAATGACGCAATCAGACCTGACATCTCCACTGAAACACTGATAAGAATTTAATAATTAAAAATATTTTATTTTTAATAAGAAAAATATTTGCAGATTTAAACTTATGTTTGCGCATAGAAGGGTTTATATACTTTATTGACCACTCTCTGTCAAAATTTTCAAGATCACTCACACACACAAGGTTATTTTTGCGTGACGAAACGGAATTCCGCGCTAGGTCTCCCAGAACGTATAACGAAAAATAATTTAAATATTCCTCTGATTCTGGATAGAATCCACTATCGCCGCGTCAATCTTAAGACTCTATCGCTGTAAAGTTTATTTATGATACAAATCCCCCAAATAGGGATCGAATGCACAACCACCGCGTTTACTTTCCGAAAACCACCACTGTACCACTAAGGCCTCCAAATAACAAAACATACAATTTTAAATCAATATTTCAACTAACTACCACGTCCAAAGTCAATATCAACGCAACGAAGTGGAATGACATAACGAGGTCTCACGTCGCCCGATGTCATGTCTCATACGGTTTGAACGCCGTTTGTTTCTAAACTAAATTGATTGAGATGGTTCCAATCATGTAATAAATTACTGTTAACTTACAAACTAATATAAATTTGTTAGTGGAGTATTTGTAAGTTCTATTTTCACGTATTTAAATAATAATCAGCTTCACGCTGTATCCCGCACACGGCAGAGTAGGAGAAGGAACCTAGTGTTAAGACACACCGTTCCCCACTTTCCGCCGAGTTCTGGAGGCATTGCGTGTTGAGTGGCGGAACTCAACGCTGCGCTTTGCCTCGACTGTCTGATTTATTTAAATAATAATCAAGATAGTATAATATACTTTCTTCTTTGTGTTGTGTTGTTCTTCTTCTATGAGGTTGTATTGTGCACATGACGGCTATGCTATATATATGAGGATCTGGTAGATAGACAAAGTGCGGCGTTGAGTTCCCCCTTTTAAAACGCAATGGCTCGAAAATTGGGTCAAAAGTGAAGAACGGAGTGATTGTAAGTATAAAACCTTATTTTTTAATAACAGAGGTATTTCTAACCTCAGCAACCGGAGGTTACGTACTTCGATAGCGCTTCGAGAAACCACGCAATAAAAATCGATAACCACTAATAGTTCCCGAAATTAGCACGTTCAATGAAACAAATATTTCAGCATTATAAAACTTATTAACACAGATATATGATGAAGATTACTTTTAAATAATCTTCGTAAAAAAAATAGCTTCACGCTGTATCCCGCATACAGCAGGGTAGGCAGAGGAAACCTAGTGTTAAGACACTCTGTTCCCCACTTTCTGCCGAATACTGGAGGCATTGCGTGTTGAGTGGCAGAACTCAACGCCGCGCTTTGCCTCGACACCGGAGCGAAGAAATGGAAATATAAATTTAAGTAAATATTTCATCTCCTCGAGCGGGGATCGAACTCACAACCAATCAGTTTTAGAGTCACACTTTGTGCCACTACGCCACGATTGACCTCAATTATCTTCGTAAAATGCAAAAAAATAAAAAAAAACACAGACTAATAAATCCAATATGCAATACAGTCATTTCAAACATTTCTTCCATCCATAGCTCTGTAAATATTTAATTCAGAAAGTGCTCATCAATCATGAAATAAAGGATTTTCATAAATTGCATACGTTTAAAAGTCGTAGATAGATTAATCAAATCAACTTTTACGGGAATTGCATTTAGTTAGTGTCATATTATTAATTAATCTTATTTATTAGAAATTATTATTAAAAAATTCTGAAGTAATAAAAATTATAAAACTCTTTTTTTTCATACAGCCGATATAGAAAAAAAACATTCCGCTTTCAAACCAATTTTCGAGAAAACGTGTTTTCAGTGGCGAAACTCATCGCCGAGTCTTGTCTATCAGAACGGAGAAATGATTCATTCTCTTAAGTGGGGTTCAACTCCACAATCATCACGTCTACGGTCAGTGTCTCACTGTGTCACGGCAGTCTCGATACTTTAATTAATAATAGGAAAATACAATAATATTTATATTTATATGGGCGGCGTTCAGCTCCGCCACTCAAACTCAACCTACAGAATTCAATGGAAAGTGGGAAACGGATATGTCCTAATGGAAAAATTGTGTCTTAACATTAGGTTCCCAGGTGCCATCAGGCTACACTGATATATAGATAATAGCTAGCTAAATAATCTCCGAATATTATATGGATATTTCAAAACCTTTTACTAAAACACTAGTCCAGCCAGTACACTATATTTTACTACTATATTATAATATAAGAGTTTGTCAATATAAGCTGTACGGCTAGCGGTCTTACCTTCGTCCCTGTAAAACGCGGGTCATTTGGCTCTATTGACCCAAATTAACCGAGGTGTGTTTCTTTCTGCAACATCAGATGTTCTGTACGGCGCAAAGTACCAGGAAACATTGCGGTGTCTCGCTAACAACTAACTACGATGTTTGTTAGGGTATAATGTCCCGTCCGGTTGCCAAATATATACTTGTTTGTTTACTTTTCTGTATACTATTAGTCTTTAGTTAGTTGAGGCTAGTCGTGGCGCAGCGCCACAAAGTGTGGCTGTAAAACCGACTGGTTGTGGATTCGATCCTCACTCGAGGAGATGAAATATTTACTTAAATTTATAATTCCATTTCTTCGCTCTGGTGTTGAGGACAAGCGGGTCGTTGAGTTCTGCCATTCAACACACAATGCCTCCAGAATTCGGCAGAAAGTGGGGAACGGAGTGTCTTAACACTAGGTTCCCTCTGCCTACCCTGCTGTGTGCGGAATACAGCGTGAAGCTGATTTATTTTATTTTTATTAGCCTTTACATCTTAACAACTAATGTGACTTAATATAGCCTCGATATATAAAAAATACAACACAAAAATATTTATTCAATTCGATCCAGTAGTTTCTGAGATTAGCGCGTTCCGGCAAATCAACTCTTTAGCTTTATATTATAAGTAATAATCAGCTTGACGATGTATCCCGCACACAGCAGGGTAGGCAATGGGTAAACCTAGTGTAAAGACACTCTGGACAATATTTTTCGCCGAATTTTGGAGGCATTGCGTGGTGAGTAGCGGAACTCAACGCCGCCGACGCCTCAAATCTACAATACACTTCTATACTTATAATATAAGTATAGAAGTATAATATATTGTAGATTTTGCTATTACTGTAGAGATAGGCCATCTGTATGTTTATGTAACATAGCACATAGCTGGGTTTGTGTTGCTGGAGTGCAAAATGTAAGTCAAATATATTTTCGTTTCCAATTTATGGAGATGGATAAAAAAACTTTAAAAGATTATTTAATAATTTAAGCTTTTAAGTTATGTGATAAAGTATGAAATTTTGACTTTAGACTTTTCTTAAAAAGTTTTGAAAACCTAACCTAAAATCACGACATACTAACATAGAACCCACATACATCGAGACTGCAAAACTAATTCTATGCCTTACCCAACTTCATATACAAGAGCATAATAGAGAAGTAACTTCTCGCCTCAGAAAGTCGACGATCAATTGCGAAGTATCGTATTAATAAAACTTTAATCCTACTACGTTAATGTGTTTTGTGGCTCGTGGCCTACTTCCATTTACCGCCTAATGTGGCATAGATGCGCCCGTCTGCGTCCTCCTAACGACCGAATACCGTCACGTGTCACAGCTAACTTCAACAATGCTGAATGCGGTCTTATCCTAATTGCTTTCACTGTTCACACAAAAAAATGTTTCGAATAAGAAAATAGGGTAACAAAGAAAGAAAAAGATAAATGGAGAAAGTTACTACTTTTAAAAATATATAAATATATATATATAACGATACCTGTAGCGTAGGCTGGTTCGAGATCGTCTTCGTCATCCGTGTGATGTCTACTGGAGGCGTGCGAGTGTGAGTGATGTGGCACTCCTACGTGCACGGGTTGTATGGGCTGTTCGTAGTGCTTGTGATGATCCACGTACACTCTGTGGTGGTGTGGACAAGGAGTCGGAGGCAGGTAGTCCGCTAGAGTGCCCCCTCGAGTCAGTGTTGAACCTGCACTTAGCGTCCCACCGCCCGAACACGATGCTAAAGCACTTCGCACTGATCCTAGGTCTAGAGACGGCCGTCGAGACAGTTCTCCGTAGCTCTCACCAAAGAGGGCACTAGCCGGCACCGCGTGTCGCACTTCGTGATGATGGGAGTGACCTCCGTTGGATGACGAATGAGGAGAAGCAGAATGATCACGACTATCTCTGGACGTTGAGGCCGTATGGATGATACTTTCGTCATGTGTTTCCATCACCTCCCTCGCGGTAGGTGGGTTTGGGTGAGCGTGCACCGCTGAGGTTCCAGCACGTCGCGGACTCCGGCCGCGGTCCGGCAGCACTGACGACGCAGACCAGTATCCCCACGCCATATTTTAGTTTTATTCTATTAACAGTTTAACACTGACCACTAGCCATATATAGGAAGACTTACTTGACTGTGGGTAAACCGAGCATTAGAGAAGCCGGGAACAACTGTGTAAGCGAACCTAATCTCCTTTGACGCCGCACAGACAGTCGGACGGGACTCTGTGACCACGGTTGTAATTTATTTATGTTGAAAAATGTTTTGTAGAGTGTCGATTTGCTGATTTACTGAATTATATTTAGGTAATTAAGTATTCATTATGATAAAACGGAAATTAAATATTTTAACATTATAAACTGATTGAAATAAAAAAGCGGCGTTGAGATCTGCCACTCAACACGCAATGCCTCCAGAATTCGGCAGAAAGTGGGGAACGGAGTGCCTTAACACTAGGTTCCCTCTGCTTGATTGATTAAAATAAAAAAAACCAATCGTCATATAAAATTCTTTTGTACTTCTTTCTTAGCCACGGGTCTCAGTGGAGTAGACGCGGCGGTCTATTCAATCAGTGTTTTTTTTATTGATAGCGCGATCGTAACTTCCGAATGGAGAAAGTTTTGTGTCTGCAGAAGTTCTGTTGTGGTGCCGTTACAGTACGAGCACCGCGGACCACGTGATAGGGTTTTGTATTACTGTGGTTATTTGCGTTTTAACAATGTAATGTATATTTTAAATATGGAAATTTATTTTTGAATATGTAAACAAATATATTAATGTTAATACTTGTTTAATAATGTTTTTTCTTTTATTCGTTCTGACGTAACGTTATAGCGTTTATCTTACTTTGAACAGAATGAGAGATCTAAAAAATAAAATTATTATAACATTTTGCCAACATACAATGGCAAAATGTATTGTATAAATGGCAAAGTGTGTGAGGGCTATATATAGATGGCTATATTGTTGATACTAACTTAGTAGTATGTCACGTTATTTTTAAGTTTTTGAACTCATAATAGTACCCATAGTAGAACCTATGTATAATATGTAAACTTAATAACTTTGCTACAACTTATATATAAAATGTAATTTTAAAATTAAATCTGCATGCTTAATAAAACAAAAAGCAGGTATTAATTTGCAATAAATAATATATTATATTTATATTCATATAAACCCTATAAAAGCGTTATAAGCAATAGTCATATGCATGACTAGTAGTGAAACAAAGTAGTAGAATTACAGCAATGTTAATAATTCCAGTACGAGAGTAATCCTTTAATTCGCGACCATTGAACATAATTTTATAGTTCATTGTGTTGATAACATCGCGCTACGGAATGCTATATATAGATTATGATAAAATTTGAAATAATTTGAGGCCAGTCGTGGCGCAGGGGCACAAGGTATGACTGTAAAACCGATTGGTTGTGGGTTCGATCCCCACTCGAGGAGATGAAATATGTACTTAAGTTTATATTTCCATTTATTCGCTCTGGTGTCGAGAGCAAGCGCGGCGTTGAGTTCTGCCACTCAACACGCAATGCCTCCAGAATTCGGCAGAAAGTGGGGAACGGAGTGTCTTAACACTAGGTTCCCTCTGCCTATCCTGCAGTGTGCGGGATACAGCGTGAAGCCGTTTTTTTTAATAATTAAAAGATTAAGAAAAAGTATACCTATAAAAACTTTAAACTAGAGGCTGTCGAGGTCGTCCGGCGGCACAAGGGTGTGATTGTAAGTGCGACGTTTATGGATTCAATTTCCAGTCGGGGGAATTAAATTATGTAATATTTCCATTTCCTTGCTCTGGTAACTTAATAGGAATGGAAGTTCTCAATACCAAGCTTATACTGCCTACCCAATGTGTAGTGCGGGATACAGCTAAAAAATAAACTTATAAAAACTTATATATAAACAAATGTGTGCGTGAACTTAAACAGAAGATGTAAAATCGACAATCCTGTTTTGTCTCGCTATCATAAATTCTCCAAGAACTGCCTCCTCCTCTCTAACTGCTCCACTGCACTCCCTATCCCTACCTATATGTCAAATTAGATTTTTTTTAATTCAGTAATTTTCGTATTTACGTTGTCTGTTAGTCAATTAATAATAAAACAGTTTTATATACAATACTCATATAGACCGAGTACCAATATGTACAACTGAAGTAGAACACGTACAAATCATGTAAAGGATTTTCAACGTTACCGATTATATGGAGGGCCATTGAGCTTTGGAATCAGAGCAAAAACAACATCGAAACAATATATTTCTGCTGCTTATTTTCTTTTTTTTACAATATGTCTGATTTTTCCAGGTGTAAATCTAACATTTTAGTCACAATAACGGAAATAACCTCACAAGTTACTATATCCTAATATATTGTGCGTTAGTTATATGTGATTGAGATGTGGCATGACTCTCTTCATCACCATGGTAATGATTTATATATTTTTAGCTTCAACCTGTATCCCACATATACAAGATAAGCAGGGGGACCCTGAGAATCCAGTGTTAAGATACTTTGTATCCATCAAGACACTTCCATTCCTCACTTTCTGCCGAATTTTGGACGCATTGCGTGTTAATTAGCCGAACTTAACAACGCGCTATGCCTTTTTACCAGAGTGAATCAAAGCAAATAAAAATATTAAATATTTCACTTCTTCGAATGGTAATCGAACTCACTGCACGGTTACAGTCGCACTCTCGTGCATCTACGCCACGACTGGCTTTAAACTGTTTCTTGGTATTAGAACAACAGCACATTTACTCAAAAACATTTTATGCCTCAAAACTAACATCAAATCCAAAGATTGTACATACTATTTTAATTAATTAACGTAACCTAAACACTAAATGCCCTACGCCTACTTGTTTAGAAAACGTATAAAAATTTGAACGTAGCGGGACTCGAACCGGCGTCTCCTGGAAACCGACCTGGTCGGTTACGCTACGTTCAAATTTTGACACTTTTTCTAAATAAGTATTTTTCTTTTCTAATGTGGAATAACACTTTAAAAATGTTAAAAAAAACATCTTTGAGTACTGTGACCTGAGTTCCACCTATCGGGCACCTCACACCAAGGCACCACATACTACATATTTCCAAGTATCCAGAACAACCAGTCAGTTTCTAAAACAAACTTGTTTATGACAAAGCCTGCATTGCATCGCTGCAGCCGTCGATAGCACTGCGGTCGGTCGTAGATCAATCACTAGTTGGGTAAACAACAAGATTGACAGTTTTATGACATTAACCTGACATACGCTACTTTGGTAGCGAGTGTGGTGTTTCACTATTTTTGGCATAGCTTTTTAGATATTATTTTTAGTTTTAGATATGTTTTAGTGAAAAGAAAATTACTTTAAATTCATTTATATATATTTTTTCAGCTTCACGCTGTATCCCACACACAGCAGGGTAGGCAGAGGGACCCTAGTGTTAAAACACTCAGTTCCCCACTTTCCGCCAAATATTGGAGGCATTGCGTGTTGAATGGCGGAACTGAACGCCGCTCTTTTGCCTCGTCACCAGAGCGAAGAAATGGAAACATAAATTTAAATAAATATTTCATTTCCTCGAGTGGGGATCGAACCCACAACCGTCGCGTTACAGTCACACCTTTGTGCCCCTGGGCCACGACGGCCTCCTCTTTTATTTTTATAAATTCACATAACCCTCTCTGGTATTATATGATTAATACAAATAGTCAAGGGCACGCAGTTGTAAGTTCTACATATTATTAATATTTGATTAGACCATTACAAGCACTTTTGAATCGTCAAGCTACATAAAATGTCAGTAGTGTCAGTCTTACCACCAGCTCGTAAGGTAGTGCTGCCGGTTACATATTCACGTATTATATTCCAAAAAGAATCAAACCTAAATTATTAGTAAAGCAGACAGGTTCACCGTAATTACACCAAAAAGTATATTTAATAAAGGAAATGAGTTTATAATTCATCTCATCCTTCACCAAAGATACATAAGTCGAAAGCCATCGAGGGGCACTTTTTGTCTATAATCGATTTCCAATTTGTAATCTACGCAAGTCTGGGACCGTTCGAATTAATTACAGTCTGGTCCGGATGCTGCAAAAAGTACTTATTCTGACACTGTGCTACATTATATGAGTATGCTCCTACATCAATGGAACAATGTGGGTTCACACAAACCTACAATTTATCTGTAATAAATACATGAACAAAAAACATTATTATGTACATTTTAATACTACGACACTCCGTCCTCATATGTACGCCTAATTTTCGTGCGCGCCGTGTGTTGCGGAACATAGAAAGAAAATGAAATCAATTCACTAACCCCGAAAGGAAATTGAATCTATAACCGTCGCGTTTACAGTAAGAAGGTGTGACGTGCTCCATATTGCCCTATTTTTTATATTCAGCAATTATTTCTATATAATAAAATTAATTTAGATTTATGATGGAAAAGTGAGCGGTAGGGGGGGACCTCGGTTGACCTTCGAAAATACAGTATCAAAGATATCGGAGGTAGGTCACGTAAAAAGTATGAGGACCCCCGGTGGGCACGTATGAGGAGGTTGATGATAGTGGACGAGGCGAAAGAGGTAAAGACCGTAGCGTTTGGCACTCCGTTCTCTCTGACTACCTCGCTAGGGATACAGCGTGAAGCTAAGTTATACTCAGTTTTATATAATTATTTGGATGCCAAAAAATAAAATCAATTTACATACTCTATAATATTTTGTGTAAAATTCCTAAACGAGATAAAATTTCTATGATACTTTATAACTTTTTTCTAATTAGAAAACTAGAACTTTTTAACTTATCTAAGAATATATAATGTCCAATCTATCCTAGGTAGTACGTACATTCAAAAACAAAAACGCAAATTTACTTTATCATCTCTAAATTTTGTATATGTATTTTATATTTCTACGTTTATATATATAAATTAACATCAAACACCACCAATTCTCTATCCAAAACCGATTCCAACACAACAATAAACAACAGAACTATTCTTTCACGCCAAACTTTTATTCAGAACTACTTTAGCGTATTGTTTATTCCAATCAAATGAAACTTATATGTGAGCACACAGGCTAACCGAACTTGGATGTGTTTCGGGGGGCCAAATGAGATGGAAACTCGGGCGATACAGGCGATAAGCGAGGGACCTCTCTCTATTCATTGATATGTGTGATCGATACATGATGATAGCTGGGTGGATTGGCCGGGGTGTGTGTATAGCTTTTACAAGATTGTTGTCTCGAGCTTTGTTTAAAGTATCTAATCATTATTTAATCTTTCGTTTTAAATATCCATCATTTACTATTGATTGGTGGGTTTATGTACTAGTTATATGTTTTTTTTTTGTAGCTTAACGCTGTATCCTTCATATAGTGAGCCATTGTGATTCGTGGCGGACCATGACGCCGCGCTTTGTCTTATTACTAGAGAGAAAGAAGAGTAGGAAGATGGAATCTAATGTTAAGACATTCCCTTGGCATTAAGGGAACGAACAATTCCATTCACTACTTTCTACCGAATTCTTGAGGCATTGCGTGTTGAGTGGCGGAGCTCAACGCTGTGATATTTAGTTAGTTAGCTAGTTTTTAGTACAAATATATATTATACTAGATGGGCGCACGCAGCTTCGCCCGCTTATTTGCACCCTTACGGTGAATTCTTAAAAAACACGAAACACGTGTTCAATAAAATATTTTTAACAGTCGGAATTTCATTTTTTATAAAAATCGGTGGTCATTTAAAAAAAAATTCCATATAAACTTTCAACCCCTTATTTGAACCCTTAGGGGGTGAATTCTAAAAAAACCATGAACCACGTGTTCAATGAAATATTTTTAAGAGTCTGAATTTCAAATTTTATAAAAATCGGTGCCAATTTAAAATAAAATCCATACAAACTTTCAACCCCTATTTTATTCCTTTAGGGTTAAAATTTTTCAAAATCCCTTAGTGGATGTCCAGATTATGAAAATAAATATCTGTCCAAATTTCACGTTTCTACGCACAGCGGTTACAGCTGTGCGTGCGTCTTACCTCAGTCAGTAAGGTACATGTTCTTTTATATATATAGATTTTACGTTTTGATCCTTCTTCGGTACGCTTAATAAAAATATAGAATTTTCAAAAAACTATAAAAAAATAACTATAAGTTCTTTACAATTTAAATGAATTTATATATAATTAAAAATATAGCCTACTTTATAATCATATATTATAATATATAAAAAGAAAGAGCAAAACGTTTCACAGGGAAGCCACGTGGATCAGCCTACCGCCTGACACACTAAGCTGACCAGACGAGGGTGTGCGGTTGCAGTATGCGACGTGATTCGAGACTTTACCAATTTAATATTGTTTGATGTTACTTCCTTGTAGAGATAGGTGATTTTACTTTCATGAGATATACAACATTATACATTAGAGATTGGTATGGATGCATTTATATATTTATTAGTACGTATAAGTGAAATAAAACAAAAGTATTATATAATAATATAAGTAAATTGATAGAGGTCTAACTTTTTTTGAGGTAGCAACATTGCAATTTTTTAAAAAATATAAAGAAAAATATAAAGATAAATATAAGTTGGTCTTACAGAAAAACATCAGAACTAGAAGATAATATAATATACAAGAAAAAAAAAACAGGCCAGTCGTGGCGCAGGGGCACAAACAGTGATTGTAAACACGACTGGTTGTGGGTTCGATTCCCATTCAAGGAAATGAAATATTTATTTAAATTTATATTTACATTTCTTCGTTCTATTTCTTTCGTTCGTGTATTACCTCCAAATTTCGCCAGAAAGTGGGGTACGGAGTGTCTTAGCACTAGGATCCTTCTGCCTACTCTACTGAGTGCGGAATACACAGCGTGAAGCTGATTTGATTTTATCTTTTTTTATTTTAAGAAAAAAAGCTAAAAAAAGAAAAAAAAAACAAATCTAAACTAATTTCGAACACCAATCCCATACCACATACTGTGTATATAATCCTTTAATAATCAGATTTAGAAAGCTGCCAAGAGCTGTCTCTATCGTAGTCGCTAAGGGTTTAGTTCTTGACATCGTGTATGATAAAACGAGGCGAGGGTTGCCCCAAACGCAAACAAATGGAAATGTCGTGTATGGTAATATTTAGGCAACGGTGCGAGTGTTCATGGCCCTACTTAAGATGTACGCTGTAGTTGGGACAACTTGGCAAAGGAGAATTTTGCATGAGATTTTGTGTTGTTTTGCAGTTAGTTTGCTTTCTTTTAATTTCATGCAGTATCATGCACTAGCAGTGTAGTTAAAGTGAGAATGGGAAGTTAATGTTAGGACATTCAGTTTCCATTAAGACAGTTCTAGTTTTATTCTTTAGTTTTCGCCAAATTCTGAAGGTATTGCGCGTTGAATGGACAAACTAAACGTAGCGCTTTACCTCGTTGAATGCCTCGAATAATTAGACGGGAAGCGAGTAATGGAATGTCTTAATTCTAGGTCCCCCCTGACTAGCCTCCTATATGCGGGATACAGTGAGAGACTGATTAACGATAAAATAATAACTTTCCTTGTGAAACCTTGGAAGTACTAACAGCGTTTTTTTTGTTAAAATATATTTTTCACATCTTTTCACAAATTTAACATATTTAGATTTGATATAAAATATTTTTTTAGCTTCACACTAACAATATACGTTGCATTGCAAATTCTGTGGAGGAATTCAACACCTCGCTTATCTAATGACAAAATGAAAATTATTAATTCCCCCGACTGTAAATCGAACCTAAAACCGTTGCGCTAAGATATAAAATATTATATCACACATACATATCAATTACCACACTTTAGCCCAGTTTAACCAAAGTGCGGGTCTATCAATTAGTTAATATCGACGTTTCCCCGATATCAGAAACACGTTCACCTAACCTCATCAATCTATTAGAGACAATTAGCGACAATGGCACACACGGAAACACCATTATTCTTATTGACTGGCATCCTTTGAAAATTTATTATAGTTATTATTAGTCAAATTTTGAGGCTGTCGTGGCGCAGGGGCTAAAGGGTGTGTAAAGACGGTTGTGGATTTGATCCTAACTCGTGGGGATGTTTATTATTTATTAATATTTTCATTTCTTAGTTATAGCACCAAGGCAAAAAGGCATTGAGTTATGCCACTCGCACAATACGTAATGCTTCTAAAAATTCTGCGAATGTGGAGAACGGAGCGTAAAGAACACTATGTTCCCTCTGCCTACCCTGCGGTATGCGGGATACAGCGTGACGCTGATTTATTTTTTATTTATTAATTTTGTTTTTATATTTAGTACCTACTGATGTAAAGGCTGTATACTCAAATCTTGTACCTAAAATAAATTGAATTAACCATCTAATGCGCAATCTTTTTAAATAGATCAAAAGCATAAAACATTAAGATATGGTATAAGGTACAGAGATAAGCGATAAATGATAATATTTTTATGTCTTTTAAATTTAGCATTTCACATTTTTACAATTTTTTCGCATATAGCAAGAAACCTAGTGTAAATACACTCCGCTATCTACTTACCCATTCGGGAATTGAACTCCCAATCATTGCGTTTAGAGCCAGACACGATTCGCACTCATTAAAATCCACGAAACGTAAAAAATCAAATCAGCTTCACGCTATATCCCGCACACAGCAGGGTAGGCATAGGGAACCTAGTGCAAAAATGAAATGGAAATATAAATTTAAGTAAATATTTCATCTCCTCGAGTGAGGATCGAACCCACAACCAGTCGGTTTTACAGTCACACTTTGTGCCGCTGCGCCACGACTGGCCTCAATCAACGAAACCTATTTTTAAATAATAAAACAAAGCAGGGCATCTACGTTGTAGCGGTGGCTCTATGGTGGACAGTCCTCATTAAAACGGTAAACCGACCGTAAACTGGCTTAAAACCCGCTGCACTTTGTAAGCGAGTAAAATAGTCACTGTCCACGTTCGGCGATGTAGGTATCATCAAATAAGGTTTAAGCGACAAAGGCTGGTCGACTAAATTAAGCAATCAGCTCCCAAATTTCATTAGGATATATTTTTTGTTCTTTTTTATTTATTTTGTTCATATCCCTTTTTATTCTATATGAATGTGTAAAAGGGATTAAATCATTACTATGATATGAAATAAAGAATATATATAGAATAGTATATATATAATTTTTCTACAATCGTTGCAATATTTAGCTTCACGCTGAATCCCTTTCCACAGATAGCAGGGTACGCAGAAAGAACCTGTAAACCTAGTGTTAAGACACTACATTTCTATTAAGACACTTCCGATCTCTTTTAGTCGAAACACTTAAAAATAAAACACAACACACACCGAATTCTGGAGGTAAAATTGTGTAAAAACATTTTAAAAAGACACTAAAATGTATGCACTTGCTCCTTCCTATAAAACCTAACAAGACCCAATTTCACGGTTCCCGTAAACGCGGAGTGTTCGAAGCCTCTTAACCTTAAATTTAATAAACGCTTTACACGTGGAAGTCTAATTGGCTTTTACCTTTCATCTTTAATCCCTTTTTGAAGAACGAGAAGCCTGGAAGAGATTTTACCGCCTTTACATGATCCTCAAAGTGAATTGCGATAACGGAAACTAAATAAAAATATAAATTTATTTAATTTGTATGGAAATTTTGAATTAGGTACTTTTATTTAGTTTTTTTTTATACAGGAAAATAATGAAGCCAATGAAGAGATTTAAACTCCTTCATAGCGCAGTGGTTAACTATCTGATTATAAACGGCATGGTCGTGCCTTCGTGGTTAAAGTCGTTCAAATGTCACGTAAGTAACAGTATCTCTTAATTCCACAAAGTAAAGGCAAAGGCCTTACTAATAATTTTCTTTATAAATTAAGAAGACAAATGATAAATAATGTTTTCTTATATATTTTAATTATTTTAAGTCAATAATATTGATGCCGTCGTGGCCCAAGGGCACAGGGGTGTGACTAAAACGGTTGTGGGTTCGATCCCCACTCGAGGGAATTAATGATTATTTCTACAAATTTTCATGTCTTCGCTCTGGCACCAATGCAAAAGCCCGGCGTTGAGATCTGCCACTTAACAAGCAATGACTAGAAAAATTCGGCGGAAAGTGAGAAACAAAGTGTCTTATGTGCGGGATACAGCGTGAAGGTGATTTATTTATTTTTTAATATTAACATAAACGTTCTTCCATTCTAAACAAGCTATAGCGTCTAAAACAAATACGTTATATATTAAGAAATACAAAACTATAACTAAATTGGCCATACATATCAAACCAGAATGTAATCCAAAATGATAAATCCTAATGCAGAGGCAAATTTGCTATATACGTGGACAGTGTTAACTGGTCTCAGGACGCGCCAGCACTACCTTAGTATAGAGTATAATAGAATATCCGATGAGCGTATCACTAATGTTGACTATTGTTATTATTATGGTTATTTTGCCTATATTACTACTATTATATATTTGCGTGTATTTTTGCCACAAAATAGAAAAAGTTGATGTTTTTTCTCTCCCGTAGAAATTTCGCGGAATTATCTTTTAGTTCTTTCAATTTAACCACGTGCCAAATTTCTACTTTCTAATTCCAGAAGTTTTGTCTGTGCGTTTTCAGTCGGTTTGTCAGTTTTTCTAATAAATAAAACTGTGCTCTTTATACATTTTAAGATATTTCGGCATAATTAACTCTAAAATATAATAATAAATAGTGGAATTTGGTTAAATATATACAGAAGCTAGGCTCCAGTTAATGCGCATTGTAAAGAGATGCCTTAAGCCTACATTTGGATCGCAAGTTCAAAGCACTGCTCTAAGCTTCTCAACCTGCAACATGATGGGCTGAAGTCGCCCGCGTAAGACTGTTTTTGTGTCTTATTTAAGGCTGTCGTGACGCAGGGGCACAGGCGTGCGGCGGTAAATGCGACAGTTGCGGGTTCTATTTCCACTTATGGGAATAAAATAATTAATATTCATTATTTCGGTGTGGAACACGTCAAAGCGCGGCGTTGTATTTTATGTCAAAAAGTGCATGAAACCTACTCCCAATTACCTACACCGTTGATATTTAAATCCAAATATCCATTCTTCTGATAAAACGAAAAAGATATATAACTGCTGGTGCGATTATATATAAATAATTTTTCTATTTTTTTTAACAAATAAATAATAAGAACAAATAATAACAACATACCGTTTCCAATACAAATAACACGATAACAATCTAAATAACAGAAACTCGTTCAAACGCTACATTAATTTCGAATGGCAACAAAATTGAATTTGAAATTGAAACAATGCCATTTCTATGGACATTTAGTTCTAAGTTTATTGCTGACGCGTTGCGTATAATCCCCTCGCTTGACCTGAATGTAAAACACAGGTAAGCTATGTTAACCTAAGGGTTTAAGTTGCGTTATTTACGCTGTAGGATAAGTCAATCATACTTACCCGCGTATATAACAATATTTACTTAGAAAATACTGCATGGATGAATAAAGATATGAAAATTATTAAAAAAAACCCTAAGAGAATGAGTAATTTGTGCCGAAAAAAAGGAATTTTGCCAGAAAAATAAGAAGGCATCCTCCATACTGTCCAAAATTCTTGTTGCCAAATAGTCTAGAACGTTTAATTAAGCGGCAGAAGTCTTCCAACGAGATTAGGAATTACCAGCTTTTGGCTTTAATATCCGGAGAGTATTTATTATTTTTCTTACATTTTTAATTAACATTTTTGTATAGCATATTTCTACCAGTTTTTTAATTAAAACAATATATTTCATACATTTTAGAACATTTTCTAAAATTGTAGTACAGAGCTTTGCAATGATTCAGAAACTACGTCGAGATTACGTGACTAGGCCATATATTGGTTGAGGCTTTCCACTTACAGACTTCCTGGCCAACGTAACCACTTCTATTTAACAATGGGTGGAAATATTGTTGTGACAAACTGAAATAACGTTATTAAAGCAAAAAGTGTAATTTAGTTACTCATAATATGAAAGCTTATTAGGAAGCTTTACAAAATATGTTTTGATTACAGTTCTTATCGAGTTTCTTCATGTAGGAAAAGGAATGATATATAATTATATAGTAGGCAGGTAACTTAGTGTTAAAACACTCTGTTTCTCATTTTTGGAACGAATTTGGAAGGCATTGCGTGTTGAGTGGCGGAACTCAACGCCGTACTTTGCCTCGACACAAGAGCGAAGAAATGAAAATATGAAATATTTCATTTTAAGTGGGAATAGGATCCACAACCTGTCACACGGTCACACGCTAGCGGCCCTACGCCAAAACTGGAAAAGAAAATTGTACAGAATTTCTCAACAAAATTTTAGGTTCATAATAATAAACATTTATACAAAATTATTTTCCAAATCGTTGTAATATGAATATAAGAATCGGAAAATAAGGAAACTCAACGTATGCACATATTGAGTATCAATTTATGGAAATTGAATGCCTCAAAATTGGGGCAAAGGATTGTAGATAGGAAGTAGAAACTAGCGACGTGCTTTGTTCTCTCTTATATAGCTATATACGAATGTAAATTGATACGATTTCACGCAATCTGATATAGAATTATACAAAAACTGTTAACTGTTAAAATACTACTAGCTTGAGTTTAAATAAAATTACATAATATTAAAAGATGATACTTAATATATTCAGGTTAATTTAATTATATATTTATTCATACAGACACCATTCGTGGCATTGGGACAAATAGTGCGTCTGTAACTGCGATAGATTGTGGGTTCGATTCCAGCCCTTTCCTTGCCCCATTCCTTGCTCTGGTATAGAGGCAAATTGCAGCGTTTAGTTCCGTCACTCAACACATAATGCCTCCAGAACTTGACGGAAAGTAGTAGTTTTAACACTAGGTTGCCAGGGTGTTTCTGCCTACCCGCGATACATCGTAAAGCTAAAAAAAATTGGAAGTCTAATAATTTGGCAACAGCATTGTTATAATTCAAACAACAATTCTTCCGACATAAATAAAAACAAGATAATTTACGAACAAAACAAACCATTTATACGGATTAGCCGCTTATCGTGTTTCTCTAAATCATCTTACATCGGTGCTATTTTTAGTAATCTCACTTTCATTTGTATTTATTTGGACGTGATAATCCTTAATTTGTTATCTTTGATAAAATTCAATGATGTATGGGAGATGAAAGAAGTAGTCGTGATCGCTTCGTTAAATTACATTTACTAATATTATAGTTACTATTAATAACTGAGCATGGTGTTTTGGTTTAAATCCTAGTCATAAAAACTACCATTTTTCAATAATTTATTTTTTTATTTTATTTCTAGAAAGTGCGGCGTTAAGTTCCGAGGCAATTTGCCTTAAATGTAATTAGTGAGAGCTTCGCGTTATAGAATAAAATATTTTTTATTATATAGCATATTTTACTTATATATTTAATCATTTATAATATATAAGAAAGCATTGGAAGATAAAATGTACGATGTAACGCAACCCTAATAGGAGAGTTGAAGCCACAACTAAATCACAGAAAAGAGATTGCTATGAAATATTATAAATAATCACAAACGACTTCATAAATTATAATGTATATTTTTCCTTTAATATAGTGTAAATATTAAGTGTGAAAACAATTCATAAACGTTAACCCTATTTAATTTTAAGCGTTGGTTAAAATTGCTGTATTCAAGAAATAATTGCAAAAATAATATGTACGGTATTTTATAATAATATTGAAAGTAAAATTTACCGCTTCAGTATAAATTAAACCTGTCAACAATTATCTATAGAGTTGCAAGGATTTTTCAATTTTTTTTATTATACCTTTTTTATATATTTTTGTCCCAGTCGTAACGGCACAGGCGTGTGACTATAAACGCGACAAGTAGCAGGTTCATTTACTAGCCGAGCTAATGAAAGTGCCAAGGGAACGCGGCGTTGAGTTCCGCCAGTCTACTCTGCTACTTGCAATGCCTACTCTGGTACTTGCGGGATACTATAAAACTAAACGTGAAACTGTATATATATTACATATTTTCTTTAAAAATATAACGTTTTTGATAATTTGTCTAATGAAAAGAATAGTTAACAATCGCATACTTATAATACACTTATTTATATTAAAAAGAGATATCACATAATTAAATCAAAGCCTTAAGAACTCGGCGGAAAGTGAGGAACGGAGTGTCTTAACACTAGGTTCTCTCTGAAGCTGACATAATTAAATGTTAAAACTATTCTGAACATTTTAGTTGGATATCTAACTTTCCTATACCAACACGTAACACATACTAGTGGCCTTGAAGTGAAAGTGAGATACGAAACTCAAGTAACGTGCAATATCGGGCGTTATCTATATTAATATATACGCAAGATATTGCTACTATGTATATATATATCTAACACATTTTAGAATTTTAAAACGATTCTAAAATGAATTAACTAAGAGGATTTATATAATTTAGTCTCGAACAAAATAAAAGTCGTAATTTAATAAGCGGCAGTAAGAGCTAATACAACATTTTTGTCGAAATTTCTAATTCCTTAAGCGTCAGGCGCCGTTAATTAGGGTAAGAAGTCGTTAGAGGCGATTAAAAAACTGAAGTGGCTGGTTGGAATATAAAGTTGGCGAACGGATGAGAAAGCTCGTTTGTGCGTTAGAGGTCTTTTGAGGAGATTATTTGTGTATTTTAAATGTACTGATAAGAAAAACCAATGCGTGCATTTTTCTACATACGTTTCTTATCGATAGCAACTTACTTACTTAATATACGTAAAGTTTGTTTTGTAAACACAATTTCGAAAGCTATGAACGTCAATTAAAGAATATAGTGGTGACCGTCTCTAGCCGCAAACAAATCGAGTGTCGCCGCGCGGTTTTAAGGTCAACCAGCACTTTTGTACTGTAAGGTTAAAAAGACCGCGCCCGCAGTCTTCGGATTAACCTATTAAAAAGGAAAGCCACTTCTAACCACTATTTACTCCGGCGGCGATACAAGCACGGCTGCGACCGGGAAAAAATAAACACTGATCGATTCCGACGTGCGCTATTTGTTTTCTTGCGTGTCAAAGGAGATTCGGGTGCTTTTTAGCGTTTTCGCGACTTACGCAACGAGATGGGCACGTGGGTCGGCCGGGCGCGGCGGTGGCGGGGCGCGCGACTGGGCGGGTGCGTGGCGGGTCGCCGCCGTCGGGGCCCGCGGAGACGGTGTGCGGCGGGCAGCGCGGCCGGAGCGGGACTGGCCGCCGCCGCGCCTGCGTGCGCCGCGCGCCGCCTCCACCCCCCGTTCATGTAATATTTATCTTGGATTAAGAACTAGATAAGAAGCTAGCGAGACGTGCCGCGGGATCGGCCTCCGATCAATTTTTCCTTTTGGTCAGATTTAATAGGTTTGAACCAGATCACAATTGAAGGATTGAAATATGTTTTTTTTTATTTTAATAAAATGATTTAAGAATAATAATTGTAATGTAATATATTTAATAATGATCGATTAGGAGCTGTTACAGTCGAGTCGAGTCGAGTCGAGCCGGCGGTGTCGGATCAATCCCGCGCTGGCTGGCAGGCGGCGCTCGGCGGGCGTCGGGCGCGGTCGCGTGACGTCAGCGGGACGCACGCGCGGCGACAGGTGGGCGCAATGCGCCGCACCTATCATATGATTATGACGTTTCGTAGCGGGCTTGCTGGCGGCAGCGGGCTACGGAGCAGCTACGTTGTGACGGAGAAGTTTGCCGTCAACATTAAAAAATGTTTTATATTTGATAAAGCATATTTTTTGAGCAAGATTATTTGTTATTGTCACATAGTAATTAATCAGAATTAAAGAATATATGATAAATTTAATAAATTTACTTATATATGACAAAGAAAGAAATACATGTTGTAACTGATACCCCGAACACCTTTAAGGATATTATTTAATGAATAACGCTTTGACTCGTGATGTGTCTAGTGGTTAGAACTTTTAATCGTGAGTAACCCAAAATCTTTTACAGGTTCAGAGGTGACAGTGTTAAGAAAGTTATATTTACAATATATGAGTTTAAAATAGTGACATCAAAAGATATCCATCTAATAAGATATTTGCCATCAGGAGTTTATTTAACTTGACAATATTTATCATAACTCGAAGCTATAACTGCAAGGGCACCGCCCCGCTCCTACATTGTGAATTCCGACGAGAGAGACCGCGGCTGCAACAGTCTTTCTTGAACCAAACCAAATCAAATTGAAAAAAATCATTCCTCGAGGGGGCCATACAACTTATAACTGTCGCGTACACACAGTCACACATCGGGTTGCTGCGTCGCGTCTCTCGTCATAATAATATACGTATAATAGGTAATTAACATTTCTGACGTATTTTCTAAACGACAAAAAGTTTCAAATGGTGGTCAGCTTAAAAACAACACAAAATTGTGACAAACATTGAAAAAAAAAACTGATTCAATTTTTATGTAATTCCCCGATAACATCTCATTAATGATAGCCTTTCGCGAGTAATCGCGTTAAACGGCGTGTTAGTAGACACCCATTCCGCCGTTTTAAGCTATTATTATTGGTATAGCTGGGTGTGCCGGAGTTTGGCTTTCCGACGGTGCTTTTAAGTTATTAATGGAACTGGCCCGACTGCTAATTGCTGTTTGATGTTATTTTATTTTGGGAACAGTTACGACAAGTTTTATTTGAAGATTTTTCAAGATTTGGATAAAATTGGTTGTGTTAATTTATTGCCTTTTTTTATTTATATTGGGGTGTTATCTGATTAAGCACATCGCAGGATAGGCAGTAGGAACAGTAGACACTTCATTCCCAATAAGACACTTCTATTCCCTACTTTCCACAGAAATCTGGAGGCTATGCATTTTGAGTGGCAGAAACTCAACGACGCGCTTTGCCTCGTTACTCGTTCTGGTAACGAGGCAAAGCTGTAATGAAAATATTAAATATTTAATTTCTTCGAGAAGAAATCGAATCCACAACCTGTCAATAAACTTGTAGCGTTTACAGTCCCACACTTATGGCTATTCGCCACGACTGGCCTTAATTTTTTTTTGACAGTTTTTATCAACGTGAATTAAAAGAAAAAAGAACTCGACATGACTATAATAAAATGATCAGACACTCTACCTACCTCAAACGTTATTCACACTTTATATATTTGTACCCCTATACGCTGAAGAAAATTGGAAAATTACAATTTTGCTCACGTATTATTGTATAACTTATGGAGATCCCTTCTACTAATGTTATTTTTATATGTAGTTACTACAATATTTAAAGTTAACGCTATATTATATAATGCATATTTACATTTTAGTAATATACATACTAGCGGCCCACTCGCGGCTTCGTTCGCATACCACCTATATATTTTTTTATACTGGATTCAACAGATTGATTATATAATTTATATATTAATCATTTTTCATAATTTTGAGAAAGTGCAAGCACTACGTGGCTCCCGCGGGATTCGGGTTTGCGTCCGTAAACAGAGCGTTGAATTATTTTAATTTTACATTTTCTCGAAAAGTATACGTACAAATAAACGGCAAAGATTATCTTCATATAATTTCCATGATGACGCAATAACTTTTGGCCGTAACTTTAAATATCTTTGTCAAATAAAAAACTGAAATCGCACGTTCAATATTTTTTTGTAGCAAATGTCTTATTGTGACTTATTTATAGAAGATAGATATATGGTGTCGCGGACTTTATTCTAGAGCTAATGAAACTTAATGTTTTTGTACTACAATGTACTTACGCATAGGTAGGTATTTCTGCAGCGCACGCGGTTAAAGTAATACGATGGCGTTCTTAGATGTTGTCATTTCGTTATTTTACTAAGAATTAAACCGTAATGTTATAAAGCAAAAAATAAGTCAATCTGACCAGTTCCAGAGAACTTAGCGTTTAAACAAACAAACTCTTTCACTTTATTATATTAGTATAGACGGATTATAACATACCAAAAATATTTTTTAAACTTCAAGATGTATTCTATGTTACCCACTTTTCTAGCCTTCATACAGTTGGCTTAGCACATAACATAGTGTTAAGGAAATTTTCATTAATTTCTCACTTTCCGTTCGATTTATCTTCTTGCTCAACACTACGATTTATCTTTTTGCCAACTCGAGAAAACAAAAATTTCTCATTCCATCGAGTGGGAATCAAACCTACTACCGTTCCGTCTACGTCCTCTTAAAATAAAATTAAAATTGAAAATTAAATTAGCTTCACGCTGTATCCCGCACACAGCAGGGTAGGCAGAGGGAACCTAGTGTTAAGACACTCCGTTCCCCACTTTCTGCCGAATTCTGGAGGCATTGCGTGTTGAGTGGCAGAACTCAACGCCGCGCTTAACCTCGACACCAGAGCGAAGAAATGGAAATATAAATTTAAGTAAATATTTCATCTCCTCGAGTGGGGATCGAACCCACAACCAGTCGGTTTTGCAGTCACACCTCGTGCCGCTGCGCCACGACCGGCCTCTTCTCTTAAAATATTTTTAGTAAATTAAAAATAACTTGCGAATATAACTAGCTACAGTCATAGACACTATTAAATTAGTTATTAATTTTGTTAGCTTCACACTGTATCCCGCACACAACGGGGGAGGGTTAAATCAGTCTGTTCCCCCATTTCCTGCCGAATTCTGGAGCCATGTTAACTGAAGCCGAGCCATATTCGAAAAAACTATCAAGAAAAATATACCTTGCTGAATTTGTAAGTTGTGTTTAAAAAAAACTTTTCAAAAACATGCAACAATTTCGACGTACCTTGACAGTAAGATTGAGGAAGAGTGGCTTAGTGGTCAGTCGATTTGGATGAATTCCAAGAAGCAAGTAAGTACAAAAAATATACGCTTTCTAATAAATATAAGCAAACGGCAATGGTAAATCAATATGAAATCAAGAAAATTCCTCGAACGTGGTTTCTATGACATTTTACACCAGTAGAGTCCAATAGAAGGAAAACATGAAAGATGTGGTCACTTTAATCCCGAATCCGCTTAACCGAGTGCCAAATGAAATATCAGTATACAAATATAACACGTACATTTTAAACGACCTCGCAACTGAGGCTCGTAGATGAAAAATTAATTAAAAACCTCACAGTACCGTAAGCGTCTTGTTTGAGTGCGATATAAGCGCTAATCCTTAGCTTTGTTTTAATCAAATTTTAAAATATATTTTTGCAATGAAACATTTTTTGCACGATATGTAAATGCTTCTTTAAATGTCTATGCTGTTTTTACTTTTGATTTTTATACATCGTTTTGGTGCATCAATGACGTATTTTATGTTGGTTTTTTTTAAAAAAATGCATGTTTTAAAACAAATGTTTTAAAACAAATGTTGTACTAAATTAAAAATATTATTTCTTGTAGTAGACTTTGATTTATAAAAAAAAACATTATAAAATTTATAGCATCTTTAGATTATTTCTTCACGCTGTATCCCACACACAGAAGGGTAGGCAGAGGGAAACTAGTTTTAATACACTTCGATTCCCACTTTCCGTCAAGTTCTGGAAGCATTGCGTGTAGAATGACGGAACTCAACACCGCGCTTTGCCTTGACACCAGAGCGAAGTAATAAAAGTATAAATGTAAATAAATATTTCATTTCCTCGAGTGGGCATCGAACCCACAACCATTTTACAGCCATATTTTGTGTCTCTGAGCCACGACTAGCCTACCACAATTCTAGAAAATTGGACAACAAAGCTCAGTACCTTTAAAAAATATACAATGTAGCGTCCGATATTTCAATTAAAGAATAAATAACCTGACTTCAATAAAATTCTAAGGCTCTGAATCTAATAAAATATATATATAAAAAAAGGGTGCTCATAAATAAAATACGACAGGTATTAAATAAATATTGGTGGGAATGTATTCGTAGTGGATTCGTAGCGATTGGTCGACTTAAGCGCTCGTAGACGTGCTACGAATGCTACGCGCTACGGGTACGGACTACAGGTCTTAATATGATGAGACTATTTTATTATGGACGTAGAAAAAGTATTTGCGAGAATTCAGTAAAATAATAATATATTTGCTGGGATTTAATTTATATGGATATCATTTTATTCTTTCACTTAATTTATTTAGACATGCCTAATATTTCTATCAACTATTCATAGTATATTGTTTGTGTATCGAAGGCCTAATATAAAAAATAATAATATTCGATTCCTTTTTCATGTGGATAAATTGTGTGTTGAGAATGATGGGTACCAACACAGTATATTGTATATCAGATTGAAAAATAAACATATTTTTTAGCTTATTTAGATACTTCCTTTCCCGACTTTCCGGCGAAATCTCCGGATATTCTGTTTTGAGTGGCGGGACTGAACGCCGCAATTCGCCAGAACGAGAACATAAAAATATTAAATAATTAATTCCTTTGACTAGAAATCGAAAACACACCCTTTGCGTTTACAGTCACCCCCTTGTGCCCCTGCACTATAACGGCCTCAAAACATATATGTATATGTATATTTATGAATTGAACTTACCATTGTAAAGCACAAACAAATAACAATTTTATGTTATTGACTCGATTGTAGTGCAGTGGATCAACTTCTGGTTCTTCATTAATTTTTGATTAATTTTTTAATTCACTCTGCCTACCTACCATGCAGGTAACTTCGTGCGGATTTAGAACAAAAAATCAAGGGGCTGGATTTTAGATCCAGATCAGTCTAGAGGTCTTTTTTAGGGTCCCCTACCTTCAAAGGGAAAAACGAAATCCTTATTTTACAGGATCACTTTGTTGTTCGTCCATCCGTCCGTCTGTCAAGATCCTTTTTCTCACGAAGCGAGAACGTATCAAGCTGAAATTTACATCAAATACACAGATCTATTGATCCTTAGATCTGTGAAAAAATTAAACTTCTAAGCCAACGCAATTAAAAGATACCGTTTAATGCCGCAAATTTCCGAAACTCGCAAGGGAATCAAAACCTAAAGGGTATACTTCCCGTGAACTCAGAATATAGAAAGAAAACGTCTTCTAACACAGATAAAGAAAAAATTGCGAAAAGTGAAAAATTATCGTTATTTCATGAATAAAAAAAAACAATACAAACTTATATTTGTAGTTCATTTCATACAAATGAGTGCAAATGCACGCAAACTTAAGTTTGATAACCTTTACAAGGCCTACAGTGTACTTGTATCCGTTGACCTAACAACTAAATTGTTAGGGAAGCCTCGGTGGGCAAATCCGACTCGCACTTAATCAGTCTTTTTTTTAATATTTTCAGGGTTCATTTTCTGTGTTTTAAAATTTTTGGGGTGGCACTCACTCCGCCACTCTTACCACCATGTTGCCTATCCTACTAAGCAGAAAAAGTGTTTAAAAAAATACCTAAAGTAACAAAACTAAATATAAAATAAAATATACACAACAATTGCGTAAATAAACGAATAAAGGTAATATTTTTAAACATTAACCCGCGCCTCTTGGACGGTTTCTAAAGAGGCGCGCGTTCAAATCCCGATCATCCCGTTCAAATTTTTATATGTTTTCTTAATAAGAATAAAGGTAATATTAAAGATTCAATAACCACACTAGTCTAAAAACTAAATAAATCATATTTCCATCAGGCCCTTAATGGAGAAAAGTGATAAGTGAAGTTTTCAATACATTATTCCATTGTTACCAAGTTGGTAATGGAATTGGATAGAACCACGAATTATGGTACAAATAAAACTTTTCATATAGTTTGAGCTCACTCATTTTTCATGGAGCAATATAATCTCAGTTTTTGTACGCAATAGCTGAGTTATTAATGTTTAAACACTTTGTGTTTATAATGAAAATTGTGGTAGGCGTTTATACGTTTGCTTTAAGTTGCAGCAACTGTTTTTATTAACTGCTACAATGATATATATNAATATTTATATATATGTATATATATATAACACGAGGTTCCCACGTTCCCTCTACACTCAAAATCAGTCACAAATCAGAATAATCAAGATCAGTCTAAGATCCCTCTGTTATCTTGCAATGCGAGAAGCATAAAGCATATTTTTTTGGTACACAGAGTATTTTTTTCATTTAGTTTGATCATCTTTTAATACTAATATAAAATAGCTACCCTAACATACCAAAAAGTGACTTATGCCTTAAGAAACAACGTAAATAAGAACAAATAATATATTGAAAAAAAAAACAAAAATAAAAGACTAACATTTCTCTTCTCTCGTAACCCTTAAATTCTAAATATATCGGTTTCATCGTCTATAATGAACCTCTAGAAGTAATTGCTGCCAGCACAAGCTACACGCTCCATAGCCGCCGTTAATGAAGAGAAGGCGGCGCTATAATTTTCGCGAGTTATCACTTCACCTACTACGAAATATGTACTTAAATAATGTTGTAAGTTCTTACATACGATGGTGTGTTTGGTATGTGGCTGAATGTGGCTATAGGTTGAAATTTTGCTGATACAGTTCCCTCAATCACTTATACGAAATCAGTAAATGAGTGGAGAAAATGAGAATGAATTGATTTATCTCCAACTACTCCCTTGCCTACTTCATAAAATGTCCATTGTCCTTTACATGTGTGATGTTTAAAAAACTAGTATTATTTTACTTAATTTTTTAAATATTAGGCTGAGATCCCAGGGCCCCCAGACTTACGTCATCTTAGCAAAGCTGAAATTTTTAGGATTAATAGTCTTATATATATATTTAACACTGTATGTGTATTTACTAACTTGAAAGTGGCTCTTTCAGAGATAGCGTGTATTTAAATATGTTTTTAAGAATGGTGTAAACAATGCATATTTATTATTACCAGACCCGTTACGTGGGCCTTTTTTCCTGCCAGACGTCCTAAAGGTTGTTTAAAATTGGCGTAAAATGTGCTATACTGGCAAGCTTTAATTTTACATTTATTGTTTTCGGACTATCAAGACTCCTTAAAGCACACAGATTAATCCGATGGCTCAATCGTCCTCCCAGACAGAGATGTACCTTTATTTTGCGCTACCCCTGAAAGGGCCCTACTTTCAAGTTAGTGTGTATACATACTGCCTTAACTATATGTTAGATTAATAGTCCTCACATTTTCAGCTTTGCTAAAATGACGTAGGTCTGGTGGCCCTAAGTTATAAATATTGTTATAAATAGATACTAATTCATTTATTTTAAAAAGCATTAGTATCAAAATGTATTAAAAACTAATCTAAATTACAAAGAATAAATACAAAGAAGAAAATTCTCAATCAAAACCCAAGATAGTTTCAGAAATAATAACGTTAGAGGTCTAGACAGTTCGGACGGTGCGGTACGTGCGCAGCAAAGTTTCAAAGTTTGCGAGCACGTGTCAGTTATACATACGTGCGAATTAAAACAGGCAACTCCAGCCGCTTTACAGATATCGCTACCAGCATGTAAAGTATTGCATCATCAGCATCAGTGTGTGGGATATACCCACACACAGCAGGGTAGGCAGAGGGAACCTAGTTTTAAGACACTCTGTTGCTCACTTTCCGCCAAGTTTTGGAGGCATTGCGATAATGTAGAGTCAAGATATTCTTTTCTCCGCTTTTCGGTTGAATTTGGGAATGCGCGTTGAGTGGAGAAACTCAACGATGTAATTAGCCTTTCTAGGTCGAAGAAATGAAAAATATTCTTTGATGGGAGTAAGGATAGAATCTACGAACACAGTTAATACCGGCAGAAGGTGTCTCTACGATGCGATGGCCACAATTACTACAATAACTTATTTTATAAAATTTATTTATTACAATAAAATTTCAGTATATTTGTTTACAAATATACTAGAGTTGAATAATCCTTTTCATTAATATTTATTAAAAACAACATTTGAGCAGTGAGCTCGCTACATCCGCTGTCACATTTCCAATTCCATAAATAATAATTTCCCGAAGTGACTGTCAGGATTGCACCAGCTTGTAATAAACACTATTTCTGTCCACTTTTATAAAAGCTCGCATTATTTATCATGTATGAATTTTTATTGCAAAACTAAAATATTTGGGTCAACTAAATAATATATTATTTTTCCATTGAAAAATTCCATTTTTAACTTTTACATGTATATTTTTTTGCTAGTTCCATTTGTGGTATGTTTCATTTTGATCGGAGCTATCATCTCTCGATCAAAAAAAAACAGCAAAATATTTTGAATTCAAAATATTTTTTCGCGTCTACCACAATGATATACGAATTTTATTATTAATGCTTCAGTGTACGTTACGTCATTTTTTTTAAATTTCATACTTTAATTAATTATTTGAAGCTTTCTTAAATTCCGTCTTTTGTAAGATCATATGCAAATTACATTAAACGTTTTTTTTTCAGCTTACACTATATCCTGCACACAGCAGGGTAGGCAGAGGGAACCAAGTGTTAAGACACTTCGTTCCCCACTTTCCACCAATTTCTAGAGGCATTGCGTGTTGAGTGGCGGAACTCAACACCGCGCTTTCCCCTCGACACCAGAGTGAAGAAATGAAAATATATATGTAAATAAATATTTCATCTCCTCGAGTGGGGATCGAACCCACAACCGTCGATTTACAGGCACACTTTGTGCCCCTGCGCCACAACTGGCCTCTAAACGTAACGACATAGTTACTATATTATATTATAGTAAAGATATTACTTTAAAGAGGGACTAACAGAAAATGTACAGAAAGAAAGAGAGAACTGGACTTAGAAAGTAGAAATATTGCATGTATGTAGGTTCAGGAGAGTATAAAGCACTGATAAAAGATTTTTCAACCTCCATTTTTTAATTTTACGTTTTAAAGTACACCCAAGTAAAGTCACGTGCGACTACTGGCTACCAAATTATGAAATCTGTGAAATTTCTACTTAAAAAAATGCTCTGGGATAAAATTATAATAGTGAAAAAAATAAAATAAATAAATCAGCTTCACGCTGTATCCCGCACACAGCAGGGTAGGCAGAGAGAACCTAGTGTTAAGACACTCCGTTCCCCACTTTCTGCCGAGTTTTGGAGGCATTGCGTGTTGAGTGGCAGAACTCAACGCTGCGCTTAGCCTCGACACCAGAGCGAAGAAATGGAAATATAAATCTAATTAAATATTTCATCTCTTCGAGTGGGGATCGAACCCACAACTAGTCGGTTTTAAAGTCACACCTCGTGCCACTGCGCCACGACTGGCCTATAATAGTGAACTTTTAAAATATTTAATAATATTTCATTTAATACGGCGTGGCGTCTGTTAATGATGGAGTCCTTAATGAGGGCACAGGTAGAGGCCGCCCAGCGTTAATTGCCATTGAATCGTTTTGACTGCACGTTCTGTTCGTTGCAAGTAATTTATTTAAAAGTTAGTCACTTTAAAAACAAAATAATTTTTTGTTTGTTATTGAAAAAGAAAATCTTAATACTGTGTTTACTATAACTATTAAATTAATATAGCGCTGAGAGCTTAATTTATATTGCTTATTGCGCGGCGTTAAGTGGCGAAACTCAACGCCGTGCTTTGTCTCAATACAAGAGTGAATGATGTATATGCGGCCACGCCCCTAAGTCGTGACCGCTAATTACGATCAGTAATAAAGTAACCACTGCTAAAGAACGTTGTCTTATTTATCCGCATACATATCAGTGGCGACGAGGATGGGATCCGAACCCACGCGTGCAAAGCACGTGTGAAAAATAATCCGCGGCTAGATTAATTCGTTACTCGATATTCCTATCAGCATATAATTATAAAATTCAATATATTAAAACAGACGATAATACAGTCGCGGATTATTTTTCTCGGTCGCCCATAAATAGCAGCTGTAGCGAAATAAACCACATTCACTCATATAGTATGTTAACAAACTCGGTACTATTAAATAATTTACCTATTACTTACAAACATATTCAATTAGCTACAAGTAAAGATAAAACGTTGAATATTGTAATGAAATATTTAATAAAGGGCTGGCCGCGCAAAATTAAATGTAAAAAAATATTTCCTTATTTCTTATGTAAGAAAGATCTCGAGGTAGAAAACGGATGCTTATTAAGAGGATATAGAGTTGTTATTNGTTCCCATCTTCACATGAAGGGATTGAACAGGAGGAGAATAGGGAGTGCGTTAATAAGGAAAATTTAGAAACTTGGGAGGACGCGGTAGGTACAACGGAAGACGGAACGGAATTTTCTAATCTAAATGAACCTTCCACATCTGCGAGTAGTAATGGTAATAGTAACGAGCTACCGAGTGAATCGTCACAAAACCGTTATGACCTACGACCTAGGAAAAACATTAATTATAAGATTTGAATATGTTATTGATTTATTTATAATATCCGGCTGTGTTTTTAAAAAAAATGTATATGTTTAGAAAATAATTAAAATGTAATTTACAGATTTTCGAAATAATGGCAAAGGAATGATGTATATGCGGCCACGCCCCTAAGTCGTGACCGCTAATTACGATCAGTAATAAAGCAACCACTGCTAAAGAACGTTGTCTTATTTATCCGCATACATATCAGTGAAGAAATGGAAATATTAAATATTTCATTTCGTCGAGTGGGAAATTAACCTACAACTTAATAAGTTCTTTGATTTTCACGATTATTACACATTTTAAATGAAACTATTTTAACCGGATTAATCGCATATATTTTAGATTATACAGTCTACCCGTGACCACGGACTACTGCAAAGTGTTCGAAGCGTCGGGTTCCCAAAATGTACAATCTAAAATATACGCGATTAATCCGGTTAAAATAGTTTCATTTAAAAATAACCTACAACTTGTCGCGTTTATATTCACACGTTCCTCTGGTGGCCAGCCATTTATGGCTGATAAAATAAGGGACAACTAAATGAAATAGAAAGAAAGAAAGATGAACAGTACATCTAGTTCCCACTAGGAAATTTGGTTGGCTTACCTCACAAAACGAAAAGCAAAGCAAAATGAAACGACTATAAGTATAAAACCTAAATATATAAGGCGTTGGAAGTATCGTTTATTCTATATATCTTTAAACAATAATTTATTTTCAAACTGCCTAACGCCATCTGAATAGGATTCAGTAGCGGAGTGCTTTAAAGTATTTGACAAGATAACGCGACGTCGAGGCAAAGCTCCTCCTGAAATATAGTGTTTGCTGCATCTTGGAAAATAATAAATTATATATTATTTTCAAGCGGACCAAATCTGATTATGTATTAAAATTTAAGTCGGTTAAATATCTGTACACATATTATTAAGATAAAGATTTTGTTTGGTTGTTCGTGCTAATCTCAGAAACTACTAGTTCGAATTGAAAAAATAAATTGCATCGGATAATTGATTTGTAGAAGAAGGCTATATAACTACACGTGGATTTTTTTGATGTAATTCATTATACCTGCCGTCTTATGCTGCGGTATTATAATCAAAAATGCGAAGACCGTAGCATTCGACGCTGCGTTTACTCTGCTGCGGATACTCCGTTAGCGATACTCCCCTAAGTAAGCTTAAAAAAAAAACTAAAAAGTCTATATTTTTTTATACAACATAAAAAACCGATGATCCATATTAAAAAATGTACAAAAATCAATACCAAAACGACAAGAAATAACGTGAAACGTAATATTTGGAAAGTTCTCGGCCACATCGGATAAGAATTATGGGACCCTAGAGTGCTTTAGTGCCCGCAGTCGAGATAGCTCGACGTCGAGACAGTACTTACCAACAACAATATTGGTGTTTCCAGCTAAAGTATACGGATAATAAATTTAAATAATAGAATAGATTTTGAAGTTTAACTCTTACTATCTGGACAGAATTTTAACTTAGCTATAACTTAAGTTATCGCGAGGTTAAGATTTACACGAGGTATTTTTTTTATAAAATCAGCTTCACGCTGTATCCCGCACACAGCAGGGTAAACAGAAGGAACCTAGTGTTAAGACATTCCGTTCGCCACTTTCTGCCGAATTCTGGAGAAATTGCGTGGTGAGTGGCAAAACTCAACGCCGCGCTTAACCTCGACACCAGAGCGAAGAAATGGAAATATAAATTTAAGTAAATATTTCATCTCCTTGAGTGGGGATCGAACCCACAACCAGTCGGTTTCACAGTCCCATTTCGTGCCGCTGCGCGACGACTGGCCTCTATTTTTATGATTTATTTTATTTTTATATTTTTTATTTTTTATTTTTATGATTTTAAGTAAAACTGTTTTTATAATGTCATTAGACAATGTACAGCGTTGCTTCTGATAACAATGTGTATAAAAGAAAAAAATAAGATTGATAATTATTAGGCTCTCTTTGGTTAAGAAGCAAACGAAGCGAAAAATCTTCCCAATCCCACTATTTCTTTTTAGCGTTACGCTCTATCCCACAAGCAGCAGGGCATCTAGAGGACATCTAGTGTCAGGACACTCTGTTCCCCATTTTTGTTTAGGGGCCAAACTCATTTGCTTTCGCTTTGCCTCGACACCAGAGCGAAAAAATGGAAATATTAAATATTTCATTTCCTCGAGTGGGAATCGAACTCGCGACCTGTCGCGCTTATAGCCACACTTTGTGCTACTGCGCCACGTTATATTCACTGCTTACTGTATTATAATAATAATAAATGTAATATCGTGAAAAAATGCCAATAATTCAGGCTTAAAGAACTGTAAACAACAAAGAATTGATTAACCCTCTCTCTCTTTAATATTTCAAAACGGTTAAAAATGTGAACCACTGTATAATTTATCCATCACGTAACACGTTCAAGTGAATATAGCCGCTATTGTGTGTTATTAGGGGTCAATGTCGTGTGGTTATTATTATTAATATTAAACTTTGATTATACGAGGTTACATTAACAAGGAGCGGCACCAATGAGCCGCGGGGTAGAGCTAATAAAACCGCGATTATACGTTGTAGCCGTATTAAATTCTAGATTTTTTGTACAGATTAGACTTGTAATTAACTTGAAAATGTTCCATCGTGCCCTTATATAATGTAGAGAAGGGAAATATTTTGAAAAAATATTTCACTTCTCTACATATAGAGTGCCTGCCTAAAAACTAGCCTTCGACGTTTGATACTTAGTGATGTAAAGTCGTATGTACTTGTAATTCTAGTGTAATTAAACATTTAGCAACATATATTGTTGCTCAACGATGGTTTATATGTTCGTTCTTAGCTTCATATAATATCGCACATAGCAGGATAGACAAATGGAACCTAGGAACCTAGTGTTAAGGCACTCCGTTCCCATTAAAACAATTCCAGTTCTAATTTTCCGCGGAATTCTTGAGATTTTGCGTGTTCAGTGGCGAAACTCAACACCGCGCTTTCCCTTATTACCAGAGCGAGAAAATGAAAATTTTAAATGTTTCCTGTTGCGTTTTCAGTCTTTGCGCCACAACTGGTTTCATTTTAATTATTCATTTATTTGTATTTGCATTTGAAAGTATTCATTTACACGGTAATGTAATCTCTAATACATATCTAATATAAAAAAATACGACCATAGAAAAAAGATGGTTTACCAATTTCTGCATCTCGAATCTCGAAATAAATCTCCATAGAGATCGTTACAAGAACTCCATAGACTTACCTGCAAAGAAAAAAACACATATTAAATATTTTTCTAATAACAAAATTTATTAATAAAAGTAGTATACAAATAAATATTTCCCATTATATGTAATTACATAGATATGGTAGTTTAACTGAAGCGTGATGTTATATTTAAATTAAATGCATTTTGATGAGACATCATCTTTATAAAAAAAATATAATAATATTGGAATCTTATAAAAATACCTCTAAAAATACAAATATCAATATGTTAAATGCAACAAAAAAAAAACAAAATAAAAAACAAAGATATAAAATATTTTTTACATTTATAAAGTGTGATTCCACACTTAAGAAAGAAATATACGCGTCTCTTCAATTTTTTTATACTCAATTTTTTATGTTTTCTAAAAAGTACAGACATACAAATAAACATACAAAAACAGCCCGATTTGAATTCATCACAGTTTTTGTTCCTTCTCTCATAACTGTAACAATATAGAAATACAGAAATTAGCCTTTTATTTATATAGAAGATAACGTTTATCATATGTCGACAGAGTGTCTGGAGAGGACGAAAGCAATCTCAACCAGTAGTTTCAGTAATACGATGTGATGGTAAATGATAAATCAAGTATAAATCGTCGCGGTGATTTGTCACGTCGCTACTACGATCACGAGAAATCATATCGTTACGTATAAGCTGTTTTTTATGCGCTCAATCTCATTATATAGCTTTTATTGTACTTCCCCAATGTAAAACTTCGGTAATATCAGGTTACGTGGCAAAGATGGTGAGTCATAGTCGTTGTATGAATCAACATGGATGTTAATGAATGTAAATTGCCTTCTTGTGTGCATGAAATATAGAAAATCTTTAATTTTTTTTTATAAAATATTAGTAACGTTACTGTACCTATATACGTTTCTTTTTTTACTATATTATGTACAACATAGTCAAAACTAAAAATTACTAGACAATTTTATTAAGTAAGTTTATGGGTTAAAAGAAATGACAAATATTAAATCTGATAACATATACTAAATAGCACAAAACAATATTATAGTTTAATTAGCGTTAACCTCATCAATAAATAAGAGTAGCAAAATATTAATTTCAAAAACCATCCCAACATTTAGATCACCTCTAAACAAACAGCAGCAATATTTCCACCACACAAAAAAAACAAATATGCCACAGAATATATAGCAAAAACACACACACACACACAAAAACCAGAGATAAACGAACAATAATACAGAATCGATATATTAAAAAGTAATAAAGCAACAAACCAGCTACTAAGCACACCCGTCTATGTCAAATAAATTCGCGCACCAATCGCCCTTTTCAATTGTCACTTTAAAAATGAATACACGGAAAGTCAATCTGGAGGACACAACTCACCGAACCTATTACCTCAGTGTAAAGTATACATTGCCATATCTAAATGGTGAATGGAAACGCGCCACCCGATGAATGCCGTTGCGATGCGAAATTATTTCTGCTATTCACCCGCTAAAATATTGGGGCTCTTTCTAACTAATGAGTCCATTCCATTGGTGCTTTCGGTCGTGGTACTGCAGGCCATCGGTGAATATGAAGGATGATACTATTTCTGATTACATTTTGCTTCTCTAAAGTTATTTTCTGGATGAATTTCTATTTATAATGAGTGAGAGAATATTGTGAAACTAAAATCTTAGAAAGATTTTTTATAGTATTATAATTTTATAATTGCCAGGTAATTTATTAGAGAGTATTATTTTTTAAATTAAATCAGCTTTACGCTGTATCCCGCACACAGCAGGGTAGGAAGAGGGAACCTAGTGTTCCGTTCCTCACTTTCCGCCGAGTTATGGAGGCATTGCGTATTGAGTGGGGGAACTCAGCGCCGCGCTTTCGACACCAGAGCGAAGAAATGAAAATATAAATGTAAATAAATATTTCACTTCCTCGAGTGGGGATCGAACCCACAACCAGTCGATTTTACACTCACACTTTGTGCCCCGGCGCCATGACTAGCCTCATTATTGTACTTTTAAATATACAATAAAAAATATTTTTTTAACTGAAATGTTATTGAAAAAAATTTGGATAACTAAAGTGTTCTTAAAAGTCGATGAACCTGATTAGTTGGACACTTAATTAAGCAATCAATCAATCATTTTTTTATACAAAAATGTCAATTTTTGTAAAGTCAATTTAAGATGTTAATTACATTTTTTTTTAAACTTCCATCTTAATTACAAACAATATAAATCAAGATTGTATTTTTCAGCAAATATTTCCCGAAGGCAAATTTCTTGTTTAGAGACGCGAGACGACCTATAGTAAAAAGCAAGTCTTTTATCATTTATATTTACTCAACCTTCGTTTCCGTGGAAATTAAACAAGGTCCTCTTCCGTCCGCGTCTGCATTCTCTGCTCCATAATAAGTACAATATTTCAATTTCAAAAACTCTAATGGAATTAGTTTTAACAGTAAATTCATTAAAAAAAATGTAAAATATTTGAGAAATTTACATATTTTAAGTTGCGTTCATACTACATACATACTTGTTTATTTATGAAATTATTAAATATAAATATATATTTAAAACTATTCTAAGCTTATTTGAGTAGAAAAATATCAATCGTGGTCGTTTGACAAATATGGTCTACGTGACTATGGTTACGAACATAGAATATTTAATATTATATCAGTCCCTTTTGGAAACACCCTAATTTTTATGTGAACTTTTATAAGTAACGTAACGCATTTAGAGGTGGTGGTGGTGGTAATGTAATTGTAGCTTCTTTCTGATCTATCATCTGTTACTCTTTTTCTCTCTCTCTCTCTCTCTCTCTCTCTCTCTAATAATTTTACTCGGTCTAATTAGAAAATTTAAAAGTTTTAAATTTTGTCACTGATGAGCAGTTATGTAATTTTTGTCTTCACTTTTTAAATTTTTAATATATTATTTAAATTAATGTTGCCATCCATATTAGATTTACCAATGTAAATACAAAAAGTAATTAAGCTAAACATTTTAGCTTTACATCGCTAACTGAGAACACGACTTGGTCAGTCAAGAATTGCTCCAACTAATTTGAAAGTTTAAACTTTATAGTTGTAAACTAATATTTTAAAGTGCATGAAAACTGCTTATGGATGTCAAAAGTTGCGATGATTAATTGAAATTCAGATTATGCAAACAAACTACGCCACATTTTCATGATCTAATAGTAAACTTAAATTCTTCTAGCAATTTTTAAAGTAAAATATGCAGTTTTTCGACGCCATAGTGGCATGTAGATGGATGAAGACTAGATTACTGGGGTTGTTATTTAAACATTTTTTTTCACGTGGAGAGAGGGGCGAAACGTGATTTATCATCAGGTTCTGTCTCTCCACTCTGTAATTTTTTTTTTTAGCTTAACGCTGTATCCCGTATATAGCAGTGCAAGTATGTAGAGGGAACCTATTAAAACTATCAATATTTTCCGTTTAATTTTCAAGACAATGCAATTCAGTAACGGAACCATTCACTTTATTTTATTACCAGCAGAAAGAAATAAAAATAACCCACTCCCTCCTAGTAATGACCGAGTCCACTACCGGCCGGTTTTACAGTCAGACACTGCTATGTGTTGTAAAAAATAATTTAATAAAGAAAAAGAAATATCGCAACAAATCGGATTACTATACGTAAAAATGCAAAGAGTTTTGGATAAAACAAAAGAGCAATTGTATTAGTTGACATTTTTAAAAGAGCGCTTAGTATTTTAAAATAGGTCTATAAAAATACTACTTACCTACTAGTTACTGTCCCAAAAAAAGAAGTTAAGGAAAATCATCAGGTAGGCAGAGGGAGCATAGTGTTAAGACACTTCGTTCCCACCTTCTGCCGAATTCTGGAGGCATTGCGTGTTAAGTGGCAACGCCGCGCTTTGCCTCGAAACCAGAGCGAAGAAATGGAAATATAAATTTAAAGTAAATATTTCATCTCCTCGAGTGGGGATCGAACCCACAACTAGTCGGTTTTACAGTCACACTTTGTGCCGCTGCGCCATGACTGGCCTAAGGAAAATCGATTTCACATAAAACTTCCAAAAAAAAGTGACACCATCAACAAATACAAACATAATGCGATACCAATCTAAAGATATCTAAACGAGACGAAGGTAAGATTGGCGTTGGCGCCGAATAAGCAGTAAATTAGGGCAGAAAAAAAATCGGAACATGATTTATGTACACCCTAAGTGTGTCTGTTAAGGTAATTTAGGTCATACGAGATGATAAAGGATTGATATATCTTACGTGACGTTCACATATTATGAGATATTTTCGGGGGCGACGTCGTGAGTAGGCTATTTCGTGTTGGAAATAATAGCGAAAAGTATTTATAGGGAAATACTTGTATGTAGTTTTTTATTTCTACATTATAGGACCTAATACAAATAAATTGTATCTATAAATTACTAAATCAAAGAAACGAATTGATTTCTATAATTTCTATAAGACATATCGGTAATTTTTACCACAAACTCACTCAGTTTACGTTATTTATTTATAAATAACAAGTTTGTTTTATTTATTTTTTAGTAATCGAAGAAAAACAAAAATAATATAAGCAGAAGACAAGTAAGTATTCATTCTTACTTATAATATTACTTATAATATTTTTGTTTTATTTTACTTTAGTAAAAAAGTAAAGATTTAAAGTTAATAAGGTTTAAATTTGTTGGGGTTATGGTGCCGGAGAAGCAGTATATAGAGGAAATGAAAGATCGCCCTTGTTTATTCCAGGAAAATACAGTAAATTAACTAAATAAGGTAAAAAGCAGTAATAAATTATAACTTCTGATTGAAGCATTAATCACAGTTTGAAGGAGTTGTCCAAATTGACTTATTTTGTCTAATAACTTAATCAAAGTCATTTAAATATAGGTAAATATATAAAAATATTTAGAAATATAAGGATAAATTTATTTATGTACATCAAATATATTTATTAATATATATATTAAAGGCCAGTCGCGGCGCTGAAGCATAAGTAGCGTGTACCTGTCGCGTTTACAGTCACACGTAAACGCGACAGGTTGTGAGTTCGATTCCTACTAGAGGAAATGAAATATTTAAAATTTCCATTTTCTCGCTCTGATAACGCTCTGGTACGCTCTTTCTCGACTCTCCACTCTCGTCTTTCCAAATAATTTAGAAACATAGACGATATGTTTTATATCTTGTTTTTTTTAAACGTTAACCGCTTCTGAATTCGAACAATTTTTATTAGTTAAATTTTCCCATGTAAATACAATTATCCAATGTAAATACGGCATGAAACCAAAATAAAATATATAAAAGATTTTAAATTGTCTCTTAGTAGATATTTTCAATCTGTTAACATAGAATTGCCACCATAAAATAAAACTAGGTTAGCCAAGACTATGGAGCTACGTAGTTCCATATACTAACATAGATTTAGGGTATTTAAAAAGAAATTTATTACCCTTTTATCTGGAATGCAAGGAAAAGTTTAATTTTTCTCGAGGCGAAAAGCACGAACTGACACTAAAACACTAATTAAAGCATTATCAACTTAAATAGTGTTCGTTCACTAAAGGCGAAGTTGGCTCCAACTTTTGAACTGTAATTGACAACGGTGCAATTTTGTGCACTGTGTGACGTTATAATGTTGGTAGTTTTAAAACAAGTAGAATAAAGTAAAACTATGTTATTTTATTGTGAAATAATGAAATATATGTAAGTTATGTAATTTTGTTTCAATAGATTATATTGAAAAATATATATATATATANATATATGTATATATATATATATATATATATAGCTGAATACGAAAATAATATATATATATTATTTTCGTATTCAGCTAAAAAAATATTATAAAAATATGAGAAAATATAAATCGAATACGGTCAAATGAGGCCAGTCGTGGCGCAGGGGCACAAGGTGTGACTGTAAAACCGACTGGTTGTGGGTTCAATCCCCACTCGAGAAGATGAAATATTTATTTAAATGTATATTTCCATTTCTTCGCTCTGGTGTCGAAGACAAGCGCAGCGTTGAGTTCTGCCACTCAACATGCAATGTCTGCAGAATTCGGCAGAAAGTGGGGAACGCAGTGTCTTAAAACTAGGTTCTCTCTACCTAGCCTGCAGTGTGCGGGATACAGCGTGAAGCTGATAATAAATCAAATACATTTTTGGTGTAGCGATGAGACTTTTAAAATAAAAATTAATAGAAATAAAAAAGTAAAAAAAATAACTTAACTTTATAATGTTTGAATCACGTTACGAACAACCAGTCAAATTATAATCACTGTTGTCATTTAAAACATTGAATAATTCATAGTTATATAATAAGGTTAATATTTGACGCTTAAAAATGTATCATGCATGAAACATTACAAAAATAAATGAATTTGAGCCAAAATTGGAGCTGGGGTTCCAACGATGGTTCGGATTTGTCTCATATTATATATTTTTTATTGAATGTTTTGTTTTTTTTCTGTTTTGGGTATCTAACGTGCATTGTTTCTAATGACGGAGTAATACAGGGATTATCTTATCTATAAAATGATGAAATATGAGCATAAAAAAACTAATGTTATTGCGCTAGTATTAAATAAGGTTACTTGTAAATTCCTTCTCTTTTAACTCAACTTCCTTTTAAGTAAACTTTGCTTGGAACTATAAAACGTGTTTTATAAAATTTGAATTTTTTAAAGAAGCAACTCCCACATTGTTGAATTCTCGCGGATATCTAAAAGGATTTTGGCCTTTGGCTACCTTAAGACATAAGACATATTATTTCTGTGTTCAAAGATTTTACTGACAGCGTACGTTGCTCACTATGAGTAACGAGTTGTAGCAAAAAAAATAAATAATACTGTTACATAAATATTGGAGACCATCAAGACGCAGCAGCACAACGTGTAAATGCGATGGTTGTGGGTTTGATTCCCACTTGGTATAATGTTTTCCTTGGTATAATATTTTCCTTTTCTCGCTCTGGCAACAAGACTAAGCGAGTCAACACGCAATATCTGATATATACGGGCTGCAGTGTGAAGATCAAAAAAATATATTTTGGTGATACCACTTAGTAGAAAAGAGACCATAAAAATAACTCTTGAACACGTCGGTAGCCTACTTTTGTACGTAACTTAAAAAGGAAGTAAAAATATATTTCTCTCGATCGGTAAGTAATTTATGTTACACCACGTCAATAGCAGTGTGGATTTAATGTGGCGGCTTAAACCCTTCGCCAACTGTTCTATCGTGAAACGTGGGACTGCTGGGTCACAGTAAATTAAATATTTTTGGTTAAAGCCATTTTGAAGTTAAGTTACAATTTAAATAAACATAAAAATATTAAAATGATTTTAAGAAATATAACAAGCTATGGTATATGGCATATTCAGTTAATATCTAATTAAATTTTTCTCAGCTATATTATAGTGTATAGGTTAGGTACAGCTCCTATGCATTTTTCAAAATGACAGAATTTAAACCAATATGATAAAACATTTACTTATAACACTTTTTTACATAAATATATTTTGAAATGAGACAAAAAAATTGCTTAAAAATTATTTATAAGTTACACATGAGTCACGTCAGGCCAGTCGTTACGCAGGCAGCATACAACTGTAAACGCAACAAGTCGTGGGTTCGATTCACAGTGAAAAACATTGAATATAAAATGCATTCATTTCCTCACTCTGGTAACGAGGTAAAGCACGGCATTAAGTTCCACCCCTCAACACTCAATGTTTGGTGGAAAGTGGGAAACGGAAGTGTCGTAATAGTGACGGAGTGTCTTAACACTAGACCTGCCTACGTGATTTTAAAAAAATGTTCTACATATCTATAGTTAAAGAGAAATAATATAGACAGTATCGATAAATAAAATTTAATTCCAACCATTTCCCAGTCGGATAGCGACACGGATTGATCAATTACAAGATAGAATCGCAGATCGAAAGCACTTGCAACTACGCTATTGGTCTCTGTCAAGATGTTGGTGACGTAGATTAGTGGGAAGCATTACGGGTCGTCGTTCTGTTCTAACTTCAACTGTTCTGGATACTGTTTAGACATTTCTGAACGACATTTTCCTGTATAAAATACAATTGAAAATCATTTTCTTTTTGTGTAAATAAAGATTTGTATTTGTATATTTATTCATTTATTCTTAAACTAGTTGAACAAACTATATGTTAAAAACTAGTATCCCAATTTACGGATTTCACCTTGTGAATATAGCTATTTTCGTATAGGAAGTATTTGCAGTCTATAATTCATATTGTATTTCCTATATATCCGTAGTCCGTAGTGTATATTTCCGGATAATATATAGTACTAGCGGCCCGCCTACGGCTTCGCCCGCTTTAACTACATGATTATTGATTTAATAAACAGAATTGTTTGACAATTATAATGAATTCTAATATGATTTTTTATTACTTTTTATCTGTAATATTCTAATATGATTTTTTTACTACATTATGGTAATTTCTATAATAATTTTTGATTGTTTTGAATTAAAAAATACGACCGATTGTTGATATTTGATATTTATAAAATAAACATAAAGCTAATTATTTATTGCACGTTTGTATTTTTGTAACATTATGTTCTTTTTACCTATGTAATGTACGTCTCATCATAATTCTAAAACTCTAAATGTGCTGATGTCAGTGAATAATTTAATTGACTCTTTCAGAAACAGCCTTAAATGTTAAATTATTGATTTGAAAGATTCATAATATTCTTTGTAAAATAACTGTAATGATTGCATATTAACTCTTGTACAGTTTAAAATTATTTATTAGCTAATTGTACAATTGGTACATATGTAATTATTACAGAGTACACGTAGAAAGGCTGTTTTTAGGCATTTTTATATAGATTTATTTCAAAAGAACAAACGAACCGAAGAATCTATGTATTTACTTGATATTTCTTTGAAGATCAAATCAGTCTTTATTTCTGTGTTGAATTAATTAGGACTTAACTGTTATGATTTATGAAGGTAATCTCCACTAACATTTCAATTTTGTTTACTTTATTGTATAAAATATTGTATAATAGTGCTTCAAAAATATATATTTTTATCAACAGTCATATAACCAAGACGTTTCGAATGTCTTTCTTTGGCCAATAATCTTACCAGCGCGATTGCTATATAACATTCGCAGGCAAACTAATGCCTTGAGTTTATTCAAATGACGATAACTTTTTTTAATGCACCGATTTTGATGAAACAAACTTTAATAGTTAAGTTGAGTTAAAGCAAAGCAGTTGGTGAAACTTTTAAGTAAATCGGTTCAGTACTTTCAGAGAAAAATGTTATCATACATATCGACAAACAGACAGACAAACAAGAAATTCTAAAAAAATATTTTTGCTTTCTATTATTTTTTTTAAGTATCCCTCTATCCATTTCAGTCAAAATTACTAAATGTACGGACAAAATATTTTTACTGTCTTATTATATATAGAGATAATATATTTCCCATTTTAACGGACACAAAAACTATATTTTATTCTCAATTTTAATGTTTTCTCGAAGTCATTTGTCAATTATTATGTAATTTAAAATATTTTATTGTGGTCGTGTCTGTGTAAATGAGCTATTTAGCAAAAATGATCTATTATTATACAATGAGATAAGCAAGGAAAACACAAAAAGAAATATTCTATACACTTAGAAGAAGTAAAATAACATAATTTAAATATCGCTCTACTACCGATTAACTATGATTGATGTTTCTTATAAAGGCCGCCGGTACGCAGCACCCTGGAGGCTCGTTGTATTAAGAATTTTACGTAGCACCAATAGAGTATTTATAGCGTCCTTTTAGAAGTCACAAGCGCGAAAATCGATAAATTTATAATATACTAGCGGGCGTGCGCAGCTTCGCCCGCTTACTTGCATCCTTAGGGGTGAATTCTAAAAAAACCACGAAACACGTGTTCAATGAAATATTTTAAAGAGTCTGAATTTCAAATTTTATAAAAATCGGTGCTGTTTTAAAAAAAATCCATACAAACTTTCAACCCCTATTTCATCCCTTTAGGGTTAAAATTTTTCAAAACCCCTTCTTAGTAGATGTCCAGATTACGAAAATAAACATCTGTCAAAATTTCACGTTTCTACCGTTAGCGGTTACGGCTGTGCGTGCGTCTTACCTCAGTCAGTCAGGTACATGTCCTTTTATATATATAGATTATTATTATTAAAAACAGTCTATACTAAATTAAATTATAATAGTTGTGAAGAGTTGTGATAGCGTGTGTAATATATGGGTAATTATGACATATGTCGCGTTCAAACAAACAAATTGAAGAACTTTATCGTATAAGTATAAATTTAGAGCCATTCTTTTTTTTTTGTACAGAAAATATTCCGTTGCATTACTTACAATAAAGGGACAGACAGAATCATTGTAAAACTGCGTATTATAGTTCATTTAGTTTCACGCTGTATCCCGCACATAGCAGGGGAACCTGCAAGGGAACCTGAGAACCTTGTCTTAAGACACTCCGTCCCCATTGAGACACTTCCGTTGCCAAGTTTCAGCCGAATTCGTCGCGTTTTGCCTTGTTACCAGAGCGAAGAAATGACAATATCAAATATTTTTTTCTCCGCGTGGAAATCCATATCATAATCGTCGCGATTACAGTTGTACGCTTGTGCCTCTGCGCTATGACGGCCTACCTAAATGTACTGTACGTTTATTATTATGCAATATAAAAATAATGTAATGAGTAGTTAGTTTTTATAAATAAAAAAATATCAAGGTATTGCGTGTTGAGTGGCGGAACTCAACGCCGCACTTTTGCCTTGGTGCCAACGCGAAGAAATGAAAATATTAAGAAATAATCATAGATTCATTCATGAGGCCAGTCGTGGCGCAGAGGCACAAAGTGTGACTGTAAAACCGACTGGTTGTTGCTTCGATCCCCACTCGAGGAGATGAAATATTTACTTAAATTTATATTTCCATTTCTTCGCTCTGGTGTCGAGGACAAGCGCAGCGTTGAGTTCTGCCACTCAACACGCAATGCCTCCAGAATTCGGCAGAAAGTGGGGAATGGAGTGTTTTAACACTAGATTCCCTCTGCCTACCCTGCAGTATGCGGGATACAGCGTGAAGCTGATTTGATTTGATTTAATCATAGATTCCCTCCAGTGGGGATCGAACCCACAACCATTGCAGTCACACCCTTGTGCTGGCCCTTGTGCAGGGCCTTGTGCTGCGTCACAACAGCCTCTAAGACAACTATACACACACACACTATTATAACTATAACACAGCAAACACTAATTTAAAAAAGTAAAACAGATTGCCTTTTTACCTACACACACATACCACATACCTTCCCAGTCACAACGTCTTGCTTCCAGCTCCAGATATCATAAAATTTTACTATTCATATTAACAATTCATATGAAGGTATACTTTACGGCCATTATAGTTTTTACGACAGTACTCCCTATTGATATAGACGCTGTTTACACTCTTGTCTGTATGTTGCATCCTGTTCAAATGATCAAAAGTAGCTTTGATGACAAAACTTTTTTACTGTCGCATTTAAAATGCTATGAAAATGTCGATCAAAAACTTTGTTTCTAATAACGCTTGTGTTATAATCAACAGTATAAAGTTTACGAGGCCAGTCGTGGCGCAGGGGCACAGAGTGTAAATGAAAACACGACAGGTTTGGGTTCGATTACCACTCGAGGTATTTAATGTTTATTTATTTTCTTTTTATTAGGTAATGAGATATTTCCATTTCTTCTTAGATATATTAAAAAAATATGTAGCAATTTGTTTTATAAAGGATTTAATTAACGTCGTTAATAGTATAGCGTTTATCTGGAAACGCGTTAGTTGTGGACTCAATCGCAAAGATTGCCACAAATGGATTTGACAATGATTATATTTACATTATTTTGGTGGAAATAACGCGGCGTTGAGTTCCACCACCACAACGTTCAATCTTAAAATTAGGGACCGCAGTTCCCTAACACTAGGTTCAACAACCTACCCTACTATGCGGAAAAAAAATTAAACAAGACTTCAAGCTCCCATTTTGAAACGTTTTCAGAATTGGCACGAAATTGAGAATCGCACATTACCCTACATCGCCGCGCGTGTGTTTTATCTATTCCCATACATTTCAATCTTCATACTCGCGATGTGGAGGCCCATTCCATTCAAATTCCGATAAACGTGATGGGGATCAGTCGGAAAGGTGTTAAGAGTTAAGCCTATTTTACATTAAAGTTGCAATCTATCTACGATTGCACTTAATTTCTTTTTGGTTTAATTTGGTGAATGTTAACTTAAATTAAAAGAAATATAAAAAAAAATTAAATTAAATTAGCTTCACGCTGTATCCCGCACACAGCAGGGTAGGCAGAGGGAACCTAGTGTTAAGACACTCCGTTCCCCACTTTCTGCCGAATTCTGGAGGCATTGCGTGTTGAGTGGCAGAACTCAACGCCGCGCTTAACCTCGACACCAGAGCGAAGAAATGGAAATATAAATTTAAGTAAATATTTCATCTCCTCGAGTGGGGATCGAACCCACAACCAGTCGGTTTTGCAGTCACACCTCGTGCCGCTGCGCCACGACCGGCCTCAAAGAAATATAAAAATTATTAAATAGAGCTCCTATTATATATTATGGTTTTCGTTTTAACTTAGTGTTAAGACACTCCGTTCCTGGTTTTTTTGACACATTGTGTTTGGAGTGGCGGAATTCAACGCCGCGGTTTGTTAATAAAATAAAGTTAAAGTTAAATGTTGTGAGGCCAGTCGTAGAGCAGCGACACAAAGTGTGACTGTAAAACCGACTGGTTGTTGCTTCGATCCCCACTCGAGGAGATGAAATATTTACTTAAATTTATATTTCCATTTCTTCGCTCTGGTGTCGAGGTTAAGCGCGGCGTTGAGTTCTGCCACTCAACACGCAATGCCTCCAGAATTCGGCAGAAAGTGGGGAACGGAGTGTCTTAACACTGGGTTCCCTCTGCCTACCCTGCTGTGTGCGGGATACAGCGTGAAGCTCATTTTTATTTAAAGTTAAATGTCGTAAAAATGTAACATAAAATAAATAATTAACATATATTTTAAATAACACATACAATTGAGAACTTAATTCTCAAAATATAAATATTGTATATATATAGACAAAGCAATTTCATGACTATTATATTAAAGTACAAAACAAACGCGCGTGTCGATTATATCTTGAACGGACTCATCATAATAGAGGAAATCGAAAATCACGAAACGCAAACGTGTTTGTAGCGTGGCGTCGTTGTACTCGTCTTTTGGATAATGTTATACTTTTTTACTATTACTGTCAATATTATTGATATTTTGATTTATTTTTTTTCAACTTAACGCTATATTCTCCTTGTAACAGGGTAGGCAGAGGCCTAGTGTTAAGACACTCCGCTACCCACTTTCTGCCGAATTCTGGCAGCGTTGCGTATTGAGTGGTGCATGTCGCGCCGCGCTTGCCTTGTTCCCTAAAGAGATGAAGAAATGAAATGCTGGATATAGCTTGAAGCCTCCTTGAAGCCGAAGTGTCTAAGAATTGGACTGATACTACAGCTTAACTTACTTAACTTAACTTTACGCTTTATCCCTAGCGGAGTGGTAAGAGAGCGAGAGAGAGGAAGAACTACTACTCGTTCATAGTCTTATACGTTTTTTAAAAAAATATTTTTCTTTCCTGAGTGTAGGACAACACTTTAAATATGAAAAAAAAAACACGATTTTCATTGACTAAGTTAAACAAGTATAAACAAAGTATATTCTCCATATCAACATAAGGACTATACCGGGCGATGCTCGCAATGCGACGAGAGCATGGTACATTTAGCTATTAAATTTAACGCATGGAAGTTGGTCCGCCTGTGATATTTACGACCGCCCACGCAACTTCGCTAACGATTAATACTTTAGTTTACATTTCAATTTATTATTAGAATGGTTATATTATATATTGTTATTTTTTCTATTACATTTTATAGGACGTAAATTTTCTTTAAAATTTGTCATTTTTCTCCTTTGTGCTGTCTCGCATAAACCTAGCACTAATGCTAACTTTTTTCTTTTTTTTAGCTTTACGCTGTATACCGCACACAGCAGGGTAAGTAGAGGGAACCTAGTTGTAAAATACTGCGTTTGCGCTTTTCCTAAATACCAAGTAAAAAGAATTAAAATCTGGGAATCGAACCCACGAGTCACGATTAGTAACACACAGGTGCGTTGCGTCAGGTTTGGCCTCTCAAACTCAAATTTATTGTATTTATTAGCAAGAACACAAAAATTACTTATCTATGCAGAAAAAATAAAAATCTTAGATGTATCATTTTCAGGTACAATTAAGGACTACACAATTATGAGGAAGGAAGGACATTTATTTTAATACAAAAAAAAACATCGTTTCTTTCTATTCAACTACAGCGCTAAGAAAATTGTATATAACAGTAAATAGTTTTCGATAGAATCAAACTGTTGAGCGAATGCGCGAATGCAACTGACCTATTTCATGTTGCCGCAGTTTGTAACCGAACTCAACCCAGCTATTTGTGTAAGTATTTAAGCACACTTTCCTAGGGAACTCGCACAAGTAGAACAATTTCCATTAAACTAAATAAAAACTTCGATGTTCGGCCTGTTAGAAATAAACGACACTATTGTGGCGTAGATGTTTTAACGCGATAGTTGTAGATTCGTATATTTGTGTTTTTATTAGTTTTTGCCTAAAGTTTGTTATTATAAGGAAATGGAAACAATATATTCTATGTGCCCGAGGTAAATCTACCCGTAGATGGAAATTTCAGTGATGTTTTAATTTTAATTTGAAACTGTACCCATCACACATAGCAGGGAATGCTATGGTCACCTGGGGGCCTAGTGTTAAGGTATTCCTTTTCCTACTTTGCGCCAAATCACGAAAAAAAAATTGCCTACTCAACGCACTTCGACCTTCATACCTAAGCGTAAAAATAAAAAAATATATATCATTTCCACGAGTGGGAAATGAACCCACAACCACAATCACACGACAGCATTTCACACACAACATTATTTCCAGGTATTACAACAACATTTCGCGCGAGAAGTTTTCATACGCCCTCATTACAACACAAACAGCCCCGTGCGGGCAAAATTAAGCAGTGTTCAAGCGCATGTACTATACGGGAACAACCCTTGAGACATAACTTTGTTTCATCGCCGTTGGATTGAATTCTGAAAGAAGTGCGGTATGGGTTTATTTTACTTTCCTAATTTATAGGGGTTGTGTTTGAAAATATTTTACTAAATAATAAATAATTAGTGATGCTTGTCATATGCAGCCATAATGGCGCAGTGACCTAGTTTTGATTGTAAACGCGACAGTTGTGGGTTCGATCCTCACTCAGGGAAATGATTATCTATATATATAAAAGAACTTGTGCTGACTGAGGTAAGACGCACGCACAGCCGTAACCGCTGTGCGTAGAAACGTGAAATTTGAACAGATGTTTATTTTCGTAATCTTGTCCAGATTCATCCAGATCCACTAAGAAGGGATTTTGAAAAATTTTAACCCTAAAGGGATGAAAGTTTGTATGGAAAAAAATTTAAATCGGCACCGATTTTTATAAAATTTCAAATTCAAACTCTTAAAAATATTTAATTGAACACGTGTTTCATGGTTTTTTAGAATTCACCCTCTAAGGATTCAAATAAGAGGTTGAAAGTTTATATGGACAAATCTTTAAATCGCCACCGATTTTTATAAAAAATTAAATTCAGACTGTTAGAAATATTTTATTGATCACATGTTTCGTGGTTTTTTTTAGAATTCACCCCTAAGGATGCAAATAAGCGGGCGAAGCTGCGCGTGCCCACTAGTAATATTATAATGTTTATTGCCATTCAAACACGCTATGTCTCCAAATTTTACCGGAGAGTGGGGAACGGTATGTCTTAACATTAGCTTCCCTCTGCCTACCTTACCACGGGGGAAAAAGGGTAATGCTGTTTTTAATATTATGTTTAGCAAGTATATAAATATCACACATACACGTCTTGAAATGTATAGAGAATGCGTAGAACTCCTGAGTCATTCGTAATAACTATAGCTCAATTTTTAACATGGCAAATATTGATAATTTTAGAGACTCCGGTTACTTTAATTAAGAAAAAATACATAAATGTTTGTTACAATTTATATACAGAATTATTTTTGTCATTATTATTTATTTACTATTATTATAATGTAATATCAATAATTTTTATTTTATTTAAAAATGTTGGTAGTATGGTTGTTGCATAGTTTTATTTTTATATTCTATTGTTTATTATTAATTTGATTTTTATTGTTCTTTTTTAATTTAGGTGTAGGATATTAAATTTTAGAATGTTGAGCTATCCTATAAGTGTGATGTACACAGTAAAACATTCTTAAGCTTTATTTGTATTATTTGTATGTTACGTTGGCCTAATAAATAAACATAAAGAAATGATTATAATAATCTATATTTTAACAAAAATTCTGAATATACTATATACTACAAGATAAATAAGAAATGAGTAATCACAAAAATCAGTTTCACGCTGTATCCCGCACACAGCAGGGTAGGCAGAGGAGATCTAGTATTAAGAAACTGTTCCCCACTGTCCTCCGAATTTTGGACGCATTGCGTGTAATCCAACGCCACGCTTTGCCTAGACACCAGAGCGAAGAAAATGGAAATATTAACTTAAGTAAATATTTCATTTCCTTAAGTAGAGATCGAACCCACAACCAGTCGCGTTTACAGTCACATTTTGGCCTCAAAATTAGTAATTCCATTAAATTAGTCATTTTTATAATATATTTTAACTAAGCTGTAATATCTAATATACGCATTTAATCCACTGCCCACACTAACGTATTCCTCTCTCTCTCTCTGTCTTTATTGAGCGATGAAACCGAATCTGTGTACATTTTATCTTAGGCGTAAACAAGATTATTTTCTCTCCAGCCTACATAAAATCTACGTACAAATTCTCATTCACAATTTATGTAAGTTAGACGTAAATATAGCTTAATGAAGATATTAATAATAAATGTTACTGTATTTTATTCGCGATGATTTATCGGTCCCGATCCCCGATCGGGAAAATGAATTATATCGATTTCTCCTCTCTAGTAAGATAAGTGCGGCGTTGTGTTCCGTACTTAGTGTGATTTTACAGTCACACTGTGCCCCTGCGCCACGAGTGGCCTCAATAATATATAATATATTTATCCAGTCCAGTCAGTATAAGGCCATGGCGCAGGGGCACAAAGTGTGACTATAAAACCGATTGGTTGTGGGTTTGATCCCGAGACGAAATATTTATTTAAATTTATATTTCCATTTAAATAGTAGAAAAGTAGATGGATAAAAATTAAATATCGATTGATATTCCTTCTTGTAGTAAAACTTCTCATTGTGAAAGTAACGTTGCCTTTATTTAAAATTTATATTTTATTTTATAAGAAAAAAAAAGTATTATATATAACTTTAATGATCATTACGCCAAGAAGAAATAAAATTGTGGCACAATATTGACATATTCTAATCTCAATAATTAACTATTCTTATACATCTTTCCCATATTTAAATTGAACCCAAAACTATCCTAAATACACTATAAGACAACTGTTTAGCATATATTATCTTAAACTCAAGAAACAAACGCCCATAATATCGATATATTCAAAGAGCAAATCCACTTTGGTCATCGTGCCATAAATTTTGACCAAGTTTAAGACTCTGTATGGAGTACTAAATAATAGGCGAGTTTATAGCCGCAGTGCTACAGAACTAAAACTACGGCGTGCCATTGGCTATTGCCTGAACTGGTTAGGCTGTTTACGAATTCAAGTGTTGACTACGTTGTTGTTTTTGGTGAAATATGTACAATGAATATTGTAAGGTATCAGATATATACTTTTTTTTTGGCTTAACGCTGTATCCTGCAGATAGTGAGATAGGCAGAGGAAACCTAGTATTAAGACACTCCGTTCCAATTAAGACACTTCCGTTCGCCACTTTCAGTCAAATTATGGAGGCATTGCGTGTTGAGTGGCGGAACTCAACGCCGCGCTTTCTCTCAACTTGAAAAAAATATTAAATATTTAATTTCCTCAAATAGGAATCTGAGATCAAATGGGAGACTGACCTCGATATATAAATTTAATTTAAACTGGCAAATTAATACAATTCGAGGTTAAGCGGGGCGTTGAGTTCTGCCCCTCAACACGCAATGCCTCCAGAATTCGGCAGAAAGTGGGGAACGGAGTGTCTTAACACTAGGTTCCCTCTGCCTACCCTGCTGTGTGCGGGATACAGCGNATTGCGTGTTGAGTGGCAGAACTCAACGCCGCGCTTAACCTCGACACCAGAGCGAAGAAATGGAAATATAAATTTAAGTAAATATTTCATCTCCTCGAGTGGGGATCGAACCCACAACCAGTCAGTTTTGCAGTCACACCTCGTGCCGCTGCGCCACGACCGGCCTCAAGGCCGGCATTAAAATACGAGTAAACATAAAAATACAATATTTTTTAAACATTTTTAAAGTGTTATTCCACACTTAGGAAAGAAAAATACTTATTTAGAAAACGTATAAAAATTTGAACGCAGCGGGACTCGAACCCGCGCCTCCTGGAAACCGACCAGGTCGGTTTCTAAATAAGTATAAAAATACAATGCCAAACCAAATATTACAATGTAATATCACAATTTTCTCCCCGAGACAATCTTACCGTACCCAACCATTTTTTCCTAGAGATAGATACAGTATAAATAGTCTCAGAAAAAGTCAAAGCGAACAAAGACATTGCCAAGTTGGGAGAGCAGCTTAACTTTTATTACATGTAATGTAACTTGGCTGAAAGTTTAAAATGAAAGGGAAATTAAAATACGATAACATTAGCCGTGATGATATTTTAGATAGCTTAATGTATAAATTTAAAAAGATGAACTTCTAAGTTAAGAGGAATTTTAAAAAATCAGCTTTGTCCCGCGCACAGCAGGGTAGGCAGAAAGAATCTAGTGTTAAGACACTCTGTTCCCCATTTATCTTCGAATTCTGGAGGCAATGCGTATCGAATGGCAGAACTCAACGCCGCGCTTTGAATCGACAGCAAAGCAAAGAAATGAAAATATAAATTTTAATAAATATTTCATTTCTTTGAGTGAAGAAATAAAAATATAAATTTCCTCGAGTGGGGATCGAACTCACAACCAGTCGCATTTACAGTGACACACTTGTGCGTCTGCGGAATATAACGGTAAAAATCTAAGTAAATATAACTAAAAAAACAAAACCAGTTTCTTATATAAATATTATTATGTAAACGTATATTTTTCCAACATTTCCTTTACAGCAATAGAAAAGTAACATCAAAAGCATATTGTGACTTCCTAAGACCGGGATTTGAGCGCTCCATTTTCGATCAGGAAAATATAATTTGTATAGAGCGCACGGATATTCTATAAAGTCCCCATCGTCGATGGGGATACAAGAGGAGGCCTGTTAAACGCTAGGCACATTTATTCACTTTCGATTTTTACTATAGTAACAAAAGAAAAAGATACCGTAAATCTGGTTGAAGTTTTGGTGTTTTTTTTTTTTTGAGTTTTGAATAGCTATCACTCCAGCGAATATTGACATTATAACATACATAGCGAGAAGCGATTAGAAAATATCATATTTTTACGGTATTTGTGAACAATTAAGAAACATAATTGTCTAATATAATCATTTAGTTAGAAAAAATCATTTTAGAAGTCTTAATGTAATTGTATTGACTTTGCATAATAACCAATTAAATCAATTAACGAAGCGCGTTGAGGTTTGCCTCTTGAGTGGTGCCATGGAGAGAAAAGAAGAGTCAATATTGAGAATAGAGATGGATTTCTATTTACACCTGACGAGAACGCAGTGCGTCAAGTTTGGTAGTTTAAGGTCATAAAATTATTTTTTTGTGACGCAGGGCCACTATTGCTATTTTGTTGTTGACAAAAGTATCGTATTATATTATTATAAACTAGCTTTCTACAGCGGCCTCGCCCCTGTGGTCAAATGGAAATGACTCATTTCGAGAGTATTTCTAAAAGCAGGTACAGTGGGTGACATCAAAACAATCAACGTTATTTATTACATTATAAGTATCCTCGATGAATAGTCTTACTGTCCGAAAGAGTAGTTGCTGAGATTGACGCGTTCAGCCAAACAAACTCTTCAGCTTTATTTAACTTATTCCGATAAAATCTGGCCGTTAGACGTTCAACGACAAAACAGTTTCACGTTGTATCCCGCAAACAGCAGGGTAGGCAGAGGGAACCTAGTGTTAAGACAATCCGTTCTCCACTTTCTGCCGAATTCTGGAGACATTGCGTGTTGAGTGGCAGAACTCAACGCCGCGCTTAACCTCGACATTAGAGCGAAGAAATGGAACTATAAATTTAACTGAGAATCGAACTCACAACCAGTCAGTTTTACAGTCACACTTCGTGCCGCTGCGCCACGACTGGCCTCTACAACAACAACAACAACAACAACAACAACAACAACAACAACAACAACAACAACAAAACAGACAATCAATGAAAAAAGAAATACTTTAAAATATTTTCATAATTTCCAGTAAACTCCAGGCCAATTGGTAGGGGCTGAGATCGTAAATCAAATGTTTTTGTTCCGAATACGAATAGCCGGCTAGTACCGGCCATAAACTGTGTCAAGATAAAATTGCCTTGGCCACTGTTAGCTAATTATCTCCACTGGGTCAACGCCAAAACACTGCAGCTTAACAACGCAGGACGCTGCTTTGAAACTCTCAGAGACTGGGAGACAGTGTCGTATTATTATACATTTTTTTTTCTTCAGCTTCACACTGTATCCCGGATATAGCATGGTAGGCAGAGAGAATACGGTGTTAAGACACTCTTTTTTCCATTTTCCGCCGAATATTCGAAGCATTGACTGTTGAGTGGTGAAACTCAACGCCGCGCAACGTGTCCAGAATTCGGCAGAAAGAGGAGACAGAAGTGTCTTAATGGGAACGGAGTGTCTTAACTCTAGGTCCCCAGGTTTCCTCTTTCTATTATGCCACGTGTGGGATAAAGCGTAAAGCTAAAAAAAGACATTAAAATAAAACCTCTGAATGTTTACTTTTATAATATGGAGAAATCGTTATCGTTTCCTTTTGGGTAATAAATTGTGGATATACGACAATAGCGCACGGGGTCGGAACCGATCCAATTGTACGCGACCTTGACTTGTCAACCACCTTCCTGCCATTTAGCTACTTAAGCTTACATGCAGTGAAATGAAATAACAACATTTATTTCTTTTTGTACAATTACTGTTATTTGTTTACAATATAAAATACGGATTTTTTACATATTAACACAAATTTCGTTTCTTTCACTCTTTGTAAGTCTTAGTAGACGTGTTAATAATCTCCGTTTAACACTTTTCAGCGGTGCTAAACTCTTCAGTTTGTCTAATAGTTTAGGATATTATACTTAATAATCATTATAATCAGCTTCACGCTGTATCCTGCACACAACAGCCAGGTTCCCTCTGCCTACCCAGAGGGAATCTAGTGCTAAGACACTCCGTTCCACACTTTCTGCCGGATTCTGGAGGCATTGCGTGTTGAGTGGCAGAAGTCAACGCCGCGCTTTGCCTCGACACCAGAGCGAAGAAATTGAAATATAAATTTAAGTAAATATTTAGTCTCCTCGAGTGGGGATCGAACCTACACCCAGTCGGTTTTACAGTGACACTTTGTGCCGCTGCGCCACGACTGGCCTTTAAGGATATTATACCTAATGACCTTAAAGATTTCTACTCCCAGCAAATCTCTACACAAGATAATGAACATATAAAATAAGAAATTCCATATAAAAGTTTGTATAAAGAAGCAAAAACAGACAGTTGTCTTAACTGTTATTGACATGGGTTATATCGATCAAAGAAAGTAGCACAAATCTAACAAGTTTTCTTCCAGATAAGACGAGAAAACCTAAAAATACAGAGGCATTCATATACCCATTTACCCATATACATGGGTATACCCATTTTGATTGTCAGATCCCTTGCTCAGGCAGTCCTAGTTAGGGCTGTTAAGTGACAGTTATTATTGTAGGAGCCTCGCTGTAATGGCGTACTTTCTACCCGAAGGATACGCATAGTAATCAAATAATGACGAAACGTACAGTGTTTACGGCCGTGTATTTCCCATGTGAATTTGTTTATTGAAACGATTCGTTTTTATCTCAATATTATATTGTTTTGTTGGCTTTTTATATTGAATACAATATAAAGTGGTTCATTTGTGAAGTGTACATGTGTGTGATGAATGTAGGTTCGAATCCTACTTGAGGATAGATAAATGTGGATAAAGTGTGGCACATTTTTGACAAAAAAAAAATGTAGGTATTAGATGCTACGCTAAAATGAGACTAGGTCGGGCATGTCTTTTACATGCTGATAGAGGAGGAGGAAACTCAAAAAGGCGAATCAGCCGAGAGTGGAAGAAATAGAGAGACACTCAACAATAGAACAGTATAGAATAGTATAATTTTTTTTTTTTTATTCTTTATTGCACAAAATTTAATACATAAAAAAATGTACAATAGGCGGGCTTAACGCTAAAAGCATNCAACATACCATTATATACATATAAATAAATAATAATAAAAGAGTAGATAGAAAACAAAAAATAGAATTATGAGTTTATGAAAAAGAATTTTCATGTTAAAAATAAATAACCGATCGACTTTAATAGTAATAAACTGAATTTATAAGATTTAACATAAGAAAAATTAAATTAATTGAAATAAGAGGAAATTAATTTTACCTAAACTTTTTTAAATTTTGTTTTTTTTATTTTAAAAGGATGAATTTGAAGTGTAAAATACTGAATTTGATGCGAAAAAGTACGAATTTCAAAGTAAAAATTCTATTTCACTTTTCGTCAACACATTTGGCCACAGCGTTTTCTGGAGTATATTTACTGAAAGTTTACATTCAATAGATACCAAGCACGAGTGCGAATGCATGTGACCTATTTCGTGGTGCATTTCACCAGACCCACTCCTGCTATTTGTATAGGAATCAAGACATACTTATTAGAGAACTTGCGACGTCCGAAACAAAACTTATTCAATTTTGCTGAGTGTTCCTTGTAGGTATGTACTGCAAAAGAAAATATATTGACAAAGTTTTTATCTTATATGTTTTAAACATAAATATTAGTTATATTTATGTTTAAAAATTTGTTTAATGCTTAATTTATTATAACTACAGTATTAATTGTTAGCGAATATACGTAAATTCCGCATAGTACAGCATATAATGGTATTTGATTTTTTAAGTTTATTAATTTATTTATTTAAATAATAAACCGTAGATATACATTAAATATAAACAAATTTCTGAATATAGCAGCAAAAAAGGATAACAGCATAGAAATTTATAAATTACTAGCGGCCCACTCGCGGCTTCTCCCGCATACCACTTATATAACATAATAAATATTCTTTTATTATGCTGGATTTTCCATAAAATTATCAATATAAATTATATAATTTACACATTTAATAATTTTGAGAAAGTGCAAGCACTACATTGCTGCTTGGGAGGACTAAATCGGCGGCAGGGGCACCCCCGTAGGTCTTGTCCCTATGCCTGCGGCCGTAAACAGAGCGTTTAATTATTTAAAGTTAGCGTAAAAAGTTCTTTTATTTTCACGGTTATTACACATTTTAAATGAAACTACACCAGCCGAACACCAGAAAGTAAGAAAACACCAGCCGAACTAGACACTCTAATAACATCATATTGCTATTATTTGTCATATTGACGAATCTTTTATGATTTTTATCAGCTCCTATCCACGTCGTCAAATATGACACAGCTTTGTGGAGTTACTTGAATTTATTTTCAAAATCCCTGCCTGATGGAACCGGATCCTTTATAAAGCTTGGACTCCACTCCATCATTCTAGGCAGTTCCTCGAGAATTCGGCGGACAGTCGAGAACGAAAGTGTCTTAATTAGAAAGAAGTGTCTTAACATTAGGTTCATACACGGATAGCATCATACACGGATGCTATACACGATGCATGCGTGAAAACCATCCCAAAACTCAAAGCTAAGGTAGGGAATCCAATACCTTCATGGTGGTCATCCGAGCTAGAGGCCCTCAAAGCA
>JAAIXJ010000141.1:523683-587797 GCA_013403705.1 Heliconius hermathena | reverse complement strand
TATTATTAAATAGCGTAGTTCACAAAAACCGCTATAAAGTAAATATTTCTAATTTCAATTGATATTCCAACAACGATGAAAATAATTTATTCACCCCAAATGTGAATCGAACACTCAACCATCAGTGAGACATTTTCCAACTTCACTTTAGTATCAATATTTATATTAATATTAATACTATATGTAAGTCAAAACTAAAATATAGGAGGATATACGTTTTTAGAAATCGTATAAAATTTTTAATGTAGCGGGTTTTGAACCCGCGCCTCTTGTTTGCCATTCGAAAATCTTATTTGCGCGTTTCCACCTTAATCATATTGCTAGTAAATTAGCAACTTCAAAATATATCTTTTGAATTTACGTAAAATATATATTTTTTTCATTTTTTTCAGCTTACCCCACATAAAACAAACCTGTGACCACCAAAAAGAAACGCAAAGCAATACAGATGTGAAATGTTTATTAATATTGCTGTCAGTTATACGTAAATCTGGATTTCTCATATCTAAGGATAATTGTAATAAATGGAAAGATATTGTCAGTTACAATGTATTGAAAAATGCCGCCATTGATGCTAGCGAAGAGGTTTGTTTTTAGGGTTCCGTACCTTTTAAGGAAAAAAGTAACCCTTATAAAGTCACTTTGTTGTTCACCTGTCTGTCTGCCTGCCTGTCTATCAAGAGCCATTATCTCAGAAACACTTGGAGATATCGAGTTGAAATTCAAATCACATATTCAGATCTACTTTCCCATGATCTAAAAAAATCGTATTTCTTCTGTTACTGTAATAAAAGATATGGCGGGTTATATATATACATTAATTTTAAAATATAATGAAATATTTTATTATATAATTAAATATAATTTTCAGATATATATATANCCACTTTCGGCCGAATTCTGGAGGCATTGTGTGTTGAGTGGATTGTAAATATTAAATATTTCATTTTCTAGGGTGAAAATCGAACTCACAACCTGTCGCGTTTACTTTTCTCTTTACTACGGGCTATTTTGTAACCCATCTAAGAGTAAAATATCACAACCAACTATTGTATATTATATATATATATATATATATATATATATATATATATATATATATATATATATATATATATATTAATGGATATTAGGAACAACGATAACATCTCTTACAATTATTAAACATATAGCTAAAAATTTTGACGTCATGTTAGCATGGTTACAAATAATAAACTTTCCAATCAACCATGTTGGTTTTATCCATACTTGTGGTATTTTTAATATTTTAAATAATAATATTTATGCTCAGACATTTGTGAACTTCAGAGGCGCAGCGATACGTCTTGTGTTGTTCGTGGGTTTGATTGCTACTCGAGAGAATTTTTAGAATTTTAATCTTAATAGTAGATTCTCTTTTATTCAAAATGTTGTCTTTACAGAATCGAATCTTGTCCATATCACTTATAGTTGAGTCGCCAAAATCGACGGAAGGGTTCTCTTCCTTAGAACTGGAATTCGTTATCTTGTTCCTGCAATACAATATGAACAGTCAATCGCCTCATTTTAGACAACTAATGTTGTCTATTATGAAAAAGGTATTTGAAATGTTTATTTTATTATTTTCTTTAGAAATTTAGTAATAATATATGCATGTATAATTATTATTTATTTTGAAGAGTTTTTAATTAAAATCTAGCATTCTAAAGGCTAGTCGTGGTGTTTGCGCACAAGCGAGAATCAGTAAACGCGACAGGTTATGGTTCGATTCCCACTTGAGGAAATTAAATATATAATATTTTCATTTGTGGTGTCGAGGGAAAGCGCAGCGTTTATTTCCGCCACCCACCACACAATGGCCCCAGAATTTGGCGGAGAGTGGGCATTGGAAGTGAATGGGAATTTTCTCCGTCTACCGGATGTGCGGGATACAGCATGAAGCTAAAATATTAATATTACGTGATATCTGGTTGTGGGTTCGATCCCCACTCGAGGAGATGAAATATTTACTTAAATTTATATTTCCATTTCTTCGCTCTGGTGTCGAGGTTAAGCGCGGCGTTGAGTTCTGCCACTCAACACGCAATGCCTCCAGATTTCGGCAGAAAGTGGGGAACGGAGTGTCTTAACACTAGGTTCCCTCTGCCTACCCTGCTGTGTGCGGGATACAAGTGCGTGAAGCTAATTTAATTTAATTTTTTTTTAATCTGTACTCGTATATATAACATTTTTCTGTTACTTTTATTAGTAACAAGAAATTTCAAAACATTGTTATGTAGACAGAATAGATATAAATAATTACTTATCATTTTGAACTTACGATCGTCGATCTTTCAATAATGAATTTGCCGACTGAGCCTAAATGTAATAAAAAGTCTAAATGTAATTATTTATTTAGTAATAGAATATAAAATAATAAGAAAAGTAATAGATTTCTCTTATTATTAAAAAATATTATTAGATTTTTTTACATAGCAGTGTGAAATAAAAAAAATGCCTATAGAAAAGTACTAAACACAGCACATTGTTATCCGCTATTTGTATATAAAAATATATTCTTACATATCTTTCTATTTTACAGTTCCTAAAACGTCTGGACAATAGCTTTAAAAACATAACAAAAGACGATATTTCTTCAAATTCCAATAATTTATTACAAAAAGACCATTATTATTTGTCGTTCCTGAATGAACTTCGCTATATTTGTTTTGAAAGTTTATTAAAAGGAGCCAATTTCAGTCGACGTCATGTTTCCTTACAACTACTAGTTTGGGTGGAAAAACTACAAATAAATGGATATAATAGGTATTGTATATGAAATTAGTGTTGTAAACTTGGTTGCGGTAAATTTATTAAATATTTTTTAACATTTTACTGTTATTCCACACTTATGAAAGACAAATATTTATTTAGAAAACGTATAAAAATTTTACCGTAGCGGGACTCGAACCCACACCCTCTGAAAATCGATGATCCATAAACGTATGGCTTAGTGGTCAGAGCGCCTGGTCGGTTTCCAGGAGGCACGGGTTCGAGTCCCGCTACGGTCAAATTTTTATACGTTTTTTAAATAAGTAAATTTATTAAAATTATTTTCATTTATCCGTTACGGTGACACAAAATGCGGCGTTGAGTTGTGCCTCTTACCTCTTGCCACGCAATATTTCGACGGGTTATAAATTCTTTTTGGCTACTACCTACTGTATGAGAGAAATACGTAAAGTTAAAACACACGACTAGTATGGAGTTGAATAGTTGATTCTTGTTGGAAGACTAAATGATTTAAATTTAAATAATAGAAAACCCAGATGCCAGTCGTGGCGCAGGGGCACAAAGTGTGACTGTAAAATTGACTGGTTGTGGATAATTATATATATATATATATATATATATATATATATATATATATACACATATATATATATATATATATATATATANTATATCAACACGTAATGTCCCGAAAATTAAAAAAAAAACGGGTAGCGGAGAACGGAATATTTTACACTAGGTTCCCTTTGCACAACGTGAAGTTAAAAAAAAATTATATTTTAGAAATTGGAAGGAATCTGAAATTGAAACATTATTACACATATTGGGAGATAGCTACGAAATAAATAAAGCTTTAGCATTAGAGCTTCTTCAAGGATATCCAAAGGAATTATTTAAGGTATTTTTTACATTATTTATAAATTTGTGTTTGATTGAATATTGAAAGAAGTGATACTTATGAGTTTTTGTTTATTGTATTTTGTATTTATTTGTTTTGTAATTGTATTTACATTTTTGTAAAAAAACATCAAAATAACTTTTATTAAAGATATTGAAATTAAAAAGAACTGACTGTATTGCTCTAGATTACTTATTTGTTCTTTCTAATTATCATTTGATTTTGTTGCAAAATATTTTTGGGCATAATATTATTTATGTAGTTAAATTGTTTATTTATTTTCATTTTCTTGCACTGGTAACAAGACAATGCGTCGCGTTGAGTTCTGCTAATCTTAACGCAATGTCTTGAAAATTGTGAATTGCGTGGGGAACAGAATGTCTTAACACTAGATTCTCTCTCCTTACGATATGTGGGTACATGCGGAATACAGTGTGAATAAAAAAAGAGATTTTTTTAAAGAAAATAAATAAATAATTTATTTTAATATAGGTAAATTGTAACTTACGTACTATATTAATAATTTTCAGAGTAAGGATTACAAAACGAGTTTGCAATTAAAAGATATTATATTAGAAGCGTCTTTAGTGAAACCGACGGACTGCGTCACCGCGTTATATAAATTGAAATTGCTTACAAATAAATTACCTGAACATATTATAGGAGATAAAGATAGGTTTGTATTTTTTTCTATATTTTTTAAATTATTTAGTGATAATTTATATTTAACTCGTTTCTGTTCTGCTTTGATTGGTAGTCTGTGAATGTAAATTCTATAAAAAATAATGTACTCAGTTTGATCATAGAAGAATTCAAAATTAAAGATCTTTTTTACCAAAGAAGGGAAATAAACTCACATTCGTCGCATTTAAAGTAGGCGGTCCTCAAATATTATTAGAATATGATGCAATTCAATCATTTAATTTTATAGGAATTTTGATTAATATATAAAATATATTTTAGTTTAAATCCAAATACAGTGAAGTTTGCCCTGATTAATACATTATTGCAAGAATTGAAAATTCAAGTTGCATTATGTAAGAAAAGCATAGTATACGGCGCAAGAAACGCTCCTATGTATGGTATTCTACATTGTATTGGAAGAAGTTTGAATGGAAGCCTTAGTTCTGAGTAAGCATAATTCTAATAAATAAATCAGCTTCACTCTGTATCCCGCACACAGCAGGTAGGCAGAGGGAACCTAGTGTTAAGACACTCCGATCCCCACTTTCTGCCGAATTCTGGAGGCATTGCGTGTTGAGTGGCAGAACTCAACGCCGCGTTTAGTCTCGACACCAGAGCGAAGAAATGGAAATATAAATTTAAGTAAATATTTCATCTCCTCGAGTGGGGATCGAACCCACAACCAGTCGGTTTCACAGTCACACCTCGTGCCGCTGCGCCACGACTGGCCTCACATATATAATAATTCTAATAAATTAAAAGATATAATTACATATAAAATGGATAACATAGAATTTTATCTATTATATTAAAAAAAATTAAATAAAAATCTGCTCAGTATCAGAATGAGGCCTATAGAGAATTCATTGTGGCTCAGTAAGATAACGTTTGACTTTGCATCCTACTATAAAAAGTAAGTACTTTTTTTTTCAAATATTTCAGTGGCTTACCCCAAGAGGGGTGGGGTTCAATTCTGCGTGAGGTAATACAAGAATGTATCACGGTGTGTACATGTGCCGGTGATGTACTCAATAGCGCGGCGCCTGAAGGCTTGTTACCGACTGAAGGGAATAGTGCTTCGGGGTAAATATTATGTGTTTAGATTTCAAATAAGCTTTATTCGTTTTTTTATATATATTTTTAAAATGGTTTTTCTACAGTTAGAATAAGATTTTTTTTTGTATTTATGTGTATTTATAAACTTATAATCGTATATACTCTTATTTTATATTATAATTTTATTATATTACAATAAAATTAAAACTAGCTTTTAATAATAAATAATAAATCTAAAAATGTATCGAAAATTAGGCGGTACGCAGGGAACCAATTGTCTCAACACTTGGTGCCCTCTGCCTACCCTGTTACATGCGGGATACAACGTGAAACTTTGTTATATTATTTATATGATTCCAGTAACATTCTTCTAGAAGATGGCAAAGAAGTGACAGCGCAAATGGTTCTACTCTGCGCTTGGAGATCTGTCAAAGAGGTAGCCTATCAATGAAATCATTCATAACTACAATTTTTCTTATATACATACATATTAATTAGGTAAAAATATATATTGATGGAGTTAAAGTTTTATAGGGTCTTTACATTAGTTTCTGAATTTAAAATTTCTCATTTCATTTTATTTATTTTTTTATAATATCAAAAGAGTGAATTTGAAATTCATAACGTATATTATGTAAAACATAATTATTAAACATTTTTTACAGGTATCTCTAATCTTAAGTACAATAGTGAATCAAGTGTTAACCTACGATGTATTTGACTCCACTACCACATCGGAACTAGTGAAGGAGATAGGTGATTTATTCATACAACTGCTAACTGAAACTAAGCACAGAGGGGCGTTTGAACAAGTTTATGTTGGTTTCACTAGATTGTTGACTTGGTAAGTTGTTACACAAACAGTTAAATTTCAAATAAAAAACATGTTGTTGGGAGAATGAGATGAAAAATTATGAAAGAGTGGCAAAAAGTGTTGTGAGTAAGTGTGAGTGTGAGTGGTGAGAAAGGCATGGGAGGATCCCAGTTGGCCTTCTATGATGCAGGAGTCATGTCATGGAGACACGAGGAGGGGGCCCCTCGCCATGAGAGAGACAAGTACTCGTATGTGCCTTACTAAAATATATGGCATTAAATGTTCATATTGCAATTCTCAATCAAAACTCAACTTGGCGAGCTGCACGCTGTATCCTGTACGTAACTGGGCAGGCAGAAGGAACCTGGGAACCTAGTGTTAAGAAACTGCCGCGCTTTGTCTCGTTTCCAGAGCGAGAAAATGAAAATATTACATATTTAATTTCCTCAACTAGGAATCGCATTGGCCTCACACATTATTCAATATTTTATTTATTACTTTACCACCAAATAATATGTTTTCAGTCTATGGCGTGCACCTCAATCGGATTTGAACGAGTTACCGTCATTATGGTTGCAAGATCTAATGTTGACAATAGAAAGTGGGGGTGACAGTAAGTTGTGCGCCACGCGACGCAGTGCCGGCCTTCCTTTTATGATACAGGTTCGAATACCTTTTTTTTTATTTTATAGGTTTTTTTATTTATTTCTTTAACTATGCATAAATCTTATAGGTTTTTTTTTAAATTTGCAAAATTTATTCGACAAATAAGTAAATAAATAGAATAAAAAAGTCACTGTGGTTGTTTACGTATTCATATTGTAAGATAAAAATTTGTGATGTATTCTGACTTTTGAGAATATTACATATTATATGAAACTATTGACGTGTTGGCGCAGTTGCACAACTTGTGACTTTAAATGCGACGGTTGTGGGTTCGATCTCCACTCGGGGGAATGATTAAATTTCATTTTCGTTTCCCCGCTCTGAGACGAAAAGGGACGTTGAATTCTGAGACTCTTTACCGAATGGAACTTCAACTTCTGCCTACCCTACTAAGCGTTGACAAGCGTAATGTTTCTTTTATTATAGTTAATATAATATAGAAGGGCCACTCATGGCGCGGGGACACAAGCGTTTGTAAACGTTACAGGTTGTGAGTTCGATTCCCACTCGAGGAAATTAAATATTTAATATTTTCATTTCTTCGCTCTGGTGTCGAGGCAAACCGCGGCTTTGAGTTCCGCCATTCAATACGCAATGCCTTCAGAATTCGGCGGAACGTGGTTTCAGAATTCATTTATCTTGACCAAATAATGCAAAAATGTTATTAATATAACAATGAATTAAATTATGTTTCCTTTAGAATTAACAAATGTCTAAAATTTTTATGTAAATTTCAGGCATTAATAATAACAGAACTACAAATGAAGCTTAATTCTAGATCTTTCGATCTATGTTTTAAAAAGCTCCTTCATCTTGCTTCTACAGCATCCTTACAAACAAGATGTCACTGTCTTAATGTGTTGAGAGCGCTGTACAGGAACACGCACTTGGAGGAAACTGTTGGGTCCTATGTGGGCGATGGGCTGTTGGTAGCGGTGCGCGGGTTCGAATCCGATGCGTGGATTGTGAGTATTTTAATTTATTGAACAATAATTTAATGAAAATTTTGAGTAAAATTAAGCTAACAGACGCCACTATAGTAATGCAGAAAAGTGATTGTCAAGCAATGATTGTAGGACTGTGGGTTCAATTCCCACTTTAACAAATACAAAGAATAAAAAAACAACATATGGTGAAATAATGTTGTTTTTTAATATAGTTTGTTTTAAGTAAACTATATATTTTGTATAATTGCTATATAATATTTTTTAAAGTGCACTAAGAAAAGAAACATAATTACAAAACATAAAAATTTGAACGTAGCGGGACTCGAACCCGCGCCTTCTGGAAACCGACCAGGCGCTCTGACCACTAAGCCATACGTTCTCATCAAGTTACGTGACAATTTTTATGCGCTTGTTACAATTTATTTATGTTGAGTTGCGTTAGTTTCCAGAAGGCGCAGGTTCGGTTCCCGCTACGTTCAAATTTTTATACGTTTTCTAGTTAAGCTATATAATAGATTTATTTCTTATGAATATTATGTTAATTGACTGATAAATGTTTCTATAATAAAATAAACAACAATATTATTCAGAATTCTTTATTTGTCATGATTACCTTATTACTTTCTAAACTAAAACATTCCAAAATATTATCCAAGATAAGGTTCAAATACTGTAAAAATTAACATTTCTCTATTAAAAACATCTTTCTAGGAACGTAATTCAGCCACATTACTATTTAGCGCTCTAATGGTGAGAATATTCGGCGTACAAAGAAACAAAGATTCAGAGAAGCTGTGTATTAGGAATCGTATGACAGGACGGATATTCTTTTTGAAGTACCCACAATTGTATGATTTTATGCTTGTAAGTATATAATAATGTATACAAAAAATGTAATAAAAGGCATAGTGTTGTGGAGTGGGACAGTGTCTAAGGTGATGGTTTTAGGTTTGATGCCCACTCGTGAGAATAAAATAATTATTATTTTTATTTATTCGTCTCTCTGGTAACGATGCAAAGCGCGGCGTTGAGTTCTGCCACTCTACGTGCAACTAAAAAAGAGTTATGCATTACAGTGCTACAGAAAGAGAAGCGCAATTTTTAGACCCTCTGTTTTATGGAGTATTTTAACACTGGGAACTATATACTGTAAATCGGACAAATATATAGAAATTAAGACATAAATAAATTACCTTAATTTATTCGATATGATTTTATTTTATTATACTGTCTGATTAATAACTTAACTTAGCTTCACGCTTTATCCCTAACGGGGTGGTCAGAGAGAACGGAGCGCCAAACATCCGTAGGTCTCTACATACCTCTTTCGCCTCGTCCACTGTCATCAACCTCTTTATACATGCCCTCCGGGGGTCCTCATACTTTTTACGTGACCTTCCTCCAGTATCTTTGATACTGTGTTTTCGAACGTCAACCGAGGTCTCTCCCTTCTCTCTCTCGTCCCTTCTTCTCTCGTCTCTCTCTAAAACTTCTTTGCCATTCTTTCACCACTCATTCGTTCGACGTGCCCAAACCAGCTGAGCACGTTCTTCTTCATTCTCACCTGTCTGATTAATTTTGCTTTAATATTTAAAAATATATTTAGATATAATTCAAATAAACTAAATCCTCTAGAACAATTGAACGTCTATACGTTAATGACAAAAAAGATTTTAAACGTTTTAGTGTAGTTCTTTTTTTCTCATATTTTAATACTTTTTAGGATAAATTAAAAGAAGTAAGCGAAAGTGATGAAGATCAACAATTACGGCCGGCTTTGTATCCTATACTATTACTTTTAGCGCGACTGTACCCGTCCTCTTTAGAAGGAACCGTGTCTAATTTAAAGGTAAGTACTAGTTTGAATATGTTCTTTTAAAGAGTCCAGTATTTTATAATGTATGAAAAGTTGTAAATTTCTTTAGAAATATATGAATGATACATTTTTTTAGCTTCACACACTGTATCCCGCATATAGCAAGATAGACAGAGGGAACTTGGGAACCTAGTATTGAAATACTCTGTTTTAATTAAGATACTATCGTTCATCACTTTCTGCCTAATTCTGAAGTCATTTAGTTCGGAGTTCTGGCTTAACCTTTAAAGTGACGATATATAAACTTAAATGCAATATTCAAATTTATAACCAGTACGTCTATAATTGTGTATATTTTACTTTACTATGATGTAATAATTGAAATTAACATTTGAAACATGAAGTGAAGTATTACTACTACTATACACGATGGAAGTGTCAGCACCACTTTAAATGAACCACAGTTTTAACTAATCTATAAAAGCTTTATACAATTTAAAAAAATCCCATAAATGAAAAGTGATTTTTTCAAACAAACTAAATAATAAAATTATTGTTGTAATGTAAAACACCATTTGTCAAGACGACGCACGCACACATAAAACGAATACGCATCACACGAAATACAGGTAAGGATAAACATCGTGAAATGAAAAAAAAATCCTACGTCTAATTTGCTGAGGTATCTTGATTAATTTTTTTATGTATGGGTTTGAAATATTTTACCGTATATGTTGTTCCCGTAAAAGAAGCTCTGACACTTCCATGCTGTATAATGTTATGTATGCTTACGTAAATATGAAGACACTATATTGTATTGTAGTGTTGATAGAGATGAATAAAAATCTACGCGGTTACACTGAGTATATTCAACACCACTTTAAAGTACATATACTTTGAACACACATAATAAATCACGACACAGTTTATATAAAAGTCAACCACAAACATATATATAAAAGAGAACACGGTAAATACTGATTTGAAAGTAAATAATAAAGAAAACAATGGAACGTATGGAAAGCGCATCGAGTGGCAAGCATCGACTGTTATAATTATTATCTGCCGTCGACAAGGAGGTAGATGTGAAAACGACAACTCCTTAGCGGTTCGGTCGACGGCAGCGAGCGTTCTCATATAAATATACTAAATACGAATACTTACTACAAAATATATAAATGACATATATTAAATAAACTATAAATGTATTATAAATAATATTATAGTTCCCTACAGTATATAAAAGATATATATTTTTAGTATATTCCAATCATACTGCAGCGTAAATAACACGGTTGGTTTGTTCCCCAAGCAGCTGTCGTCGTTCAGCGCGCCGGTGTGCGCGAGCGCGCGCGCCGCCGTGCTGCGGGCGCGCGCGCTCGGCGCCGCCGCGCTGCCGCCGCTGCTGGCGCCGAGCCGGTGCGGACCACGTTATTATTATTGCTATTATTGATCGTGTTTTCATATCGATTGGACGCAATTAATAGTTTAAAATTAAATTATTCATTTTAAAAAAATATATATTAGAAAATTAAACTATCTATTTCTAAGACACTCCGTGGCCTTGTTACCACACAATGAAATATATAATAATTGAGAAATGAACCTATAACAGACATTTCATATAAAAATATAAGTGATTGATTAATTTAATTTGTAATTATTTTTCAGATACATATCGCACATAGAATGCATGTTTCAAACAATATGCAATAAGAACATTAAAAGTAACTACTGTCATGGTGTTTTATTACAGGTACAAAAAAAAATATTTTTGTCTATTTACTCAAAAATCGAATAAATTGTGAAATTAAAAATTAATTCTAAATATTTTTTTATTTCAATAAATTTCTACAAGTAACAATTATTAATAAATTTAAAAAAAAAATAAAAAAATGAAAATTCAACACAATATTGCCGATACAAGTTATTTACTGTAAAGCAAGTTGCATTTTTGATAATAATTTTTGCTTATAATTTCCATTAAAAAAAAAACAATCACTTAATATAATTAGAGCCAAATTTGAACTCAACTAACCTAACATAACCTTTCTATTCCAGCTATTAAAACTATTAGATGCGAAACCAGACAATGTAAACATTGATGAGGAAGCCCAAAGGAATATTGCATCATTAATCACTAAGTCTACTTGGATTTTAGAAGAGAGCTTGGACACTAAATGCTATGTTATAATCGATGAATATATAAAACTGATTAATTTAATTATATGGAGGTAATATGTTATTGTAGTTTTGGAACTTCACGCTTTATTTCGCATATAGCTGGATAGGCGTAGAAGAACTAATGTTAAGACATTCTGGCCTCGAAATGACCGATTACGAAAATTGCAATGGTTGCGAAACTCAACGCCGCAGTTTGTCTTATTAGATTGAGGTAGTATAAATAATTATTATTTCCTCAAATTATGATCGAACCTACAACCATCGCGCTTATATTCAGACCCTGTTCCCGGGCGATTTGGTGACGATGATATAATAATATTATAAAAAATGTTATATGAGAATGAGAAAATGCTTAATATAACATGTCTGAGACAAAATGTATGGGGATGAAACCAAATACCTATATCATAATATATTGTTTACAGATATAAATCATTAATAACAGGGGACTTTATGGCTCAAATACAGAAACAACTAGACTATTTAATACTAAACGATTCAAAAATCCAAGTTAATCCAGGAAAGGAGCTATGTCAAGCCAACGCTGTATACCTATCTCTTATAATACAAACATACAGACAAACAGACATACAACCATTTGTATATAAATGTCTTTTGCACCACAACTATGAAATTGTCTTATCAGTTTTAAATTACTTCTTGATATTAAAAAATGAAATAGAAATAGAAAATATATTTCAAGAACATTTATACGACATATCAAATAAAAATATGGAAATATTAGGAAACAAAGAGAAATATAAAATAGTAATATGTCATGTATTAAAATCGACATATTTGGAATGTGCTCAAAAAGCGTTAAAGCTATTAGTTTTGGAAGAGAATAGCCAAAACGATTTGATACAGATTAAATTGGGAATATCTAATGTAACGGATGAACAGATTTTAATGAAACTCATAGATTATATAGAGCACGAACATGATAATGTAGTTCATATATATTTGAAAAGTCTATGTAATTTTGTTAATAGGAAATTAGATGAGAATAATATGAAAGTTGGGGAAATTTTGAAAATTTTAAGAATTATTTTTGAATGTGTCTTGCCAGATAATGGTGATGAAACTAGAAGTGTTGTGGTTGAGTTTTTGAGTAATAATTTTTATAGAATTTTGGAAATTGATTTAAGTTTTTTAAGCAAAGAAGAACAATGTGAGTATTGATTTGATTTTTAATCAGTATCTATATTTTAGCTATTATACAGGGTGGAAGAGGCAGCGCTCCATTTACGGAAACAGCATATAGGGTAAAATATTTCAAACCTATACCTAAAGAAATTAATCAAGATGCCTCAACAGTTTGGACGTAGGATTTTTTTTTCATTTCACGATTTTTATCCATACCTGTATTTCGTGTGACGCGATTACGCATAGATCCCAATAACATAAACACTTACTACTACAAAAATACTACTAAAGGTTAAACAACTTTGAACTTTATCGCCAATACATACGACTCGATTTCGAAATGAGGCGTGTGCGGCGGTGTTCCTTTGATAGGCTTATGTGTGCGTGCGTCATCCTTACAAATGGCGTTTTGTTTAAAAAAGACAATTTTATTATTTATTTTGTTTGAAAAAAAACTTTTTCATTTTTGGGAATTTATTTTTTTCTGAATTATATTAGGCTTTTATAGAGTAGTTAAAACTGTAGTTTCATTTAATGTGGTGCTGACACTTCCACCCTGTATAATAGAAATAACAATCGTCTTTCATTATTTAACAAAATCGATATACCCATTAAACAAATCAAATGTAATCAAGGAATCAAACTTATTCCAATTTCAGTCGAACTAAAGGCTACATTATATGCAACAATGATGATGTCATTAGAAGACGAACAAGAGTCCCTCCGTCTAATTTCAGCTAAAGCACTCACTAATCGTTGTATCATGGCGACCGCTGCAAGAGACTACTTGCTTGCTCATGCCTTATTTGCCCAAAATACTCAATTTGTCCATAATGCCTTTGATGCCCACTCCAATGATCATGACACTCATTATTTATTTGTCCATGACATTCAAAATAATCAAGATATACAATATCAGGCTAATGATGCCCATATAGCCGTTTTAGCGATACTAGCGTTATTGGATTTTAAGGCGCAAGTGTGTCTGTCAGAGAATGCAGGTGATGATGTAAGTATTCAATTTAAATAATTTTTTAAGTGTCTACATTTTCTTAGATCTTATTAAAAAAAGTCCGGTTGTTCTCAGGTCTGAGACTTTAACTTTAGTGAGCTAGCTGGTGGCTGGTAAAATATTTGATATTCGAAAAGACAAAGTCCAATAATTTTATTTAAAATACTAAGTTACATGCTTCATCTTTGAACGTCAATTTATTTACCACCGCTTTATTAAAGCTACTGCCTCAGACTTGAGAAAAACTGCCACAAGACATTCAGCGGGTTTTTTTTTTATATCAATTACTTTTATTAAGTACATTTATTTTTTACTTGTTAGCTTACTGATTGAAGTCGGTTTTTTTGTTAAAAATATTTTATCTTAATTTCAGACTCGAGTGTTCGATCAAAATGAAAAATATAATGTTTACTTAGAAGAAACAATATGGACCCGCGCATGTGCTGAAAAAATTAAACCATTATTAAAAAGTGAAAATAATATTTGTCAATACATACACGATATTATAATGAAAGATGAATATAGAAATACTTTTGAGAAAATATGTAATGATAATTTAAATGTGTTCAAAACTTTAGTATCTGGCGAGAAATTAGAAGGGATCGAAATTAATCCTAAAATTGAAATATTTGTGGACATTTTAAGTAAGAAATAAAATCTGGCTCAAGGGACCATTTTCCATAAAATAGACAGTAAAGTATTTTTTTTAGATATAAGTATTAATTATTATTTAAATAATAAAATAAATGTTTAATATAGTTTATTTACAAATAAAGAGTGTTTTTACAAAACAATATTTCTTTTACTACACAACGTTCCTTCGTGTGTCAAGGAATAAGACAAAATTACACACATTTACATTTCCACAAAAAAAGTGCTAAAAATGAAATCATTTTCTATGGAATAAATATCTGACATGTGACAAAATTTGAAAAACAATAATCTAATGAGACAGGTGATGGTTTTGGACTTTATTATCATTATGCATCATATTTTGATAATTAAAATCTAGTGTAAAGTCACTATACTTTTCCTTCTATTTGGGAATATTTTGTACAGATTAGCGAAAATATAAAAAAAAACTAAATATCGCAAATGAAGCCCATACCCATCATATACAGTCTATTTAAACTACTACATTTGTCTAGTAGTTTAGATTACCAGTATAATGATAATTCTAGTCTGTATATACTAGTGTTATTGTGATAATTAATCAAAGCCATTTTAAAATTTTGTGTTACAAAATTTATTTCTTGTACGTATTGAAAAAATATGTCTCAATCTCAACAATTTACAAATCGCATTCACATATTCAGTTTCGCAAATACCTATATTCCTATAAATTTTGTTTGTCACATACACACAGGTCACTGACACAGTAACACAAACATCAAACCAGTTTATTCCGTCGTATCCTGTACACTTCGCTGGCAGTTTGACTGTTTTTAAACTTTAATTTTTCTACTTTTTTCTCTTTTCCTAGCTCTTTTTTAATATCCTTCACACTCTCCTCCACTTCTGTATCATTTTTAACAATTTTCTGTGATTTCGTCTTCAAACTTTCATTTTCAATGACATCTTCTTCTTCTTCTTTAAACAAATCTTTTACTGATATCAGTCTATGAGAATTTCCAACCCTTAGCAGTTTTTTGAGACCTCTAGACGATCTTTTCTCTATGAGGCCTAAAACACCCCAGTCTTCATTTTTCTTACTTTCCAAGCACCCTTCTAAATGCCACGCGGCGTTCCTAACTTCTAGCTTCAATCTTTCACACTCCTCATAACTGACATTTCTACTGACATTTAAAGCTTGTTCTAAAGGATTGACGATATAAAGAGGTAGCGAATTAGGTTTCCTTATAGATCGTCCTTCATTAATAGAAATAGCTTTATCCGAGAAATCGAACTGGGAATAAAACTCAAAGAACTGAAAGAGAAGCGTTTGTAAGTCATTGTTGTTTTGACCATATTTGTCTGTCGGTAGTTTGTTCAAGTCTCTTAGAAATGTACAGTTGAGATTCTCTTCTGTCACTCTTATGTCTTCTTTACCTGTAATAACATTTATTTGTTTTAGATATTTATAGAAATTAATATAAAAAAATTATATACTTATTATACACAAAACAATTATGGTTTATATTATACTAGTTTTCACCTATATATATTTATTATACACAAAACAATTATGGTTTATATTATACTAGTTTTCACCTAAAATTAATAAATAGACAAAAGTTCATTTGCAAATTTTTTAACATTAATAATTTTGTATAACTTTATATGTATTATAACATCCTAAAATAATTAATATAACGTGTGTATTTAAAAAGATAATAGTTAAGATATAGTAATAATTGATATACAGGGTGGAAGTGTCAGCACCACATTAAATGAAACCACAGTTTTAACTACTCTATAAAAGCCTAATATAATTCAGAAAAAAATAAATTCCCAAAAATGAAAAAGTTTTTTTTTCAAACAAAATAAATAATAAAATTGTCATTTTAAAACAAAACGCCATTTGTAAGGATGACGCACGCACACATAAACCTATCAAAGGAACACCGCCGCACACGCCTCATTTCGAAATCGAGTCGTATGTATTGGCGATAAAGTTCAAAGTTGTTTAACCTTTAGTAGTATTTTTGTAGTAGTAAGTGTTTATGTTATTGGGATCTATACGTAATCGCGTCATACGAAATACAGGTATGGATAAAAATCGTGAAATGAAAAAAAAATCCTACGTCCAAACTGTTGAGGCATCTTAATTAATTTCTTTAGGTATAGGTTTGAAATATTTTACCCTATATGCTGTTTCCGTAAATGGAGCGCTGCCTCTTCCACCCTGTATAATGCTAATGATCAATATATAAGGCCAGTCGTGGTGCAGAGGCACGAAATGTAACTGTAAAACCGACTGGTTGTGGGTTCGATCCCCACTCGAGGAGATGAAATATTTACTTAAATTTATATTTCTATTTCTTCGCTCTGGTGTCGAGGTTAAGCGCGGAGTTGAGTCTTGCTACTCATCACGCAGTGCCTCCAGAGTTCGGCAGAAAGTGAGGAACAGAGTGTCTTAACACTATGTTCCCTCTGCCTACCCTGCTGTGTGCAGGATACAGCGTGAAGCTGATTTATCAATATATAATAATAAATAATACAATGATAATAAATAATATAATATAATGAACATTCCTATTGTACAAAATGATATTGAATGATTAAATATTTCTTTAATCTTTTGGTAAATATTTTAAATAATACAACCAAATTGAAATCAATAAATTAATATAATCTGTGTATGTATAATAAATTGCAAAATCTATGTATAATGATGTATAATTATATTAGTTACCTTTCTAATGGAATGGTATCAGAAATAAAGGCTATTTTTATTTATTTATTTTTTTAGTTTTCACCTACGGCTTTACCCTTGTGGTAAAATAACTAAGAGTGGTGGTACGACATATGGCCGCAGCCATAATAATTTACATGTTAACGATGCACGTAATGTAATGTGGCATACATATAGCCTTCGTCCATAAATGGACTATTTATCACAAAAATAACTTTTCAATTCAAACCAATATTCAGGAAGTCCTGTAGTGGAGGAAAGTAAGCTATATTTGGTTATGACACCAAGGTTATACCTTGAAACCCCAAAAACCCCAACAAAGACTCCCAACAAGTTCTCAGAATGAATGAAACACCTTCAAATTCTTCTGCTGCGAGAAGAAGACCATAAGGGTCAGGCGGAAGTTAGTTACTCAGCTTCCAGGATGAATGTTTTTGCGTACTATGGTGTATGGTGTACAAGACAGGTTGTGCTCCAAAAATCCTAACTTACCGGCACTTCCAACCAGGTACTTGAGAGAAGGCAACACCTTCACATTCCTCTGCTGCAGGAAAAATAGCACCATAAGGGTCAGAGGAAAGTTAGTCACCCATCTTCCAGGATGAGGGTTGGTAAGTCCCGCTGTGGAAGCCCATCTTCTAATGGCGAAGGCGAGGGGCCTAACACGAGGATCTAGAGCTCCATATTGCCAGAGGAGGGCTGACATGTGGATACCAGAACTGAAAATTATTAGATTTTTAGATTTGAGTATAATTATTTAAAAAACATTGGGTAGAGACCAACAAAAGAAAAGAAATAAAAGAGGACACTTCTTCTAGATGTACTAGAATATAGTACAATTAATATAATATATATAAATTGTACTATATTCATACAGGACAGTACGGACGGATAATACAGTACAATTAATAATATTAGGCCACCTGCTAGGAGTGGTACGTATATGGCTTTCTCGGTGATAGTTTGGTGAGTAGTGCTGTGTGGAGAACTATGTGCCGTTAGAAAGAAAAAATGAAGCAAGCATGACGTATGTATGTATGTGGTTTGTGTTGGTAGCTCGATACCAAAATAAAATGAATAAAACACATGGTCGACGCAGGCAAAACGGCGCCGACACTTATAATTACCAATTATACAATTTTTTATCAATAAAAAGACAGAAATTTATTTCTAAATAATTTGATTAAATTTTCAATATTATCCAAGTGTGGGACTGCAAAAGCGATCATTTGGAATGAAATATTTTTGACATTTTTTAAAATGTTATTCCAAACTTAGGAAAGAAAAAAATTTATTAAGAAAACATATAATATAAAAAAATTATGTAGGGACAGAGATGTAAAGAACATAAATAAGTTGTAACACGCGTATAGAAATTTCGATGTAGACATGATGAGAATATATGGCTTAGTTAGTCAGAGCGCTCTCTCACACTCTAAATAGAGTGTCTATTCACTAAGTTCCCAGGTTTCCTCTGTCTACTCCGCCGCCGTGAGGGGTAATCAATTCAAGAAATAAATATATAAATAATATATCAAGCAAAGCAAAAATACGCCAACTTACGTATTATTATAACATAAATCACAATCCAAATCGGCCAATTCATGGGAGTACTTAACAATGGGTACCCTTGCGTTTAATATTCTTTGTACCCTCGTGGCTCCAGGAATCCTGAGTTCTAACAACCCTCCCACTAATTCCATATGCCTTTGCCACGGTGTTCGTCCCCCTTCGCATTTTTTTTCATGGTACACAAGGCGGTTGTTTTGTGACGTCTGAAATGATAAAGGGAAATTATCAGATTAGGAACTTTAAGACTTAGAAATCTGTAATATGCCATAGCAAGTATGCAATGGCAACATCGTTCTTTGACAAGCAGTCATATTTATAACTAAGTTGTATAAAATGGGGTAGCTATTTTCATTGAGGTAATTTGGTATGCTGGGCTGGAGCAGTGAATTCAAGTGTTTATGCAGTTTAAGGTGGTCGCAAGTCCCAGGCACTGCCCCAAGCTTAACAATATTAGTATATTTTATTACTGTATATATAATTTTATGAGTTAATTCAATAAAATACATTATACAAGTTGCAATTTTCTTATATCATCCAATACAGAAGACACAAGTATAATATATTACCATTAAATTTATATTTCCATTTCTCCGCTCTGTGTCGATGTTAAGCCCGGCGTTGAGTTCTGCCACTCAACACGCAATGCCTCCAGGATTCGGCAGAAATTGGGGAATGGAGTGTCTAAACACTAGGTTCCCTCTGCCTACCCTGCTGTGTGCGGGATACAGTGTGAAGCTGATAAAAAAAAACTTATTTCAACAATAAACAGACAACTAATTAAAAAAATACTTAAAACTTACCATATCCTCTGATAAAGCATTAGTCAGAACTAAATCTAGATCACAGCCCATTCTGCCGAAACCATTAACTGATGATCCAAATGGTTGGACTTTAACATTAGCATATAAACTCTTGAATACAACCTCCAACTGAAATAATTTGAAACTAAGATTGCATGGACAAACGCACACATGACAGATTTATAATTGATTCTATTATTTTATATTTTCATATAAACAACAATCAGTTACATTTTTATTCTATGTATATGTTACCAGCAATCTGTTTAAACTGGTATTCTATACCTAGGTATAGAATACATAAAACTATAATATTATTTATTATTACATAGTAATGCATGAAAGTGGGGAATGGATTCCTCTGCAAGTTAGATAAAAAAATATTTGAAATGAACAACCTAAGCTGCACTTAGAAACTGAATATAGGAATATAGAGCAAGATCTATATATTTTACACTTTGACACAGTGAAACAGAAGGTACTCTAGACAATCCCTAGCAATTGCATACATTACCTAGGTGAAGTATGAAATTTATCTTATATATCTTATCTCATATATGGAGTGTTTTTGTCAGCACCAATCAAAATGAAACCATAATTTTAACTACTCTATAAAAGCCTAAAACAATTATTTATTTTCTTCCCAAAAATTTAAAAATGATTTTTTTAAACAATTAATATAATAAAATTATCGTTGTAAAATAAAATGCAATTTGCCTAGAACGACGCACGTAAACATAAACATATCAAAATGATACCGCCGCACAAGCCTCAATTCGAAATTGTTCAAAGGCAAAGTTCAAAGTTGCTTAACCTTTAGTAGTATTTCTGTAGAAATATGTGTTTACGTTATTGTTATCTATGCGTAACTGCGTCACACGATATACAGGTATAGTTAAACATCAAATGAAATGAAATGACAAAAAAATCCTACGTCTAAACTGTTGAGGTATCTTGATTAATTTCTTTAGGTATGGGTTTAAAATATTTTACCCTGTATGTTGTTCCCGTAAAAGGAGCGCTAAGGCTGTTTTAGAAGGTGTAAAATCAAATTTTCACTGACATCAGCACATTTAATTTAATAGAGTATTAAAATGATGATAACATATACATAAAATAAGTAAAAAGAATGTAATGTTACATAATTATATACATATAATATATAATTAACTTTATGTGTCAATGCTCAAAGTATATTATTATAAATATCAAGTATTAACATTGCCTGAATGGTCCCACTTATTTAATACATTGTCCAGGTATTATATAGAAAACTTGAATTATTCATTGTGTCAGTAACATATACCTTTATATTTTATTAGGTCCTTGAATAAGTTATCGCTGTTATATTTTAAAATATAATGCTTACAATGACATTACTCAAAGTATTGTCCATCATTAGAGACCACTTTCTCCCATCTCTCTGGTAGCAATTGAATCCCCCGTCGGAAAAACGACTCATCTTTCGAGGCAATCCAGGAATCAAGCCATTTTTCGGCTTCTTCAAAAGAATGGAAGCGCTGCTCGCTTAAACCGTGCGCCATTGGCCGAAACAAGTGGTAATCGGAGGGGGCTATATCCGGTGAATACGGCGGGTGGGGTAGAGGACGTTCCGTCTTCGTTCAAGTGGCTCTGCCTAAGTGCGTAACCGATTGTGCGCACGGTGTAGAGGACGCTCATGCGGACTCCACTCTCGTTTGTGCGTAGTGTGTTGTTGTGTAGTGCAGGGACGCGCAGTGCTGTGTTGTGCTGTGGTTCCTGCCCTGCCCCGCCCGATCCAGGAGAGGTATAATTAGTATTAAGTTTTTATTCTTTTTACTCTTATTCTTTCTCCCTATTGCCACCCCTTCAGGGTAATCCTATAACCGATATGGAATCGTACGTAAACGCCCTCGCCAAGGAGGAATTAGTAGCGTACATTAAGCAATTAAACGCGTACGACGGACTGGCGACCTTCGCCCAGTCCCTTACGACGGATGCTCCGGAGCAGTCCGAGGATTCGAACTCACAACCGACCATCTGCGGCCCTACTTCCGTCGATTCCGAGATGGAAGTAGCTTCGGAATCTGCTGACGGCGGTTTCGAGACCGTCGTCACAAAAGCGGCCAAACGTAAGATGAAGGCCGTGGAATCCGCGCCACCCAAAGCGCCAAAAAAGGCGCCGAAAAAGTCGCCAACTGCTACCCCTACACGCGTCAGCAGTGGTGAACCCGTTTCCCTGCTCCCTGCGGGTAAGGCAGAAGTGTCCCCTCAGGCCGTAGCCCGCGCGCCATCTCCGACGGCCCATCAGGCCACCACGACCGCGCAACCCCCTACGGCCCTTCAGGCTCCCGTGACCGCGATACCACGCGTTCGAATGCCTCCGCCCGTCATCATCCAGGAAAAGCAGGCCTGGAACATGGTGTCAGCTTGGATGACCGCACAGAAGGTGAATTTCACCTCTGCACGCGCCACCCAGGACGGCATCAAGGTCCAGTGCCCTGCCGGTTAGGTTAGTAAAAACACCATCTGGAATTCCACCAAGAAGAAGTACTGGACATAGTGATTCTAAAGAACGTCGCCCTCTGGCTGCGGTCTATAGAATCACTATCAGAACTAGACTCAGACCATCGCCCAGTAGTTTTCAAACTAGGCATAGACTCCCCTTCAGGGCCACCCACCAAAACTATCATCAATAGGAAAAAGTTCGCTAAACTCATCAAAACGGACGACTCTCCACTCATCGATCTCATTCCTGGCATTATAGACTCAGTAGATGTCGCTAAGGCAGCCGCATCCAAATTCACGACGTTTATTCAACAAGCTCTCCTCAGCTGCTCGAAAGAGGTCCCAGATCTGCCTGAAGGTAGATTTGAGGTCTCAGGGAAGCTCAGGGAGCTAATCCGACGAAAAAACTTAGCTACTAGAGCTCACGATGCGTGCCCGAATGCCGCAAACAGCAGAAAATTAAATAAACTTACGAGACAAGTCAAATCCCAATTTGAACAGCTCAGAGGTGAGTCTTGGGATAGTCGACTCGAAGGACTCTCGCCATCGTCCCAGGCGTACTGGGCGCTGTCGAGAACCTTTCGATCCGACACAGTGGCGACTAACAAAACCCGATAACACGATAGCGGCCGACGACACTGAAAAGGCAGAGTGCCTAGCGGACAGCCTAAAGGTACAATGCTCACCGAGCACTCTACCATGTGACCCGGATCACTTGTCGAAAGTGGACTCCGAGGTCATAGAGTGGGCTTCGATGCCCCCGACTGGCGAACCGGTTCGCCCCACGGACGTAGACGAGGTTAAGTCCATTCTCAAGGACCTAAACCCAAAAAAGGCACCGGGGCCCGACAATATCCCTAATAAAGTCTTAAAGTCCCTTCCGATTCAATTCGTATCTTTGCTAGTCCTGATTTTCAATGCTCTTTTAGCAGGTTGCTCCTTTCCTACCGAATGGAAGGAAGCAATAGTTATAGGCATTCGCAAGCCCAGAAAACCCGCCAACCTTCCCTCCAGCTACAGACCCATCAGTCTTATTAGCAGTTTAGGGAAAATCTACGAGAGAATCGTTCTCAGTAGATTAAAGGAAATAGTCGAGGCAAAACAACTGTTCATCAACGAACAGTTCGGTTTTAGATCCCACCACTCGTCCATACACCAAGTTCACCGGCTTACCGAACATATCGCGAAATATAACGTCCGTAGATCGATTCGTAGCGACACGGCGGCCATTTTCTTAGACATCGCCAAAGCCTTCGACAAGGTCTGGCACAACGGCCTGCTCTTCAAGCTCCGCCGTATGGCTCTGCCAGACTCTCTCGTTCACATCATTCGGGAATACCTGTCGAATCGCACGTTCCGATATAGATTAGAAGGGACCCTATCGTCCCCTAGACCCGTTCGCGCCGGAGTCCCGCAAGGCTCCACTCTTTCACCGTTGCTATACGCGCTTTACACTAGCGACATTCCGCGTACCGATAAAGTAGAACTTGCGATGTATGCCGATGATACCGCCCTTTACACCACGGATCGCTCCGCTTGGATCCTAGCCGAAAGACTGCAACGAGCTGCCGACGCCCTAGGCGATTGGTTCAGCAAGTGGCGGTTCGAGGTTAACCCGGAGAAAAGCGTAGCCGTCCTCTTTCCTCGTAAGCGTTACGAGACCGTCTCGACTATTTACCTGCAAGGCAAACCGATCCCCTGGGAATCCAAGGTCAAATACCTAGGCGTCGTACTAGATTCGAAACTCTCCTTCCGGCCGCACATCACGTATGTCAGGAACAAAGCCACATACGTCATGAACAGGCTGTATCCGCTCATCTGCAAGCGGAGTAAAATGTCACTTCGCAACAAGCTGACATTGTACAAAACTTGCATCCGTCCCGTCATGACCTATGCTTGTGTCGTGTTCGCACACACCAAGATAGACCTCCTTCAGAGGGTTCAAAATAAATTCCTACGAATGGCATCCGGATGCCCATGGTACGTACGCAACGTTGACCTTCATAAAGACTTCGAGCTAGAATCGCTCAAGGAATTCTGCAAGCGCCTGGCCAAGCGCTACTACGAGCGTGCAGATTCCCATTCCAACCCACTCATTGTCGAAGCGTGTAAGTACGCTCCTCACCCACATCCACGTCTTCGACGCCCTCGAAGCGTGCTTCTGGACCCCGACGATCCCATCACTGCTGCCAACGCCCAATACATTGGGAGGATCCACTCCTCAGTCCCACGTCCCACTCTCCNTTGTCTCAACGAGAATTCTGTGTGCTTCTGCTGCAGATTTTTTCTGAATAAAGCAGTGCAATAAAATTCCCCGCAAAAACACTTTATTTGGCACAAAAGTACACACTTTCACAAAGGGAAAATAAATATGTAGTTGACAGTGTAGCAAACACTATTCTACTATAATTTGAGGTTACATATAGTACTACTTTGGTGATTCATTACCATACGAAATTCCATGCACAGAGTGCCGCAACGCCAACTTTCAGAAAACAGTAGCAACTTATTCAAGGTCCTAATAAATACATAACTCAAAGAAGCTTTATGTAACTAAATATACATAATCTCAAGATAAACAAAACTATAAAAAATCTCAAAATATACTGACTGTTGTGGCACAAGGGAACAAGTATGTGAATAAATGCAAAGGTTGTGAGTTTTATTCCCACTGTGGGGCACAGATTATTTGTTATTATGATTCTCTGGCTATGGCAACAGTAATGCATGCTATGATATTGAATTCTACTGCATACACACAATGCATCAAGATTTTGATTAGTGTGGAACAAAATGCCTTAACACTATGTTTCTTCTGCATGACACTGAGAAAAAAAAATTATTTACCTGTCTAGCAACCATGTACCGCAGTCTAACACCCAAATCATTCAATGTAGTTCTATCATACAACATTTGTATTTGATCTGACACTGATTCACATTTCAATAAGTCCTCAAATAAAATATCTTCATCCATATTGTCATTGCCATTATTAATTAGGAGGTTTTGATTAGTTTCTGTCAATTTTTGTTTTTTACCTGAAGCAGCTCTAAACCAAAGAAATGGTGACTTTACGGCCATTACGTCGATATCCTTGTGATGTGAGCTACATGATTGTAGAACATTGTTAACTTCATCTTCACTGCTAAACTCAATTAGCATAAAATGCTGTAATATAATATTTAGTATATAAAATATTTATACTTTTTTAATTGAACTTTTTAGTTTAGTCGTATGTTAAATGGCTACCTCTCCACCAGAGTTTTTGTAATGATGTATTCCATTTATTGAAGCATATTCAGAACAATAGCCATACAATTCATTGAATGAAGATTCTGAATTTACTTGAACTACAATACTTCGGCGAGCTTCGTCTCTCCTTTGTGCTACTATTTGGTCAAAACTAGTAAATTTTTTGGGAACATCTGAAATACAATCATAATTCATAACCTATAAAGAGCTATCGAGGAAACTTTACGTGATATAAAAACGCGAAATTACCAGAGTTCTTTCTTAAGAATAAATATTTACAAAATGTACTGTTAAAAGATTTTCGAAATAAACATTTTCCTGTCTGTAATAAAACAGACATTTTTATTCAAAATTATGTATTAACACTACACAAATAGGAAAACATGTCAAATTGACATTTGTGAACTACTTAAGACAGTCAACTTTTTGGCATTAAGAGTAATGTTCTAAAAGCTACTATGAAAATGAAATAGCTCTATTAAATACCGTAATTAAATGAAATTGACTAATTTATCTTTTTTATTTAGTTTTTGTTCCCAAAAAACTTAGTTATTGTTTATTTTAACAGTAATGCAGTATAATTACAAGATAAAATTTTAAAATAATATATTATTCTAAAATAATAATTATATAATTACAATTATTTGTATTTGATCGTTACTATATATTTTTGTTTAATTTTTTTATAATTAATATCCAAATATCTTAAGTCGCAGTTCAAATCCCGAACGTTACATAAGTTGACCTTGGTTGGCCTGTGTTTATTTTTACTTTGAAGTTTTCACAGGATATTATTTATTGAATGAATCTTTCTTTTCACATTAGAATATACAATTAATTCTTTGATTGTGAAAATGGTGACAAGATTGTTAAGTCGAGTGATAGTTCCTTTATGTGTTAGTTCAAGAACTATTCCACCTAACCTCATTCATGAACAGAAAAAAATTGTTTACATTGCCACAAACTTTACTAATATACGAAGCTATGCAAAAAGTAAAGACAAAGGTAAAAATAAAAAGGGTAAAGGAGGCAAAATTGATATAAATCCAGCGATGATATCTGAATTACTTCCAATAGATAAACTCAAAAGTCGATGCCAGAATGCTATTGAAAAAATGAAAGATGATTATGCAAAGAATTTAACCCTGAGATCAACGACCGGGGCAATAGACACACTTCAAGTAAAATATGATGGAAAAGATTATGAACTGCAAGAATTGGCACAAATAGTGAGAAAAAACCCAAAAACCCTTGTCATAAATTTTTCATCTTTCCCACAAGTAATACCAGATGTTTTAAAAGCTATACATAGCTCGGGCCTTAATTTAAATCCACAACAAGATGGAACTACTCTTTATGTGCCTGTACCTAAAGTAACAAAAGAACATAGAGAAATACTAGCAAAAAATGCCAAGGCTTTATTTATACAGTGTCGAGATGCTGTTAAAGAAATTCAAAATGATTACATTAAGAAAAATAAGAAACAAACTGGAGTATCAGAAGACTTAGTTTTTGATGTTAATAAACAAATAACTGCTCTATGTGGTGAATATATAAATGAAGCTAGAAATATATTTGATGCTAAACACAATGAATTGATTGGAAATAAGTAAAACTTAATTATTTTTAAGACATAATGCATTTAGATTGTTAACTACGAAGGTTAATTTTATAAAATAGTATCTTAACTGTTATTTTATACAATATTGAAATTAAAAATCAAATAAAACAATACATAGTTTCATTTTAATTTAAAATCATTTACATTTTCCTATTTATAAAAAGACAGATAAGTAGAATGGTGTCGGACTAAACATGATGTTGTAGGATCAAATTAATGAGCAAAAATGTATATTTTCATTTCCTTTACTGTTGAGACTATGTATGTTACTACTTGACTACCTTATCAGTAATGTAATAAAATCAAATCAAACCAGCGTCACGCTGGCACGCGGTTTGATTTGATTACGCATAGCAGGGAAGGCAGGGGGAACCTAGTATTAAGGCACTCCGTTCCCCACTTTCCGCCAAGTTCTGGAGGCATTGACGTATTGAGTGGCGGAAAAACCGGCTTTAACTCGACACCAGAGCGAAGAAAAGAAAATATAAATGTAAATTTAAGTTCATTTAATTTAAGAAAATTTAATTTCATCCAGTGGACGGATGGAACCCACAACTGGCTGGCCTTCTCTTCTCTCAGTCTTGAAAGCGAGTACTTAATACAAAGCTTAAAAAAATACATATACCATATAAAGCTTAAAAATAAATCATTTTAAACAGTAAGAATATAAAAAAGAAAGTAACTTTCCAAATGAAATGGGAAAAATATACAATTTTTTATACAAGTATTTCTTAAAAAACTTTTTTTTTTATTAAAAAAAAACAATTTTTAATGCTTTTCTGATTTTTTGTGAGTATTCTTAAAATTATGAGTATGAATAGTAATATAGGGTACCGTACCCTATTTATAATCAAACTAAGTACTAAAACCTCTTTTATTATTATTTACTTTCGATTTCATATCATTATGTCATCGCCTATGTATAGCTTTTAAAATAAAAAAAAAACAGCGCTGATATACCGCTGTGACGTTTTTATTGACAACTGCTGTCATAACACGCTGTTGCCCGCTACGGTTCAATTCGTTTGTTATTGTAACAGATTTTTTATTATTTTAATAAAATTCGTAAATGAAATGAGTAGAAATTCTAGTGAACGTAAAAGTTATTATGACAGAGTAATGCCCCGTGTGCTGAATAAAACAAATCCAAACATAAAGAGTACTTCTAGCGTAATTCGTCACGAAAAACCAAGTTCTTTACGTAATGGCGCGAAACCGAGTTCCTCTAATTTAAATTCCGGTATTTATAAAGAACTTCCTTTAGTGCTACATGATTATGAACCTCAAGTATCACCTGAAAAACCTAAAACAGTTAAATATCGTCCCAAACCGAAAAAAACTTTAAAATCTCTTGATCCTGCGAAGTCCCCTGTTTTAATGAAAAAGACTTTACCAAAAAAACTTAGTAGCATAGCAAATAATAGAAGTTCTGTACCATTATTGGTTCCTAAATTAGGCAGTTGGTCAGATGCTCATATGAGACACTGCTTTTCAAGTAGATCTCATACAAGATTAAAAGAACTAAAGGTAATTTTATTAGTTTTTGTATATTTTAAATTACATAAACATACTACATTTGATTAATATTTTGAACAAATGTTTTTACAGTTGTTTTATTAATAAATATCTGTTCATATTTTAATATTTATTTAGCAGCACTAATTGCTTGTTTTTATCTACCAGAGTGGCTAAATTAAATAATCATTCCTTTTCCCCCCATATAGGTACCAAACATTGCATTACTGTCACTATTAATATTGACTACACTAAATATTTTTAAAAAAATATCTATAAAAATATGAATTATATTTCAGAATGAAATTAAACAATTTGAAGAAACCCAAAAATTAATGCAAATGCGTAGTAAATTGTATAAAAAGTGTGGTGTTGTTTTAAATGATGTCGGAGAAGTGGCTCAGGATAAAGGTGTGCAGGTTGAAGAATTTAGTAAGTTAATTTTATAATTAAAATTTATGAAATAGCATTAACAGTCATTTACCACTATCCCACAGTAACACAACTAGCATATTGTACTTTATATTACATTCTATACTTTTATTTATGAATACTAAAAACTGGAATTGAATAGATAGAAAGTTCATATTTATTTTAATTATACAACTAAAATTTACAGATCTTGTAATTATGTAATAATATAGTTAAAATATAATATATAGGTATAATTATAGTAACTTAAGTTATTAAAAAACATATGATTTACTTCATTACAAAGTATTTAAGTACTTCTTAACAATATTACAACTAAAAAATAGAATAAATCAGCTTCACTCTGTGTCTCGCATACAGCAGGGTAGGCAGAGATGATAGAACCTAGTATTATTCTTAATTATTGTCTGTTCCTTACTTTCCACAGAATTTTTTGAGGCATTGCCTGTTGAGAGGGAATGTCAGTGAAGGGTTTTTGCCTTGGTGCCAGAGCAAAGTAATAAAAATATTTAGAAATAATAATTAATTCCCCCGAGTGGGGATCGAACGTACAACGGTTGTTACAGTCATATCCTTGTGCCCCTGCACCACGACAGCCTCAACAATATTAGAATTGTGAATTATAAGTAAAAACGCCATCTATAGTTTAAAGGGAATGATACCTCTTTACCTTATTTGGACTTATAAAGTTCACAAATCAATGTATAGATGGAGCCAACACATTTTATACAGAAATGCAAGTAAATCTACACAATAGCGACACTTATAGTATGTTAACATATAATTTTATATATAAATATAGTATGTTAACACAAAATTTATTTTATTTACTAATTAAATAATACTAAGAGATATAGTTCAAATAATATGTAATATTTTTTTTCGAGTTTCACAATAGTTATATATAAAAAAAAATTGCGACTACATCAATCTTAAAAAAAAGTACAAAAGTTTACATAAATTAAATATTAAATGCAACTAAAAGCATAATTATGTTATTGTATAATGATTTATAATTGTTATATATACCTATATTTTGTAGCTCCTTCAACTGGCCGAAATAGCTCAGTTGGGAGAGCGTTAGACTGAAGATCTAAAGGTCCCTGGTTCGATCCCGGGTTTCGGCATTCCTTTTTGCACAAATTTTATTTATTTATTTTTATATGCATTCTATATTCCAACATATGTGTATGATTTGACGTAATTTTAGGGGTGTTAAATGAGTTATCTAAATAACTTTTTATTTATCTATTTGAAAAATATTATGATACTTTAATTTTATTACTTAATTAAATTGAGTTGAAACAAAACCATGGTGGAGTTCTGAAAATTGATACGTATGTCTCTGTACCTAATAGAAGCGGAGAATGGAGTGTTTCAACACTATGTTCGCTCTCTCTACACTACGTTAGTAAGTACGTAAAGCTGATATTTGAGGCTAACGTGGCGTAAAGGTAAAGCATCTGTCTGTTAAAGGGGTGGAATGTATTATTTTCATTTCATCGCTGTGGCGTCAACACGCATTAGTTAATAACGGAGTGTCTTAACACCAGATTCCCTCTACTTACCCTTTAAAAACAATATCATTTCACATTTATACCTTTATATGACATAAATTTTATAAAAAATCTGTAAATAAACATCGATACTTATATTGCCTTTTTATTTTTACAGATAACTCAACTGGAAACATCACAAGGTAAGAATAAAAACTATATTAGTTTCGAATCTTGGAATTAATACTTTACGTAATTTCGCATACCTTCTCATCGCCTCTTTAGCTCAGTGGTAGAGCACTGGTCTCGTAAACCAGGGGTCGTGAGTTCAATCCTCACAGGAGGCATTGAAATTCTTACCTGAACTTTTGTTTTTTTTTTATTTTGTTACGTTTTTTTAAAAAGATATCTTAACTGTTTATAATGAAAATAAAGTTAAATATCTAGGGTAAAATGATTTTTTTTTATACTAATAGTTATATTATTTATAAATTATGTGGATATTGTTATTCTGATTTAGATTTTTTTCTTTTAGCTATTATAATTCATTTTTTTTACTAATCTTAAGTGAGGCTTTTGTCATTCCGGTAAAAAATAATGATGTAATTAATCTAGTTTGCATGATAGTAACTTGTATGTTACTATCATGTAAATATTATTAGTATTATAGTGTCGCTTATTTAATGTTTATATACTGTAAACTTAAATTTACGTAAAAAATAAACTTAAATTTTGTATTTTTTTTAATAAATCTTGGCGAAAAATTAAGCGAATGGAAAAAAAAACTTCTTAAGTATTATGTATACATATATTAATAAGATATTACACATTTTTAATGATATTCTTTATATCAATATTAATGGCTATTTAGTAATAAGAATTGTTATTGATGCCGTCGTAGTGTAGGGGCACAACCGTGCGACTGTAAATATTCAGGGCTGACGATTGTGGGTTCTATTCCCATTCGGGGGAATAAAATATTTATTATTTTCACCTTGAAGACATTCCGTTCCTATTAAGACACTTCCGCTTTTCGCCGAACTTAGCCTTTCGTGTTAAGTGGCGGAACTCAGTACCGCGCTTTACTTCCTTACCAGAACTAGAAAATGAAAATATTAAATATTTTTTCCCTGCGAGCGGAAATCGAACCTACAACCGTGATGTTTACACACGCTTGTGCCCCGGTGCCACGACGACGGCCAGACTAAAACAAAAAAGAATAGATTATTTGTGTTTGATAACATTTATTTATAAAGTGAAACCGCACAAATCAAGTAACATGACAATATGCAATGCTAGTGTAAATTATATCACCCTAGTACAATAATCTTAAACAGATCGCGTCAGCCCTACGGTCCGTTATTCGACCGTTAGCGGTCCTTGGCTCGCGAGCTCCGCCTCGGACCTGTGTCGCGTCCGGGATACTTTCTCGGTAACTCACTTGCAGTGTAAGAGGTGTTAGGTCGATTTCACATGTTTAGAGTTGTATGTAATAATTGGTACATAGGCAAAGTCGAATTTTTGTTCAAAAGTTGTTTATTTAATTTTTGAACGTCAAATGTTACCACCGGTTCATTGAAGTTAATGTCTCAGACAGCCAGATATTTTTTTAGCAATGGCTAACCACTCATTGTGGCGCCGTGGGACGTTGTCTGTCGTAGGTTTGATTCCCATTTGGAATAATGATTATAATAGAGTTCTCCCGTTCTTTTCTTGAGTCGAAGCTAGATGAAAATTGAAGAACAGGACGAAACGTGTTATAAATGGCAGAAAGTGGAAAACGGAGTGTCTTAACACTAGGATCCCAGGTTCCTTGATATGTGTGGGATAAAGCGTGGAGCTAAATATATTTTTTTTCTGCTTGTAAACGCAGGGAACTCCAATACACGTTGCAGATAATAGTATCATCGTGTAATGTACATAATCTTTACAATGGCTATAAGTTGTTAAGGTCTTTTATGGTCAATTCTATAAATATTTAATAACAATATATAGGTAATAATCACATGTTATCACTTATCGAGATATACATAGTTATGTACTACTCTACTTCCGGTGATTTCATTTACATATATTGTCGGTATTTACATTATTTGCTTGGGTGACTTTTGTAAGTAACTTGGGCGACGAATGGACGGATAACTCAATATCACGCCACTCGATGGTTTTTTTTTTATTGGAAAGGATACACTTCAAGGGTAGTTTGATGAACCAAACTGGTTAGATTCTGATTATGGGATCCGATAGAAGTCAGTTTTTTTTTGTTAAATTAAATCAAAATTAAATCAGCTTCACGCTGTATCCCGCAGACAGTGGGGTAGGTAAAGGGCGCCTGTACCACTACGCTATAGCAGCAAGTCAATTTGTCAAGGAACCTTGGCATGTATATTTATTAAAATGATTGAGTAAATAGAATATTCTGCTAAATGGTTTTTCAATTTATTTAACCATTTTATTTACCTTGAAGCCCTGAATCATCAAGTATTTATATAAATAATCAATTGAAGCTGCTATCGCGCAGTGGTACAAGCGAGTAAGCGCAACAGTTGTGGATTTGATTCCCACTCGAGGGAATGAATTACTTATTTAACATTTTACTTTCCTCGCTCTGGTAACAGGGCAAAGCAAACCCTGAGTTCCGCCACACAACACGCAATGCCTCATAAATTCAATTTTGCGAGAAAAAGTGTGAAACTGTTTATTATATACACGTATCCCAAAGTTAAATCTATTAAATAATCACTCACACAGACACTCAAAAATGATCAAAAATAATTGATCCGACATCATTATGACGTCACATCCGCTTCCTCGACTGGCGCGTGTCCAGGCTATTCCTGACCGATATCCGTCTACCGACTTAGCGCCCGGGTTTAATACATCAGCCGGCGCGCGGCTGCCAGTGGGCAGTTGTTAATGAAACGTACGTCGCATTTTAATTATAGACATAAGGAATGGTTAATGAAGTGTATGTAAATGTTCTAGATGAATTATTATTGGAAGTATTTTAGTATAATATAAAATAAAATAGTGGTGAGGCAGCGGTATAGAGTCTGTATGGGTGCATGTTTGTGAAATCTCGGCGTTAAAATAAAAAATCGCGGCGTTTGTGGGTTCGATTCTGAATTAATATGTAACTCTAAATATAACCCATTCCCGTGACTGGTCCTTTGATGAACTTTTAAAGCAATTTTGTGAAAAAAAAAACTATAATACATATTTATTGATATTTTCGTTCTTTTTACAGAAAATATAAGCAAAATCAGCATAATACCTATAGGATTATCTTTTTCCATAAACAGGTCGATTGATACAATCAAAAATATAACATTACAAATTTAATGAAATCTATTTAGTTATTGCTAGGGAAATATTGGGGTTTCCCATATAGATGTATGGGAAACCCCAATATTTCTTTTGTTTTTATATTATACATTCGGTAGTTGTATCACAATTGTGCTTTTATACGTATTGTTATTACGTTACATATTTTTTTATCTTCATGTATTATCTCTAGTAGGTTATATGTACTTTACTCGCTTCTACAGTCAACAATCTCTTACAAATTATCTGGAACTTTTTATCCTATACACGGTATGTTTCAGTTTCTTTTTTTTTAGTTTCTAACCTGAACCTAGTGTTATCACAATCCATTCTCCATTTTCCGTCCATTGCGATAACACAATGCTGCACTTTATCTTGAACAACAATCACTCTTCAATATCAAAATAAACAATCAAATAGCCCTCACCAATACTTTCTTGGGCGCACCAAGAATAGATAAGTAAACAAAGGTGGAACAATTAACTTGGCACGACACGGCGTCCACTTCTTCTGTAACCGTATAAGGGCAACGTACGGCACGTACTACTGACGCAACTCTCAATGAAACTAACGTCACTTGTGTCAGCCCTACAGTCTGGATTTCCATTGGAAGCTAAATATATGGCAGATATTTTAGCCCTGAATATTTTGGAAACGATAGATTTTATAAGATAACGTCTGGGGATATATTTGATTGTAGGGGGTGATCGTGGGTATCTACTAATTAATCTCGTCGCATTGACTAGACTGGCCATAGGACAAGATGAGACGAAAGAGTAGACTAGTCAGCACAAAGCATTGCATAAAATGTTTCAGACACGAGCAGAAAATAGAAAAGATATAAAATATACCTACTGATACTACGTATTGATAACTAGTTTTGAATTTCTGAAACTCGTTTGCTTGGATTAAAAAAAACGTAAAATCTCGCTTGCTGTCATTCTTATCTCCACGATTTTTTCTCATAGCTGAGTAAGCAAGGGAATGTAGTAATCAGACACTTTGTTCTCCACTTTCGGTCTTTACTGGTGGAGCACAACGGTAGGTTTTACCTACTAGAGAAGGAGAATGATATTAATTTAAATATAAACATTTCGTGGAGGCATTGCGTGTTGAGTGGCGCAACTCAAAATGGAAAATCATCAGTTATATTTTATTGATTTATAAACAATGATTTCTAGTCTATATATAAATAGCCATTATTTAAAAAATTATCAGTCATCATTTGTACAATCATAACAATTAACACAAGTAAGCTGCGAATGAAATGGAACTTATGTTGAAACAAAAATATATTTAGTGGAGCGAGTCAGTGATGCATTTGACGCGAAGCCAAATTGTTTAGTTTTTACGTTATTTATGTAGAGGTTATTGATTTATTGCTTGGCAGCGATAGTAAATATCTAGATAGTATTTATGTCTCGTAGGTGGTGTATATGAAGGTAGGTAGGTATATCGCAAGGGGATATTTCGGTGTCTTATTTATTTCCTTACGCTTGTATCAAAATATTTTTATTTTGTTAATTCTAAGAATTTACAGTTTTATAAACGAGATGTTTTTTTTATGTATATATATTTAGGTCTCTTACATAAAGGTAGGTAAAGTGAGCCCAGTTATAAGTAATTTTGTTTTTTACGTTATAGGTATATTCACTAGCATTTTGTCACACGGACACCATTTCGCATAAACATTTTAATAATACATAGGTATATGTACTTACAATCACATTTAGAGTAAAAAAATTAAATATAGTTTATATCTATAAATTGAACCAAGGCCGTCGTCGCACAGTGGCACGGATGATGTATTAAACGCAATCGCGATTCGATATCCAACCAGGGAAATGTTTAGCTTCGCGCTGTATCCCGCACACACACAGCAAGGTAAGCGAGGGGGAGAGGGAACTTAGTGTTAATACTCTCCGTACCCCACTTTCCGCCGAATTCTGAAAGCATTGAGTGTTGCGTGAGTTGCGCCACTCAACACGCAATGCCTCCAGGAAATGTTTATATTTAAATTAATATCATTCTCCTTCTCTAGTAGGTAAAGCCTACCGTTGTGCTCCACCAGTAAAGACCGAAAGTGGAGAACAAAGTGTCTAATTACTACATTCCCTTGCTTACTCAGCTATGAGAAAAAATCGTGGAGTTATAGAAGAAAATAAATTTAAAACATCAATATAAATTCTCTCAATATTAGTTACTTTCTATATAGCGGAGTAATATATGAAACTGAAATAAATATATTTTTATTTTTTATGACTGTGCCGGAACCCGTACATAAAAACAATAAAAGTTTTGTACACCGGTGGAATGTATTCAGTGGCACGATCCGCCGACGCTTGCGGAATTCCCCGAACGTTTCTATTTACGGTATGCGCGCCCACGAAGCCCTTTAGCTTTCAACCCCTTCAAACTTTTATAGTTACTGGAGTTCTGCGCTCCAATCAACGGAATTCACGTTTTTTTTTTAAATTAATTATATTATTATAGCACTAGAAAGTGTCTAGAGGCGCCTTTTAAAAAAGTGATTCATAGATATGCGATTATTTTATTGTTTTGTGATTTATCTATATATATTTTATTTATTTTATATAAGACTATCTGTCTTTGATTTAAATGACACATAGGGAAAATTTATGTTGTTTCTTTTATTATTTGTTTTTTTTTCTTGCTTTACTACTTAAGGCAGAGGAAAAGTAGCGTTACTGTATTCCGTTACCTACTTTCCGTCCAACTTTTTCTAGATACTACGTGTTAAGTGGAAAATCTCAACGCGGCATGTATTATTTATTGCAAGCAAACGCAACGCAATAAATATAATATATTTTTTTATTTAAAAATTTTAGATATTTTTTTCTTCTATCTTATTAACTATTCACTTAAGGAAAAACCTAACCTGCAAAGACATCTTAAGACTGAAATACATATTCTTACAGTTAGTCTGATCTACACTTAAGATTCAGTACAAATCCGTTCCATACGCCGTGAATACTTATTAGATACCTACAGTGTTCTCAAGCCCAGCTCAACCTTGCTGCAGTGGGTTCCCCCCGGGAGTTGGGTCACGCTCGGCGGTCACGTGCGCAGCAAACTTCGCCAAATGTTCGAACAGTGTCAACGTGAGCGGCTTACTTGAGGGTTTCGCGTGTTACCTAGTTTAGACTTTATGAAAGCTTTTTGTTTTAAATTTTCTAAAATTAGGCCGTTTTTTGTTTTGGTTTTTTAAATAAAATCTTAAGATTTAAATGTTTTGGATGCTGGTATTATACTAGGGTTGTAAGACACCGAGACTCTTCGTTCTTCAACTTAATTGGAATTTAACACCGCACTTTGTAGTGCCAAAGTGGGGATATAAACATAATTTATTACCCATAGTGGTGATCGAATCCACTACCATAATGTTTACAGCGAAATGCTTTTCCCACCGAACCACAATGAAATGCTGATGTATATCTTATTAACTTTATACAAAGTAAAAAAAATAATTCCTACTTAATATTTTAGAAAAATATTTTAACGTAAATAAAAAAAAACATTTCGAACGTAGCGGGACTAGAACCTTATCACCGACAATTCCTTACTGTGCAGTAATCAGAAACACAAAAAAAAATTCTAAAAACACAAAATAATTCTTCCCATAGTACGAAGTAGGTAGAAAAAGGATAATCCAATATTCAACCCAACATGCGATGGTAATCAGCCCGAGATGCGCCAACGCATTTATACAAGCGTAAAGTGACCACGTACCCGATCGCATCTTTTGATAAGACGTCGATTTAGTGATAAGATCACGGTATTGAGACCAGCGATCGCCGTCTTAAACGCTATTATATAATAAAAGTCTTAATTGTGATCGGTTATTCGATTATTTTGTAGCCTTTTGTTGATCTTTCGTATAGGAAAATGAATTGTCTTAAAATAATTGTTGTGAAATATATATATTTTATTGATTATTGTTTCTTTGTAATTAATTTTAATAATTATGGTAAGTACTAATAAAGTAAACATAAAACAACACGCATCACATCACATTTCATACATAGAAATGGGCCAGTTGAATTTGAATTTATTACAACAAATACTGTATTGTCTACTTTCTTACATATTTATATAAAAAAAAACAATCGAATGTTATAGGGATATCCCTATAAGAATTGAAAGGATTGGTCTCTTAGATAAAACGATTCAATTTTTATAAATAGTATTTGACTATTCCTTTTAGCATGTTAAAGCTTTAGTGTTTTTTAGCTTCATGCTGTAGGGACATAGCAGGGTAGGTAGAGGGAACCTGGTAATCTAGTGTTAAGATACTCCGTTCCCTACTTACCGCCGAATTTTTGAGGCGCTTTGCCTCATTACCATAGCGAGAAAATGAAAATATCAAATATATCATTTCTTCGTGTTTGAATGCAACCCGCAAATGACGGACTTACAGTTGCACGCTCGTGCCCTTGCGCCACGACTGACTTCTTTAAAAGTTATGTTAAATATTTAATTAGATTTTAAATATAATAACTTTAACATGATCACAAGACGCATTGTAAATAATTTTTAAAAAATTCCTTTCGCGTACTGTTCACGTTATGCATTCTTGTCATTAAAATTAGAATAACCTGAAAATTGGAAAATTTTACATAATAGGTACTTATTTATTGTTTCATTTTATTACACTTGCTTTACATGCATTTACTGCATGACTGTTGGAAATATTATCGATTCTTTTTTGTGATAAAGCAACTTCTAAATTACGAAGACCGACGAAGGAACCTAGTGTTGAGACACTCCGTTCGTTTTTCTGTACAGTTTTCAAACTACGACGTGACCAGCTATTTAATTGAAGCTTTCAGAGTGGGAAAATGAAGATAATTCAAATATAATTCTATATTTCCTAAGTAGAGTTCAAACCTGCACCTATCCTACTCATACACTATCGGAAGTGCCACAACAGCTTCAAGTGTATTGTATATTGTGGTAAATATATTTGTATCTTCTTTTTATACCTTTTTCTTCATATTGTTTAAAATTTTGTTCTTACATTGATGGAAAGTTACCTTATTGTTTACTACATAATTGAGTCACCGTTTATATTAGTTTCACTTGTCCTATCTATCGATCTTTCATTCTACAAATTTTGTATGTAGACAATCTTACAACGCTATTTGGACTTACTTCTTGTCGTCCAAGTTGTTTGAAAATCTGCTCAAGTTTCGGATCCATCAAAACACAAACTTTATCAATAAAACGCTTTCATTTCTGAGTGATCGACGCACCGCACAGGAACTACGCGCCGTAAAACGCTAAATTTGATACGTAGATTTCTTGAGGCCAGTCGTGACGCAGGTGTCGAGGCAAAGCGCGGCGTTGACTTCCGCTACCCAACACACAATGCCTCTAGAATTCGGTGGACAATAGAGGACGTACTGTCTTAACATTAGGTTCTCTCTGACTCTGAGCGGGTACACCGTGAAGATATAAAAAAAGAAAGATTCCTTGAAAAGTATAAGGAGGATTTTACACGAATAACGTTATAAGAAGATAATCTTAAACGACAAAGCAAAGCTACTTAACAATACTCGTAATTTCTTTTTTGCTCTTTTTTTAATTTTGTAATAATTTTATTAAATATGAGCTGGGTACCGCTGACAGTCAGTTCTGGAACCCCATTCCATTTTGGGCATTTGCCAAGTTGATCAGAATATTCTGATTCCTGTCAACACGACTCGTGAATACTATGGATTTCTTTTAAATATTTATAACGTGAAACTATCAACAATTATCTCGTTTTATAGCATACATAAATGTAAAAAACATATTATGTTCGTGGAATAATTGTTAAACAGATACTTGTATAAAACTTGTATAGCTTTAACATTCGATGACTGATGATTTTTATTAGCCAAAGAAGGTTCTAAAGCAAATAAAAATTGCGTTTCAAAAACGAAAGCAACTTGTCTTATTTAAATTGTTAGAAATCAAATGCTTAAAATCGATAAGGAAGAGATAATTGAGGCCGTTGTGGCGCAATGGGACAAGTGGAAAGTTAGGATTGTAAGCGTGATGGCAACTTCTTTTTTTATGGAATAATAAAATTGAGGCCAGTCGTGGCGCAGCGGCACGTAAGTAAGTGTGACTGTAAAACCGACTGGCTGTGGGTACAATCCCCCACACGAGGAGATGAAATCGTTCTGGTGTCGAGGCTAAGCGCGGCGTTGAGTTGTGCCACTCAACACGCAATGCCTCCAGAATTCGGCAGAAAGTGAAGAACGGGTGGGTGGGTGTCTTAATACCCTTTTCCCTACCCTGCTGTGTGCGGGATACAGCGTGAAACTGATTTTATTTAATTTAAAATCAAAGCAAACGAGCGTACAGGGTTACCTGATGGTAAGTGATCAGCGTCGCTCACGACCCCGAGTAACACCAGAGGAGCTACAGCTGCGTTGCCGGCCTTTAAAGTGGAAATAGACGGGATTTTTTTAAGGTATCCAGGTCGTGTCGACCTGGAAACCCTCCCGCAGGTAGGGTATTCCACAATTGTGTGGCGCGTGGAAGAAAATACCTACAAAACGAGCACGGTAGTGCCACGTATCTAGTTGGTGTGGCTGGTACTTGAACTTGTGACGTACTGTGCGGTTAGAAAATTCGGCGGCAGGTAACAGGTCAAACAGTTCTCTAGAACACTCCCCATGATAAATGCGATAGAGAACGCACAGCGAGGAGACGTCTCTACGCAAAGCCAATGAGTCAAGCCCTGCACAGATCACAGGGTCCCGAACGATTCGAACGGATCTAGGTTGTATGCGTAGGTAGCACCCGGCTTTGATTTCTGCCAATCAACAGTGGAGTGTGCTAACACTAGGTTTCCTTGCCAACCTTGCTGCGATGCCGCACTCACTGCTGTACTTTGTCTTGTAACCAATGCGAGAATATAGAAACAATCTATTTACCGAAGTGGGAATTGAATCCACAACCATCACGTTTACAGTCAGACAGTGCCGTTGTGCCTCAACGGCCTAATAGATTTACGTATAATACCTTGTCTAAAAAGTATGAAAGATGTGTTAACACATACATATATGATCGTACATATGTACTTACTATAAACACAATAATAAAATTTGTTAAATAATAAATTTCGTTTGTAAATATTTGCGAAAATATAATGTTACTCAACAACGAACCATCCTCCCAACAAATACATTAAGTAGGTTTCTGTCTGCATTATCTCATCCAATCCAATGTTTTAATTTCAACCAATTGAAGATTCAAGTGGCGATTGTACCGACTATCGACGGATACGTAAGAAACCACTTCCGATTAGAATATAATTGGCTTTTGGGCAACCCAGTCACGATTCTAATCTAGCCTATCGAATAATTTCCACCACGTTTGGGACTTGTTTGCTGTGTGTATGTATGCAATGTGCTGTGTGTAATGTATTAGTTTATACTGTAATGATAAAAACTGGGTAGAGCACTAAAATTACAACTTTTGTGCTTATAACATTTTTTTTAAATCTCTTTTGATTAGCGAATCAATCAGATAGAACTTAATGATACATCACTTTTAAGTGTCCCTGCCATTTGGAAGTGTTAATTGATGGATTTTAGCGTTTAAAACCCCAACCTCTCTAAACTTTCTTCTCTATGGTTATAGAGAAGAAGGTATACCATCACGCATTCTACGTACATTGTTTGCATGTTACTATAATTTTGCATTTCTTACTAGTTAGTGGTATATAAACATTGTTTTATTGTATTTCGTGAAGAAAACCCGTTGCACCAGCAGCAGTCACGCAATATTTCATGTCCAGCGCTACACTCCAGTATGGTATCATTATCATATGATTGATTCAATAAGCATTTCTACACGGTCACGCGTCAAGCGTATCTAATGCAACAACGTGGCAGGACGGCGGACGGCGGACGGCGGACGGCGGACGGCGGAGGCGGTCGGAATGCATCGGCTTGTGACATAATAGTTCGTGACTGAAGGTGACTTTCCACATGACGTCTCGCTAGCTGATTGTTATGCTGTAGGTACTAGAAATATAGCCGGTAGGTATCTATTACCTATTCTGTTTAGTGGAATTAGCAAATATTTGTCGTTTGAATATGTAAATTTGTTGAAATATTTTAGTTTTGTTAGTGGAAGTTACATATAGATGATTACCGTTTCTAATTTACAGTATCTTATTCGACTTATCGAGTATAATCTCCTTGTCTCTTTCGTACCTGCTGTGTCTTAGTGTTTGGATAAGAGCACCTAGTTATAAAACAGTTTGTTCTGAATGCAATATTATAGATTTATTTATTTGATTTATTTGTGTTGAGTTTATAGTTTATTTACCATCTGTTCGTATCACATGTTTATTGGTCACATGTAACATTAGATGTAGGTGCACTCTGGTGTCACGTTGCCGTGATGCAACCGATAAGGAGGGAATGCAATTAAACGTGCGCCGCGACGAACCGCTTATCTGTAACCTTGGCATTGACATTGCCTTGGACTTGGAGAAATTACGATACGCCGGATGGAGCGTGACGGTGGCGTTGTTCGGAGAATTGCTCCGATTTGCTTGCGGTTTTATCGGATTTCATTCTGTAATTCAACCGGATTTTTTTTATTTCTTTTTATTTTGATATAAGATATGTTTTGTTATGAGGATGTCGTGGCGTAGCAGCACAGCGTTTGATTTTAAATGCGGCGGTTATGGATTCGATTCTCAATTGAAATCAAATATTTTCGTTTCCTCGCTCTGGTAAGAAAAGTTGAATTCTGCCATTGAATGTCTTGGAAATTAGGGAAAACGTGAGGGACGGAGTACCGCACAAAGCGGGAAAGTTAAGAGGGCACTAGGATTGTTCTGTTTTATTCATGGTTAATGGAAGGAGTCTACTGATACATAAATAAATTCGTTGGCCACTTTGTGTTCTAATGTCTGTGATCGAGGCTAGCCGTGGTGAAGTGACACAAGCGTGTGACTGTAAACACGACGAGATTGTGAGTCCTATTCCCACTCGAGGAAATGAAATATTTAATATTTTCATTTCTTCGTTCTGGTAACGAGGCAATGCGCGGCAATGACTTCCGCCACTCATCACGCAATGCCAGAATTCGGCGGGGAATGAAAGTGTCTTAATGAAAGCGGAGTGTCTTAAATCCAGTTTCCTTCTATCTACCCAGCCCTGTGTGTAACATAGTGTAAAGCTATAACAAAAAATAAAACGATTTATTTCCTTAAAATCGAATCCACAACATTTGTGTGTATAGATATACTTACTACACTCAGTTTTAATTGGATTATGATTGCGGCTCAAACATTTAAAAAAATCTTATAGATAATCCATACATATTTTTTCTAGAGTTAATAGAGCATATACTGTAATAAATTTTAACGCAACTTAACCTACCAAGAATTAGAACCGACCTATCCAAGTCATCAATCATTTTAAGCAATTAAATTACAAGACAGGTATCTTTGCATGTCCTGATCTAACGAAACCGCAACCTGTAGGTGTTTCTCGATGACTAATGATTTTAAATTAGCATTACAGAGTAAATATATAGAATCAGTAAGTCAACAGCTTACTTTGTATGTGGCGACACGATGATTGCATCATGCTTAGAAATATGTGTGTGTGTTTAAACTTAACTAAAATATGAGAAGGATCTTGAAATATTTATTTACCTATATTTTAACATGCTTTATCGTTTCTACTTGTAATGGACTCTCGCAACATTAATTTAGTTAACTTTGTTAAGTTCGATCTTAATTAGAATTTAGAATTGAAATACGAGAATGATCTTAAATTATTAAATAATTTCTACTCGGGTACAGTTTCGAAAAAAAGAATACTTAGCTTATGAAAGTGGAATGATATCAATAATGTAATTCAATTTCCAAAATTTTAAACTTGCATTATTCAAATTTTTAATAACTAGTTATAGCTAGTAAGCCAACTTAAACTATCTAAAAAAGAAATTTTGGCCACAAACTACAACGATAAGAAATGTTCTCCAGAGTCGATTGAACCTACAGCTATCGCAATTACACTCAGGACGCTGCCTGCCCACTGCGCCACAATAGCACAAACATATTTCTGCAATTATAATAATATTTTCATAATAATAGGAATATATAAACTGCAATGTTATACTAATATACGTTTAGTTAATGCTCATTTAATAATTATCACCCATGCATACCACAACACGTGATTTTCCAACAATATGGCCATTGTGATTTGTACTTACAATAATATGGTATTTGCCACGAGTTAATATGATTGAAGTATTTTTTAACATGTGCTTCTTAATTTTTACGCTTTTTATTTGTATGTAAATCTCGATTTTCGTGAGTAACGATTACGATTCACCGTTTTGTATGATAATTTAGTTGTATTTGTTTCAACGCGGTACATGTGGGTTCGAATCTGGGTTATGGTAAAGGAAAATGTGAGTTTGGCTTTCGATGTTAATAGAAGTTAATCTAAATGTTATAAATAAAATAGAACAACAAATAGAAAAAATAGGGACGAGGAAAAAATAGGGACACACTCTATGCATCTACGCAACTGCATATAAGTATGTTTTTTATTATATTAAAAGGCTCCATCGATTTTCTCAATTATATAATATTTACAAAAGCACAAGGCGTATGACTGTAGACGCGACGGTTGTGGGTTCGATCCCACTCGGCAATTAAATATTTAATATTTTCATTTCTTCGCTTTGGTGACAAGGGAAAGCGCTGCGTTGAGTTCTGCCACTCACTCAATGCCTCATGCGGTGGAAAGTGGTGAACGGATTATCTTAATCCTCCTACCCTGTCATATACGGGATACAGCGTGAAGCTGAAAAAAAATATATTTATCTGCATTCGCTAGAACGGGATATGAACGCATAACCATTGTATGTACTCAGACACAGCAGTTGCACCACGACGGCGTTATTTAGATTTCATATATTTGCAAAAGTTCTTAATACATTTAGAACTGTACTGTAAAAACAAATATTAAAAGAATGAAAAAACGTCCTAATAGGATGAAAATTTTTTATATGCTAAATATTTGTTAGTAGTGACTAGTGCCAGTGCTGCAACCTCTATGTTGTTCAACGTAATTCTCCGTAAAAACTGCTAAATTGAATATTCTAAAAGTGTCTTTTTATTTCTATTAATCTTATATGCGACCGACGTTGACTTCTGACACTTAATACGAAATATCTCGAAATTTGTAAAATTTTAAATTGAAAATGAGAAAGCTATATAGGGATATAAAGGGATACTGAGTGAAGCTCTGCACCACGACGGGGTCTTTAATATCATAAAAATATACATATAATACTTCGTTAATATGTAAAATAGGTTGATCTTGCTCACTATCTTCTATACGGAGTTCCTTTATTAATTCGCAAAATGTTTTCATTGTTTGCATGTTCATTTGAATTCTTGACGCGCAACCAGTCGCCTATTTAGGTATACTTTTATCGCCATTGCAATACTGTTTATTTTTTACGGAGAGACCATGTTTACCGAAATTTTAGGACAATTTCAACAAAATAATTGTTTTTTTTGTAGGTACGTTTGTTTCATCCCGCTTATAGCGGAGTAGGTAGAGGAAACCTCCTCTGTGTCTCATTTTCTGTCCAATTTTTGAGATATAGTGTGTTTAGTGGCGGAATTCCGTTCGGAGTTAGGCGCGAAGATCGCTGAAGTAAAGCTATAAATTCTTACATTTTATTTATTTAATAAATGTATGTAATCTTTATCATATTTCATATTATGTTCATGCGAATGATCACATTAAAACATATTTACCCAATTTTACGGTACAAGTGCGGCGTTAAGTTTCACAATAGTTCACCTTTCTTAATGTACTGTCAAGAACCGAGGGACATATCGTGAGATATTTTAATATTTTTGTAATATAGCTTTTCTTTTTATAGGTTTTCTTAATAACTAGATATATAATATCTAGTTATTAAGAAAACCTATAAAACGTTACGTTCGTCCCGCTACGTTAAAAATTTTATCTGTTTTCTTAATAAGCAGAAATAAAAAAAAGATATTTAAAAATAAACTACGAAAGTGTCCCAATTATTTTTAATAAGTGATAGATAACTTAGTGGTTCAATACAATGCTGTAATCTTTGTCTTTGTCAAGGTCGACCAAACGTGACTCACGGTTACACCATACCTACTTTTGCATCGCCGCTTACTATTTAACATACGCTTTCATTTAAAACTTATTGCTTTTTTTGCATGTTTTTACATGTGGTTTATACTGCGTGGTCTAATATCTAATATGTAAAAATAACTAAAAAAAAATGAATAACTAAGACTTCATAGTGGCCGATAACTCTTACCAGGTACATTAAAACGATTGAAGCGATGTAATGAAGACGACAGCCTTTCTAAAAAAGAACTATCCCACACAAAAGTAATATTTCAATTCCAATCAAGAAGTTCTTGAGATTAGCGCGTTCAACCAACAAACTCTGCAGCTCTATTATATTAGTATAGACTATAGATACCGACGAGCAATATACATTTGAGTCACGGCGGCCTATTATGATACACTTGTTATCATAATTTTATGTTTAGATCTTTAGATAATGTTTTTATTAAATATCGTTGTACCTACATACATATAGAGTAAAATACTTCTGATGAAGAAATATAATTAAAAAGAAATACTCATAAAATACTTTATTTCTAAATATATAATATGAAAAACTAGTAGCGGATCTCAACGTCGCGTTTTCCCTAATTATATTCAGAGAAAAGAAAATATTTCAAATTATTCCGAGTGGGAATCGAACGCACAACCACCGCGCTATGTCAAACATTTGCCAGTTGCATCAAGATGGCGTTACTCAGATACTTGTTTACTTATGGCAAAAAACCTTTATATTATTCATCACGAGTGTCAATGAGATGAAGTATATGGTTAACTACAAGTTATGAGTACATAATTCTTATATTATATCATTTATATGCAATATATAGTCAAGACAAGAGGAAAACGCAAGCGCCAAGGTCGTTTATGGGTTTTATATCACAAGACAAGTATATCGGCACTAGTGTCAGTGTTGCCGTACATTGTAGAATTGTTTATTGTTAGTAAAGTATTTAAATCTACTTTTTCACGCTTTATCCCGTTTATAGCAGGATAGGCAAAGATACTTAGTATCGAGACTGCCCGTTCTCCGCTTTATAGTCGAATTCGAGGCAAGATTAAAGTACTTATAGGGTAATATTCACGAAGAGTAAGAACATGAATACTGATATTAATTGATCTTTTTATCGAAGCTAGTATGTACATTAACTCATCCAACTTCATCGAAGATTGGAATCCGCACTCAAAAGACATAGTAATTTATTTTTTATGTAGTTTGTTTATATACATATCAGTAGTTTCCATATTAGTAGTTTGTAATACAATTAAATTAAATATTTATATAACAATTGTCCTCCATCTTCCACTTCGTCCTTCTCCGTTTACCAATTTGCAAAATTAAATAAATTCAATAATTTTAAAATATTCAATGTACGGTATTACCTTATTTAGTAGAATATTTTATGTTGCGCCATTCGCGCTAGGAATGACAATCAGCTGTATACATTTTAAAGAATGTTTTAAACGCTGTAAAAAATGTCATTTCGTTGCACATAATATACAGTATAAAGGTTTATTTATTTTTTTATAACCCAATACTTGTTAATCTTGTTTTATTCAGCCTGTGTAGGAATTTTGTGAAAAAATATTATGTATTACATGAGATAAAATGGCTTCTGCTTTGTGTTAATCTCAATGACTGGAAAGCTTATGTAATAGAGCCTCCAAGTAGAGCACCCTGGAAACGGCTAGGGCCTAGGCTGACTAAGCCCATTCTCATAAGTAAAGATTATTTTCAAAATGTTCTACTATCCACTTTAAACAATTGGTTAATATAATTGATTTAATTTTATAATGATTGTATATTTCAAAACTTATAGAGTTAAAGGATATTTTTTAGAAACGTACAAAAATTTGGACACAGCTGGACTCGAATCGAAACCAATAAGCCAATATAGCCAATGAAGCCATATGTTCTATCAAAATGCTAATAGGTACGCTTCTTGTTAATTATTTTTTGTTCGAAGCTACTCTGTAGGAGGAGATTTTTACAAATGTCTTCTACCCAGGGATTATTACTAAAAACTATCTAGATCTCAACGCTTTTTTTAGCTTCACGCTGTATCCCGCACACAGCAGGGTAGGCAGAGGGAACCTAGTGTTAAGACACTCCGTTCCCCACTTTCTGCCGAATTCTGGAGGCATTGCGTGTTGAGTGGCAGAACTCAACGCCGCGCTTAACCTCGACACCAGAGCGAAGAAATGGAAATATAAATTTAAGTAAATATTTCATCTCCTCGAGTGGGGATCGAACCCACAACCAGTCGGTTTTACAGTCACACTTCGTGCCGCTGCGCCACGACTGGCCTCAACGCTGCTGTATCAAATAATAATTGCCACGGTTGAGAGACGAACCTATAGCCATCGGGCTTACAATTATAAGCTGTCCCACTGGGACACAACGGCCTCAGTCCGGTACACCATCACCAGGTTACACAACTCACGCTGTTACGGAACGCAGCACACCTTATGCAAGCAAACGTAAAACTTATTAGCTAAGACACCGCTTGTTTGACTATCTCATTGACGTATCTGGATGCGGTGTTGGTGATGTAAGCCGCTTTGTATTCTAGACACGTTTGTTGGTTCTCGCTTTTGTTGTACTTCCTGGCGGTTTTTTGTAGCTGCACGGTCTATCCCGTTGAGCAGACTAGCCAGAAATAATGTGGTGTTGAGACGCTCGCTTTTCTGCCTTCCCGAATTAACTTGAAATTGTGTTTAATTAGAGCGGGGAAATAAAGATAATTGAATCGCCCTAGTCGGGATTGAATTTAAATAGTTGAGACTTTCCTAAAGACTAAATAGTCAATTTACTCTGTAAATGAAATGTGTATAAATATAAAAGTTTATTTGATGGCAACGCAGAGCTATGTTTATCGTTTAACCATTTCTATCCAGCTATACATATTTTGTAACAACAACAACAGTCTCCAAAGTGGGAAAGTAGTGATCGTTCTCTAAAACTTAACACTAGTATCTCTGCTTACTCTACAAAGGATGGAAAGCAAGGAGGTTTTATTTGTATTTACGCCTTATTTCTAGCGGAACAGCTGGAAAGAAAACGCAGCGGAAACGCTACAATTTCTGCATACATCTTTCACCTCGTCCGCTGTTATCAATACGTCCTCGATAGGAAAGGTTTAGCATGAAATAAACTTTTCTTTAAACATGTATTTAAGTTGAGCTAAAAAACTTATTCTCTAAACTATTCACATATTGTACACAGATATATAATAAGAACATGATCCTTTCTCTTTAAATTAACTTCAAGAACAGTGGATTATCCTTGTAACCAATATACAGAGACATGCAGAAACCTAACTCCGGTTGTACATTAACACCTGGCGTTCATGTTACGCGGGTCTCACTTAAATTGCTGCATGAATATGGTGACCATCAGTTTATTTAGTTTTAATTTCTTTTCTAGGAATTTATTACTCAGAAATAAAAACGAAGCTCCTACAGGAACATTTTGTTATTCGTCAGCTTGTCTGTCTGTCTTTTTGTCAAGCTGTAATTTATATCATATCCAGGTTTACAATCCATTCGAGTTTAGATAAAAATTAAATATCTATGTTAACACAATAAAAAGATACAAATTTATGTTTCGACTTTTTTCAATTTATACTACTTTTTGGCACAACAAAATCAAATTTATTTTATAATTGGCACCATAACGAAAGTCTTTACAGGGTAAAATGTAATATAAATTTGGTATCATTAATTATAAAACTTGTTATATGTATTGAATTCATTATTCCTTCCAGCTCTACAATATGCATCCAAATACGTAATTACAGATTTTGAGATGCAATTTACATATATTAGCTACAAACTTAGTAACAATTGTTGTCCCATTCTGATCATTATAAGAAAATATACACATTACAATTAATTCATTTATATCTTAAAGTAACGTTAGCCAAAGTAAAGTTAATAAAGCAACTAAAGCGCGGCGTTGAGTTCTGCCATTCAGCACGCAATTCCTCTAGAATTCGGGAGTAAGTGGGAGACAGAGTGTCTTAAGACTAGGTTTCCTCTGCCTACCCTGATGCGTGCGGGATACAGCGTGAAGCTAAAAAAAATGTCTTTTATTATTTACTGTACAGTCGACGAGTCAAAGGCGCCTTACAGTTAGCTGTGGATGGCTGCGCTGATTTGATTTTAGGATTTATTTCATTTTGATTATTTTCTTCTCGAGTAAAATTCGGAAAAGTTCAGAAATACTAATTTTACGGGACACGACTCGTCAACTACTGTAACAAGCTAGAAGCGCGTGTTTATATCCTACTAATTTCTAATAAAGTAAATTTGATAGTAATATAAATATTTTTCTATGTATGAACTATGAAAATGGTGAACCTACACTACACGACAGGTCTCGGTTCGACGGCCAGCCTTAGCCCAGTTGAGTGACGTGAAGGGGCACAGTACCAAACCACTTTAATGAAATAAGGTCGCTCTTAGCGTACGCTTACGCCTCGCCATCACTGTACGCCGTCGGCCGTGTGAGCGTTGAATACCGACGTTTTTTAATAATTGTGTCACGGGTTCACGCTCGTGTGTCACGTCGGTGTTATGATGTATGCATAACGTGGTGTTGGTTTTTGTTATTATTACCTTAATTTTTAGCTTAACTCTGTATCTTGTATGTGTTAAGACACAGTCAATTTCCACCCAATATATGAGACGTGACGTGTTGAGTGGTGGAACTCGACGCTGCGTCGCGTTTTGTTTTACCAGCGTAGAGTCAGGAAAGGAGTGAAAATAACTCACCATCTAGTAGGAATCGAATGCACAACGGTCGTGTTGACAGTGTATCGCTATTTCTAACCATCTTTCAAAATATGGGCGTGCGACCTAAACAGGTGGTTCATTAAGATATAGATTGAAAAATTTGTTTAAACATTTATTTATGTATTGAAGATGTGATTGTCAAGTTAGATTCAAGCTACCATATATAAATATCAAACTACATGTTTCTAGAAAATACTTAATAAAAAATCATCATACAATATTTTGATAAATAATTTGTAAATATTATCTGTAATATCTAAATTTTTAGTAACAAGTATGTGCTTTCTTGTATTATCTATATTGGGCAATGACCGATTAGGCCCAACACTTTTAACCGAGTCCGACTAAAGGTAATCCAAATATGTAGAATCTCTTAAGAATTAAATTTCTAGAGATAATTATGTTTAATTCTAACCCTAGCAAATGAAAATAAATAAAAATACATTTATAGGCAATAATTTTGAAAAAAAAAAACAGTATGGATCTGAAATCTGTAGAGTCTGTAGAGTTTAGTTAAAATATATATATGTATATAAAAAAAATGTTAACTCGCATTCACAAGTTAATTCGGCGAGTGTAACGCCCTTGTAGAAGTATTTAAAGCTCCAAGTGAAGGTAGAACGACCGGCCTTAACCAAAATGCGCGCTGACGTCGTCGACGGTTAGAAAGTTGTTGCTTGCGTCACGTCACAGGTTCAAAGACCCCTCACACGTTGCAGGGCTGGTGGAAATCATCTTAATTATTATAATCTCTTTGATGAATCTCAGTGATACCATTGCATGTACTAGTAACTGTTAGTTAGTACAGCTTATGGTAGAAGGTATACAATGAAAACTATTTAAAAAACGGTTTTATTTAAATATGTAAATTATGTAACTTTACGTAGAAAAAAAACTAGATTTCTATATTTAGAATCTTTATTTCTATGCAAAATCTAAAAAAGCTTGAAATAATTTAGTTAGCCCGAAATCTATCTTGCAAATTCACATTTGTTCACTTATTTGCCTTTTTTGCCGATTTATAATTGAGAACATATATATAAATATTTTTTAATAAATCTACTACGAGTAGATTTATTAGAATAACTAAGAGTATTCTTAGGTCGTTCAGCGGACATGTTTGCTGTTCCATGTTTTTATACTCAAAATGAATACAAAATGACAATAATCAAGAAAATGGCAGCCCTGGCCACCTCACGTAGCACCGCGGCCTCGCTGGGCGTCCGCGACTCCAGCACGTAACAGTCTGTGACAAAGAGGTATTCGTTCTGCATGAAATAACGAAACTATGGTAAAATATGCTAACTATTTCATACTATGTCTGAACCTATTACTTCTTACATTGTAAGTTTTCAACTTTCAAAATTCAACAGGATTTCCCATATACTTTAACATTGTACGATCAAAATTAAAGTTTATTCGTCTCAGTGACAACCCTATAGTCACGTACTGTAGCGGCCTCGAGCGTCCGCACGTAACCAGCTGTAGTGACTAGTGACCCCCGCGACTCTCTGACACATATTAACACATGGCACATTGTCTAAGGCTGTCGACTGTCGAGTCATTTCATTGTTCTGGTGCTTCTTTGACACTGGCTGGAGAAATTATATTATTGGGAAAAAATATTAAGTATATTAGATTTTCTTATGCAATGCCTTCTCTTGTATGTTCTTTCAATGAATGTTTTTTTATTTTTTCGGGTGAAAAGTAAAAATTTCGTGAAAATCGTTTGCTTACTTTTTAATTTCAGTTATTGGTTTATATAGTAAAACTCTATATTTTACTTATCGTCCAAACGGAGATGTAAAGTATTCAATAACAGAACTTAATATCGAACTTAAATTAATCGGGACAATAAAAGAAAATATTTTTAACGTAATTCATTCTGGGATTCGAATTCATAATCATCGTGTACAGTCTGGTACATTCCAACTGTGCTATGGCGTAATCAAAGTTAAAAAAATAAAAAGCTTGAGACGTTTCACTTACCGCATATTACGACAATGACTAATATAAACAGAATTTATAAGAGAGCGAAAAACAATATTTGTAGTTGTAGATTGCAATCAACTAAGTGTTTTTTAAGTTATTTCAAACGGCAAGGAGATTACTTTAAATATCTCTCAACGCTAGAGTATCTCTAAATATTGCGTTTCCTCCTTATCAGATATTGCTTTTTGAGTGGCGTAACCTAACGCCGTGTTTTATAGAACCAGACTGGAAAGAAAATTTAATAATTATTTTTATTTGCTCAACAATGTCTCGAATCCCGGTGGACAGCGGAGAACAGTGTCTTAATACTATGTTCTCTTTGCCTACCATGCGATGCCGTATAATAAGATCGAACCCATTACTTTCCAAAACAATCAAACATGTGCAACTGCTGCACGATGCCATCAACATATATCAATTTCGTTTTTATTCCGAGTCACGTCTGCCGTAGCTCAGCGCGCTCGTGCATGTGGGTCGTCGAACGGTACACGGACTTTCTTTTTTTATTTCCTACGCGTCTCGGTCACGCCGCGAGCGCATCGGAACACAACAACGCGTCTCCGGGAATGCCTTTGTTATGGGCCGAACGATGTATTGAATCTTTAAAATCTTATATATTGTACTTATCATATTAAGAGTAGAACGTTTTTTTGGAAAACGTATAAAAATTTTAATACAGCGGGATTTAAACAAAGTTTTTAAGTACCGCATATTCTAGTTTACATTTAATAAGTGATTTTAAAAGAGACTTTATTTCTTTATTTTTATATTTTGGTGATCGTGATTAATTTTCTATTAATGTTTTATCATATTAAATGTTTTGTTATTAAAAGTTCTATATCTAAATCGTTTACTACTTTGTCATAATATTGTATATATAATGTAATTTTCTTAGGCCGTCGTCATGGAATAGCGGCATGAAGGTAGACGCAATGGTTGTGATTTCGGTCCTCACTGGGAGGAACGATTATACGAGAATCTCGTATATCATTTATTTTCATATTCCCTCTCTGGAAAACGAAGCCCGTGGTTGAGTTCCGCCACTCAATCAACGTCTCGAAACTTGTACGACCAATGGGGAACGAAGTCATGTAACGCAAGGTCCTCTGCGTACAAAGCTCTGCGAGAAAAAAACTAAAATATGTATGGGTGGATGTCTAAATGTAATTTAGGTAAAAAATATAGATACATAATTATATAGTTTATATTATGTAAATATGAACATTTATTACATTTCGAGGCCTTGAGAGACTGATTGTGGGTTCGATCCCCACCCGAGGAGATGAAATATTTACTTAAATTTATATTACCATTTCTTCGCTCTGGTGTCGAGGCAAAGCGCGGCGTTGAGTTCTGCCACTCAACACGCAATGCCTCCAGAATTCAGCAGAAAGTGGGGAACGGAGTGTCTTAACACTAGGTTCCCTCAGCCTACCCTGCTGTGTGCGGGATACAACGTAAAGGTGATTTATGAACATTTAAAAAGGCTTGGCATTGCATAATTTGTTTCAAAAATAGAAATATTGTAATGTAAAAAGTGTTTTAACAGGATCTAAATTAAATTGCATGTTTTATCTGGCTTTGTGCCAGTTCGTACTCTGTTGCTGACACGCTGCACACTGACAGTGTAGTCACCTAGACGCGGATAGCATCATATTATAAAATAAATATGATTCATTTATACATCACTAAATAAACTTGAAAATGGTGTAACCCTCTTTTTGCAGCTTCTTGTTTATTTCCCGCGTAGCAAGGTATACACACTACGAGCCCATTCGGCCGAATATTCGAAATATTGCCTTTTGAGTGGAGGTACTTAACGCCGAGCTTTCCCTACCAAAGCAGGAAATTCCCAATTTAAAATATAATTCTTCTATTAAACCCCCCACTATCGTATTTACAGTCTGTTCGATTGGGGCATGACAGCCTTAACTTTTTCAATGTGAAAAAAAAAACTTATATTGCAATGTTTTTGTAGCTTTGAGATGTATTCCGCACAGAGCAGGGTAGGCAAAGGGAACCTAGCGTTAAGACACTCCGTTCTCATTAAGACACTTCTTTCCGCCGAATTCTTTAACCATTGCGTATTGAGCGGCTAAACTCAACGTCGCACTCTGCCTCATTACCAGAATGAGGAAATTAAAATATGTACTAATTATTATATCCTTGAGTGTAAATGGAACCCACAACCTGTCGCAGTGGCCTGTGTCATTCACGAAATTATTAATATTGCAAACATCAAAATGTGTTAGAAATCTAAGAGTGCACCAATGTCTCGACAACAGTTAAATCAAAAGGCACGTTTCGCTATTGGCCCACCGCCAGGAGGATTGCTGGCGAGTGTCGTGGACGCTGCATACAGAATCGGAGTCGCCTGATACTCCGCACGTGGAATGAAAATGCTTTTTTGAACTAAACTTGTGTTTAAAAAACCTTTAAAAATCGACAATTAAACTTAAAGTATTCTTTCTTACATTACAAACACTTTTAAATAGTCAAGTTAACATAAATGTCAGTAATGTAGGTCCTACAGGAAGCTACCACCGGAAGGCAGTTTCAAGGCCTTTTTTCAGTAATCTGCACCTATAGATAAAACATGCTATAAAGCTTATTCTGATACCTCATCATCTCATCTCATGGCGTAATGGCGAAAAAGTCTGGTGTAATTGAACAAATACGATTCACACCTTGGGAATTTTATACTTAGAATAATATTTCTATGTACTTAAATAATGTGTTACTTTTTATTTTCGTCGCTCTGGTAGAAATAAGACAAAGCGCGGCGTTGAGGTTCCGCCGGTCAAATCGCAATGGCTTGAAAATTGGGCGTTGATGCGGAACGGGGTGTCTTAACTCCAGGTTCCCTATATCTACCCTGATATATCAATATGGGATATAGCGTGAAGTAAAAAAAGTCTTACACGTTTCTCACTCATCAATAAATCAACGAAAAACATTTCCGGAATTACCATTATTAATAAAATGTGCATTTTTCCAACAATATATGAAATAGGAGCGAGTGTATGGTTGGCATTTATTGCGGTATGTTAGCGTGTTATCAACACCTTATCGCTAGCGACGTTCGCTCGGCTCGGGCGCATTCCTCCACGCACCGACGTTGCCTCGAATTATTATATATATACGTAGATAATAAAATATATATCATGTGGCACTTTGATTTTGATTACCAAAAACGAAAGTGCCATTCAAATAGACTGTCGTCAGCGAACGCGTTTAGGAATGACGTCAATGATATCTTCTTTCCTAATAATGTTGCGACTAATGATTTTTAGAACAATTTTAGCAATCGTTTTTTCGAATGGATTTGCCTTAACTCAAGTATTTTTTTATGATTCTTGGTTTTTTTAATGAAGTCATTAAGGTGATAATGCAAATAGACGTTAGTTATTTATATTTTATACAGACATGTACGTATGTGCGTTTACTCAATAATCAACTTTTTGTTTTTATTTTGAAATCAAGAATTACATCATTAATCTTTTTTTAGTTTAATTGTTTGATGCTCTCAGCCGTAACTATACGTTTTTAGATTATGGCTATTATTATCAAATTTTGTGTTAGCATTTAAAATATATAAAACATATTATGTGTTTTGGTGTAGTACAGTATCTGTGAACACGACCACTTTAGGTTGCAAATTTATTTGTCGAATATTTGTAGATTTTTAATTACTTTGGTTAAATACATTAAAGCAATGTTCGTTTGGGAGGGCAAGAAAGATTAGAGTAATATGTTACCATGTTTCTTTTGCCTAGTAAAAATTGTTTGTGTAAAATGTCTATTAATTTCTATTAAGTAATCCCTAACCTTGTACTTTAGTTAGGAAAATTACTACGTTTTTTAAGCGTAATAAAAACTGAGTTGTAATTATAAATAAATTATATTTAAAAAAGATCAGCTTCACGCTTTTTCCGGCTTTGCAGGGAAGCAGAGGCAACTTAGTTTCAAGACACTCCACTTTCCAGTTTCCGCTAAATTTGAAAATTTAGACATAGTATAATAAACAGCAGATCGCCGCGCTTTGTCTGTCATAGAGGGGAAAAGAAAAATAAATACATAGACATACTTCCCGACTAGGGAGTTGAGGACTAAACCCACGACTGTCGTGCTTATAGCCGGACGCTCTCATTGTATATTTTATATTCAGTTAATTTACTTACGTTTATGCGAATTAAAATATGTAGTAATATGTTATTTGTTGTTAGTACGTATACGTACAACAAATATTTTATTCCCACAATCACTCATTTTAAGTCTTTCATACATATTTAACATAAAAAATATCTTCTTCAAGACATGCAAATAAAGGCGTGCTCACACCAGCGACGCGTGACGCGCCACGTCCCGTGACGCCTTGCGCTGCGCGTGACCGTTCCGTTCGCTACTCCACCACCAATCGAAATCTTATATTATTATATTAGACGTTGCTTTGTTTTTTTACGCTTCGTAGCCCAAATTGGACTAGTATACGTGAATCTTATAATGGAATAATAATGGAGTGAGTGTCTGAACACTAGGTTTTCTCTGCGTTGTTTACAGATAGGGAAATAGAGTATTTTTTTTAGTTTCCGGCTGTATCTCGCACATAGTAGGGTACATCCCGCATATAGCATATGGCAAGGCAGGGTTTGGTTGACACCCAATTTTCATTTTTTGAGAACAACACTGCAAAGTAATAAACATAACTCATTCCCCGAGTGGAAATCTAACAGTCGCGTATTCAGTCAGAGGCTGCCTCACTGCGTCACTACGTCCGCAATGTAAGTTGCAACTTGTTCAAGGAATATGCGTTCAGCACGACCAGTCCTTTTCCTGCTTATCAAAATATCTGTAAATAAAATCTTCTATCCCGTACAAAACACAATAAAACGAAATTAAATTATTTAGCTTATCTGCAAAGAAAGTGTTTAATGAATTAAGATAGTACGAAGATAACAAAAAAATGTTTACGACCCAGTTACCGGCGATAACGATAAGACCATCTGTCGTCACACCCGCGAGCATCCTGGCTTAGAAAGCGAGTAATTCGCGCTTGGCTTGTCGAGCGTGGCGCGGCCAGCGCGGCCAGCGCGGCCAGCACGGCCAGCGCGGGGCACCTCGTGGGACCGCCTCGTGATCGTCGATCGTGGTCCTTTCACGCGTCAAAAATGTTGAGGCTGCGTTTTGTTATTTCAAGACGCCTATGTGTAGTTAGTTAGTTTAGTCTTATTTTGTTTTTATTTCTTTTCACATCACTTCTTAGTCATTGCGAGTTACGTAATAAAAAAAATTGTACAAGTTAAGAAATCTATATTTATATAGTTAATATCATAAAGCTGATACGTTTGTTTGAATAAACGCTCTGATCTCGCAAAGTATTGATTCAAGTTGGATTTTTTTTTATTAGATAGTCTATTTATTGAGGAATGCTTGAGCTAGGCTATATAATTATAGATCTTTGCGTTCAGAGTAGTTATTTCTAGTTGGTCACGTGGGCGGAGTCGCAGGTAAATGATAGTTTAAATATAAGGCCAAGTTCGGTAGTAGGGTTAGTAAAAAACGTCACGTTTGTTGTATAGGAGCCCACTTAAATAATTATTTTTTATCAGCTTCACGCTGTATCCCGCACACGGCAGGGTAGGCAGAGGGAACCTAGTGTAAGACACTCCGTTCCCCATTTTCTGCCGAATTCTGAAGGCGTTGCGTGTCAAGTGGCAGAACTCAACGCCGCGGTTTGCCTCAACACCAGAGCGAAGAAATGGAAATATAAATAATGATTTTATTGTATCTTTAATTATATCAGTTGCTGTAGTGGCAACAGAAAAAGATCATCTGTAAAAATTTCAACTGTTTAACTACACTACTCATGAAATACACGGATACCGGTCTGGTGATAGACGTACGGACAGTGGAATCTTAGTAATAGAGTCCCGTTTCACCGTTTATGTACGATATCATAAAAACGAATGGCGATCGCATCCACCTTAGCTGTAGTTATTATTAGAGAAATAAATTTCTTTCAAGTACTTTTAATAAGTAATATAATGAAAAGATATTTTAATTTATCTTGTTTGAGTGTATTCCTGCTTAGGCAGTGCACACTACTTAGTGTAGAATAGTACACAAGTTGCTAATAGAATCTAATTGTGCTAATGTTATAAAGGTGAGGTCAGCCTCGAGAAGCGATTAATGCCATTGCTCGGGTGCCATCTTTAATACGACATGAGATTTGAATTACGCTATAATTGCTTAAGAAGTAGGCTAAATTATGTATGGTTATTAATATACTATATGTGTGTGTGTGTGTGTCTCTGTAGGCTTCTATGTGCTTGTTATCTATTTATTTATTATAAGGACAGCCCTCGTCACACTTTGTCTGACTGTAAACGCGCCGGTAGTGGGGTAGATTCCCAATCGGAGAAATAAATAAATTTTATTTTTTTCGCAACGAAACGTAATGACCCTTCTATCTGCGGAAAAGCATCAAGCTCCTTTTTTTATAAAGGCCTACCCCTCTGGACTCTTTTTTGTCAGTTTCTCAAAGGAACTCTATATAAATTAAACTAATTTAAATATTATAATTCCACGGACTAGGCATTGAACTTATAACTATCGCGCTTACACTGAAATGTTGTCCAACAGCGCGATTACGGCCTTAGGAAAATATTGTTCAAAAAGTATGTACGTGACAAATTGTAAATTCTAACAGTAAGTATGATATGGATGGGAGTAGAATGGGGGGTGGCGAGAGGAAATTTCGAATCACGATTTACTCGAGCACATCTGCCCCCGCCGCCGCTCCGTCCTTCAGACGCGGTGCGAATTTTGTGCTGATTCCTTACAGGGACGGACTTGAGTTATGTGATGGAACTTAAATTTTTCTAATTTGTAAGTTTTTATTATCCAGTAACCTTTACCTGCAGCTACCCTCCCTATGGTGATCAAATGGAAATAATTAAGAGTTGAGTATGATACATGACAAATTTCTAACTTCCGATGTAACTATGTGCGCAGATGCCGTGGGTTACATTGGAACGAGTTACTTGATGTAATATATATAGCCTACTTCGATGAATCTACTATTGTCGACTATCTAATACAAACCCTTTTTAGTAGTCCCTGAGATTATCAAGTTCGAACTCTTCAACTTTTTAATATTAGTAAAGATATTAAGAATATGTAACTTTTAATTTCAGAATTAAGCAAAACAATGTATTGTAATAATTTTATTTAATAAGTACCCATATAAATATCACTCTTAAACACCAACGAAAGACACAATCGTGGTGCGCTTGAGATATATTTGATCGCGGATAATGGTGCTGAGTTCAATATCACTATTTTATTATTAGTATACAATTCTCTCTTTCTCTAGTATTTCTTAATATTTTAATATATCTAGACCGCTGTTTATATAATTACATAATGTTGGAGACGTTCCAACCGACCGAAATATGCATTATTTAAAGTAACGCTGAATATAAACATATACGTCATACTTCATTCAACACTCGACTGTTTCGAACTGATTAAGGCGCAAGAAATGAAAAATGTGATGCTTCTAAAGTGATGAGATTACATATAGGTATATACCTATATACTTTTTTCACAACAATCACATTTTGTATAAAGAGTACATAGTAATAACTATGGGTGTTAAATGATATTTTTCTTCTCCTTGACGTTTTTTTTTATTTATAGCAGGAAATTCGGAGAGAGCCTAGTGTTAAGACACTACGTTCTTCGTTTTTCAGCCAAATTCTTAAGATCGTGTGATGAGGGGCGTAACTCAACGCCAAATAATAAGTGATTTGTTGCATACGTTAGTGACTCGAACTGCTATCAGGCCACATACTCGTACTGTGGGTACGATTTATGTGCGAGCCAATATTTAAATTGTTTCTTCATTTCAATGTGACATGCTGTTTTTTATTTTGTTAAATCATTGTCATGTCATGTCAAATAATATAAATGATAGTAACAGGAAAAATATTTAACTAACTTTATAACATACGACTTGCGTCAAACAGTTGTATTAAATTTATTTAGCGGTATAGTGTGAAATACCCTAACTTTTACACTGTTCGACATTGTGCGTCAGCTCCTTTGTTATTTATCGAGAATACTCAACTAAATATTTACTCTAATTATCTGATCACGATACGCTCAGGCTGCTTCTCTTTAAATTACTTAGTATTAAAGTTTATTTATATGTAGATATGCGTGTAACAAAATATTTAGCATGAATTAGGTATGTGCTAATGTGCCAAATAAAATGACTTATTGGATTTGTTTGATTATAAACGATTGTTTATTCATGTAGGCATAGAGAGCCTAGTGTAGTAGTGTAGTATAAGACACTCCGTCTCAAACGTACCGCTTAATTTTCGAAATTATTGTGTTAAGATCAATACCGCTACCGTGAAACTTACCGCGAAAATCAATACCGCTTTGTCTTGGTAATCGCTCTGGTGCGAGAGGAAATGTAAATAACCATTCTCTGTCTAAATTCTCATTGTCCTGAGTGGAAGACGAACTCATAACTGACGCGTCTAGAATCAGATCAGACGTGTGCCGCGCCACGGCGGTCTATAGTTTATTATTATACGCACTTATGCTTATAACAAAAGATTTAGCATGAACTAGCTATATGTTCAAATTACGTTTACCTGAATTTATGGACTCAGTGTCCAGGTCAGATATAATGCCAAGAGCCGCGAGCTCGAGTGCTGCTCCAATAAAAATCTTATACATTTTCTAAATTATTTTTCCATCGTCAGTGTGGAATAACACTTTAAAAATGTTAAAAAATACCTTTAATCCCTGACTCTGTATAAAGGAATATGTTGTATTGACTCGACTATACTTAACGTTACGTATATTCGAATGATAGAGGAAACAACAAAAAAGAAAACAACAATAAAATACATCATCGCTTTAATTAATTATTATGAATAATATTACCTACTCAGAACTTAGTTTTATATGTACAGTATTACCTTAAAAGTACAGTTTCTTAGCTTATTCCCTATACAATAAATTAAATATTCATCATCATCATTATTTAGTCCATTTGATGCAACAATGACATATTTGCAGTTTTTGAATACATAATTTCGGGAGATGTAATCAAAATTAGTTTCTGCAGACATTGACATTTTAAACATATTTTTTCCATTTAATTATGTCATGTGAGGCCAGGCACAAAGTGATGACTGTAAAATCGACTGGTTGTGGGTTCGATGTATTGAGGCAAAGCGCGGCGTTGAGTTCCGCAACTCAAGATACAATGCTTCCAGAACTCGGCGGAAAGTGAGGAACAGAGTGTCTTAACACTAGGTTTCCTCTGCCTACCCTGCTGTGTGCGGGATACAGCGTGAAGCTGATTTTTTTTAATTATGTCATTGTTGCTCCTAATAAGTTATTTGTATGTACTATCGTGACCTATCATGACTTGCCTCATTAAACACCGTACTTGTAGGTTCATATTCTTCTGGAGAAAAATATTTTTAATATATAAACGTAAGGGATAACTTTAAGAGGCCATTTGGGAGCCGCGTTTAAAAGTTGAAAATGATGTTGATGATGGGAAATTATTTTTTTGCCGTAGCTAGACAAAATGCGGTGTTCTATTCTATCACCAAGGACCTAGTAGTTACTGGGTTAGGTAAATTAATACATTATCGATAGTTTCGCTTTTTGCACTCTTTTATATACAAAAGATGCGTAACAGTTTTAAAAATATTAAATAAACAAAACAACTCCGTTATAGCCACAACTGCAACCATTTAGTTATTTGAGTAACAATTAAATATCTGAATAGTTACAAAATTTCCCAGCATAGACCACAATGACAAGTACAATAGACTAATACTAGTTACTTATAAAATATGGGGTTTTAATTAAAAGAAAACATTACTTGTTTCTGCCGCCCAATTCGTCCCTGTAAGTACCTTGGTAGAGTCATGACGTAGAGCTGCTACGTGCTGACGGCAGCCCGCGCTGCATGCTAATGATCCTGCCTACATCGACATCGGCCGGTACGTGATGCGCCTACTATATTGTCCTTAATGGATTTATGGTTTTACTCCCAATACCGCTTGAATAGATAACAGAATTTCAGGGATGATTTTTGATGTAAATTAATAGGAGAGAATATAATTTTGCTACTTACTATGCTGATAGTGATAATGGTGATTTATTCTTACGTAGCTAGGTACCGTAACTAACAACGGACTATTGTTCTTTTTGATAAGACGTATAATATTTTGTAAGAATGATTATACAGTAGTTAATGTATTGCAAGTTTATTAACGCTATAAAATTTTATTTTGATAAAGTAAACTTAAAACATAGCGGCATTTTTTTATTTCTTTACTTTTGTAAGAATAAAAGGCTCAGCGTCAAGTTTCGCTACTCAACATGGAATGTCTCGAAAATTAGGAGGTAAATGGCGATGAACGTAATGTCTTAACGCTAAGTTCCATCTACCTGCCTTGCTTTATACAGGATACAGTTTGAGACTAAAATGGAAGAAAAAAGAATGAATAGCAATTAGATGCGTTATAAATATTGACTCAGTTGAAACGCACTAATGTAAAGAAAGATGCATCTAAGATTTATTACATTTCTTTAATATAATTAACAAACCAATCTTATCACAAAATATACCTGACGCACAAGGTGCGACAATACAATTGGTTCCAATGAGTAAACAATACTCAAATAGACCTTCTAAAGTTCAGGTATTTATTGTTATAAATAGAAATTCATCGCACCTTTCAAATAAAAATAACAATAAAGTAATGAAAAAAATATAATTTATGGTCACTTTCCCTCTTTCGTCACCTTTTGTTTAAATTTGACACAATGTGTCTGTAGATGGTAAAATATTAGACAAAACTTTTAAGGGTAGAGCTACGATAAATTATACTAAGTAAAAGTTTTCAAACAATTAAATGGTGGAACTGTAATTTTTTTTATATTGTTATGGCTTACTGTCTATTATCTCGCTAACTGTTCTGGCTAACGTTGGTTGGTTGAATTGATTATATTTTTTTTTTACCTTTTCGAGATTTTTTTATAAAATCTCAATAGAAAAAGAGGCCAGTCGTGGCGCAGCGGCACAGAGTGTGACTGTGAAACCGACTGGTTGTGGGTTCGATCCCCACACGAGGAGATGAAATATTTACTTAAATTTATATTTCCATTTCTTCGCTCTGGTGTCGAGGCTAAGCGCGGCGTTGAGTTCTGCCACTCAACACGCAATGCCTCCAGAATTCGGCAGAAAGTGGGGAACGGAGTGTCTTAACACT
>JAAIXJ010000141.1:426560-523041 GCA_013403705.1 Heliconius hermathena | reverse complement strand
CGTAATTCTTTTATGGGACAATGTGTACGCTTTTACAATAGGATCCCAGAAAACGTCAGAGAATTTTCTATATCACGATTTAAAAAAATTGTGAAAAGACGTTTGTGTGTTAAAGGTTATTACCAAATTAATGATTTTGTAAATGATAACACACCTTGGGAATGAAATGCTCGCTCCAGTCTGTTTCAAAGGTATCATTGTCACAGATGTTTAAATATGTATTTGTATAAATTTATTTAAAAAAATAAGTCCCGCCTCGTTTCTTGCGCCGGTTCTTCTCAGGTCTGAGGCATTAACTTTAGTAAACTGGTGGTAAATAAATTATTTGACGTTCAAAAAATGAAGCATGTAATTTCTTATTTTGAATAAAATTATTTGAATTTATAATTTTCTCCTTACTTTATACTTATTCCTATCGATTGGTTTGAGTCTACGCACCTGTATTAATTAAATTAGGTAAAGAAAACTACGTGTACAAATCACTCTACTTCTATAATATATTGCATAAATTGCGTTTTATGAATTGTGTGTGTAAAATGTTAAAATATATCCATTTCTCTCACTGGGGATCGACTTTACAACCATAGCCGCTAACAGCAAACGTTCCTTCAACTACGCCACTGTGGCGATTGGCTACATTATGGAATTTAACTGAAAATGTAGGAACTTTAGAAAGGCTTTCTAATATAATAAATATTTTGTGATGTTCATCATTATATTTGACGCTTTTTCCTGAATTATAGATAGCCAGAGCGCACCTAATGTTAAGAAACTCCGTTCCCCACTTTCTGCCTTAATTTCGAAAAATTGCGTGTTGAGTGGCGGAACTCATCGTTGCGTTACATCTATCGGAGCAGAGAAATAGAAATAAATTATATAAAATTTCCCATTTCCAAAATAAAATTGGTAGGCATGGAACCTACAACCGTTGCGTTTATAGTCAAAACTCGCGCCGTTGTGGCGCACTGACTCAGTGCGCCACAACGGCCTCAACTATATAATTATTATGTCGACGGTATTTATAATTGAGCTGATATAAAAAGCCAAGCGGCAACCTAAGCCAATGTCATCGATGATTTATATCAAATGACGTACGGTATTGAGGCCAGATTAGAAAAAAGCTTTTAATTCTGTAATAACGTCAGCTTATCTATTTTTAATGTATCTTAGATTATTATGAAAAGTGTTCGTGATTGTGACAAAAAATAGCTTATATATTATACGAGTATACATAAAAAAACTAATAATAATGAACATACTTTATTCCACCTTAAAAATATATATAAAAGCTTAAAAATAATAAAAAATACAATAAGGCGGCCTTATTGCTTAAAGCGATCTCTTCTAGACAACCTTTGGATGTTGGAGTTGTGGACTGTTGTGGGCGGTAAATTAAATAGAATATTTACATAATTATGTAATACTAAAAATATATTAAGTACATAAAATACAAACAAATAAATATATATTTATTAAGATATGTACATAAATATTACATACACACATACATACATATGTATGTACACACGAAATGTAAAAACACAATTAAAAAAATAAATAAATAAATGAAACAATTATTAACCGACTTCTGTTAGAAAAGGAGGTTATCAATTTGACTGTATTTTTTTAATGTTTATTACCTCACTTGTAAGGGTATGAACTGATTTGATGATTTTTTTATTTGAAAGATAGTACTTCCCATTTTATGGTCCATTTCTGACGCTGGTATCTATTCTTAAATTTGCATTGCGTATGTGCGCGACAAATGGACGAATAACTCAATATCACGCCAACCGATACCAATGACAAAGTGTCATTGGTATCATATTGTGTTTGAAAGGATACACTTCAAGGATAGTTTGGTGAAAGTTTGGTTAGGTTCTGATTACGGGATTCAGTTGAAAATGGTATCTGTGAGAAAATCAAATAAATGTTAAACTTGCATTAGGTATGTGCGCGACAAATAGACGCATAACTCAATATCACGTCAATCGATTCCGATAATTCTTTTTTTTATTTTAAAGGATAAATTTCAAGCATAGTTTGGTAAAAAATTATATAGGTGCTGACTATGGGATCCGGTTGAAATTTAACAAATTTGTTTTTTTTTTTTTTTTGTAAAAAATATAAATATCTGTAGTTACAAGGAAAAACATTGTTAAAATATCAGAAGTGAGATTCCCCATTGTTGCGTTTCTTTTCAACCAACTTCAAAAAAAGAGGATGTTCTAATTTTCAATCGACGAGAAAACCGGGGAAGATTTCCAATTCGCCCGAGTAGTCGTTGTCAAGCTAATACTACAAGAGCCTTACTACGATATCGAATTACTGAGCCTGTTTGTTTTACTTGACATCGACTTCAAAATTATAAAATATTTTCTTATAATTTTTTATATATATTTTTTGTTATGTTTTTAATAATTTTTGTTTAACAAAATCAAAGTACGTTTTACATTATGTAAAATTACTTTTTTACTTTTTAGTTCGTTGTTTGAAGTCTGTTTGAAGTTTATTTTTGTTAAAAATTAATTTATATAATGTAAAAATGTCATATATTTAAATAATGTTTTTTTTTAAATATATAGAAGAAGTATGAATTGTGTCTTCAAGTAAGGAAGAGTGGAAGAATTAAACACCGGAGAATAGTAATAATACGTGTTGTGAGTATGTGACATTTAAAAAAAATAATTTAAATTTAATATGGGTTATATAGCCGTTTCATACAATATCTAAATTGATCAAAAAATTCAAATTGGAGTTGTATCACAAGATTTATATGTCTACGATATAAATTGTAAGATATTTCTAAAACACTTCATATTTTTCTATATAGCAGAGTTGGCAGAAGAAAATAGTGTTAAGACCCTCCATTTCCACTTTCGTGGTGTGTTGAGTGGCGAAACACTAGCCGCGCGGTGATTTTAATATATAAATATTCAGAAACTACTGGTTGCTTTTTTCCACGTTTTTCTTAAATTATAATGTCAAATTCAAATGTTACGCTTACGTTTGGCACTGAATGCATAAACAATTCGCGAGAACTTTCAAACTCGTATTAAATCTTTACGTAAAGTGTTTTGTGGAGGTGAAGGTTAAGGTGACCAGATACTGACTGAAAGGCTTGCTTCCTTTTAAAAAAAATAAATATGTATATAGCTTTTTTTTGGATGATAGCTGAACTAGAATTGTCCCAATACTATTCTATTGAATGATACATGAGATATTCCTAGGTACAATTTATTAAAGATACGGCAATGGTAAGCTTAAAATAAATCTTTGTATCTACTTTCCATCTTTTTAGTGATTTTTTTTACTTGAACCACACAAACCACAGACATTTTTATGTAGCATTGTGAAATCAAGAATATTGTGTGTAAAAATACTATCGTTAATACTTTGTCTTTATTATTGTTGTAAATTAACATAATTAAATGAAACTTATATAGTCCCTGGATGAGATTGAAGTTGACCTCGTTACCTTGGCATAAGTAGATCTGGTTTTGATTTGGAATTTAAAGAGTCAATGTAACTTAATTGCAAATTGTAATAAAAAATATATATTTTACAACATACTAGGGATCATTAAAGCTTATGTTAGATAGAACAAAGAAGTGATCTATCACATTAGTTACGCGATATAATACGATAGCTGCACATTAATGACGAATCATTAAGAGGATATATTACATTTTTTTTATAACGTAATATCATTATAACCTAGCTTGATTGCTTTACAGCGTATTGTGACACTAATAACTCTAGATGCCATTATCGAATGCCGTCATGAGGCTTGAACGTGACTTAAAACCGACGGTTGCACATTCAAATATCTTTGAGCGTAATTTGCTTAACATCTACGTATGCTTGGATGAAGACGGACACCGGTTTTACTCTTTCTTTCGCATTTTGAATATCCATTTTGAAATAGCTGAAAAACAGAGTGATGTGACTCTTGCTTTGTCTGACCAAAACAAGAATGCGCCTATATTGAATGTATTTTTCTCAAGAAAGATTCTGATCAAACAAATTGTCGTGGAGAGAGAAATTGTCTTGTTTGACGCTCAATTAGATAAAAAAATATATTACTTTGAAAAACTGAAAATATCTAGCCTAGGACTCAATCAGGCACCATCTAATTTTATTGCCAGGTCTATAGGAGGAAGGAACAAAATATATTAAGAAAAGTTTAACAAGCTCGAATTATATGATTTTATTAAAAGGAAATCCAGGATTTCGTCTCTCATATTTAAGTTGTATTGCCAGGTTCTCGTCTACAAGAGAAATGAACAAAATATATTAAGAAGAGAATTTAACAGGTTCAAATTATATATAATAGTTTAAACTACTTATCATGGGTGAGGAGCTCAGAGCACTGTCTGAAACTTGTAACTCAAGTGTCAAATGCACAATAATCCTCCCTTGCACCTTTTCAAGCTTCTCTCTCTCTCTCGCTCTCCAATAATCGTCAAATTTTATGTTATAATTATAAGAAATAATGTAGTCGGTGAAATTACGCTTTTTAAATTTATTACATTATGAGTTTATTAGTTAGTTACCGGTCGACCAAATAAAAGTGGATTTAAGCTTCACACATTAACTTATATTTAGTGAATGTCACTTACTCGTTAAACATATGTTACATGAATCTACTATGTATCTATTTGTAATATTTTGAGATAACAAAACTAAATCGTAAGTTCAATAAGGAAGCTATCAACCGTCCACTTGACAAATTACGTCAATTTAGGACCAACTGACACCGCCGCGGTCCGCGTGCGTCACTACTTGTGTCACTAACACACTGCGGTGTGACGACCTCCCCAAATCTGTTGGCGATCACGTTTCAATTTTATACTGTACTAGTGGGCGCGCGCAGCTTCGCCCGCTTATTTGGACACTTAGGGGTGAATTGGTATTGGTAAAAAAAACACGAAACACGTGTTCAATAAAATATTTTTAACACTGAATTTAATTTTTTATCAGCTTTACGCTGTATCCCCCAAACTGCAGGGTAGGCTGAGGAAACCTAGTATTAAGACACTCCGTTCCCCACTTTCTGCCGAATTCTGGAGGCATTGCGTGTTGAGTGGCAGAACTAAACGCCGCGCTTGTCCACGACACCAGAGCGAAGAAATGGAAATATAAATTTAAGTAAATATTTCATCTCCTCGAGTGGGGATCAAACCCACAACCAGTCGGTTTTACAGTCACACTTTGTGTCACTGCGCCACGACTTACTTTATAAAAATCTATATAAACTTTCAACCTCTTATTTGAACCCTTAGGGGGTGAATTCTAAAAAACCATGAAACACGTGTTCAATGAAATATTTTTAAGAGTCTGAATTTCAAATTTTATAAAAATCGGTGCCGATTTAAAAAAAAATCCATACAAACTTTCAACCCCATTTAGGGTTAAAATTTTTCAAAACTCCTTCTTAGTGGATGTCCAGATTATGAAAATAAACATTTGCCCAAATTTCACGTTTCTACGCACAGCGGTTACGGCTGTGCGTGCGTCTTACCTCAGTCAGTCAGGTACATGTCCTTTTATATATATATAGATTATTTTTTGTTTTTGTTTTGTTGGAAATTAAAAAACTTTTATCACATTAAGACACAAAAGTAAATTATAAAGTGTAACCTTTACAAGAATAAACTTATATATAACAGACTATCCTTTGAAAAGAGAATAAAAATTAAAACCGTCTTCAATCATTCAGTGTTAAATAAGAAAAAACATGCTAGGTACACCTAAACAAAGTAAGCTGTTAATTATTTATAAAAGATAAGTTTTTTTTACAAATTAATCTGGAATTTAACTTTGAAACTAATTTTAAGGCCTGCCCTCCAAAAATGTCCTTAATTCTTAGTAATTTATTCCATGGTTATTTCCTCATAACATTTGTAGAATAGTAATTTCTGCCCGGATCCGAAAGTCCTTCGCTTCATACATTAGCAAACTGCGATAATTTGGCTTACGTATAATTTCAAGAACGCACTTGTCAATTTTTATTTAAAATTCTTTAATAATATTCTTAAATAAATAAGAATCGACTAAGTTAGTCGAGTAATTAAAATTAGGTAATGATGGTAACTAAGGTGCAGCCAGTCGTGATTGTTATGGGATTATAAATCGTACTTCAGAAAATACTTGTACTGTATGTAACCTTTACAATTTTCTTTTATATCAGTATGTTGGATTTCGATATCTAATATTTGGCTATTTACGCCAAAAAAGCAATTTGTCTAAAATCTGTTATTTTTATTTCCAGCGAGGCTTATACCCGAAGTATAAAAAAAAAACTACTTTACTATGTAATAATAATCTTTCTATTTTTGTTTAAATCGGCTCGAAAGCCAGTTCTGGTGAGAAGAGTCGGTAAAACAAACTCTTTTCAATATAAAGATTACGATTTTATGGTTTAATAATAATATAATGATAGCATTGCTCGCAAGCAACCGCCCCAACCACTAAAAGCAAATACGAACTACTACTAGTTTGTATAAACAATAAATAATTGCACATGCATATACTTAAATCAACCCAACTGTAAACATCGTGGGGCAAACGTCACGATCACGAGCCGGCCGCGTGGTACCGCGCTGTCTGTGATGCTGATAGGCTGAGGGGCTGAGAGCATGTAAATAACGAGATATAGGAAAATATCTGAGTCTTAGGTATTTAGCAGGGTAGGCGGAGAGAACCTAGTATCAAGATACTAATATCAAGATAGAGTGGTGTAGAACTCCGCCAACGGTTTTTTTAGATGCCGTAGCCAAACGCCGCTCTTAGGTGTTTCAAATTGGGAAGGTAAAATCAATTTAAAAAAAAACAATCGTCTCCAATATATTTATTTTCTGTTTCAGTCGTGCTAATATACAATTTTAAATATCACTAAACATCTATTTTTTACATATTTTCTGTAATTTTTTTGAAAAGGTAGTTGGGAGATATATAAAAATTGCAGTTATCTCCTTAACTAGAAATACGTTATCTGTCGTATTTATATATGAGTTTATGCATGTCCACGAGAGATACGGCACCCAATTGACATTTAATTGGCGCAATTTATACACATCCAATAAGATTGTTGTTAGTATTATAGACATGAGATAAAGTATGACGCAAACGGGATGTTATATCTTTTGTACAAGTTAGTTCTGGGTTCGATACCAAGCCGGCTGCCCAGTACCGATGCACTAGATAGTATAGATCTAGTAGTAGTATCTTCATTTACTGTATAATTTAGTATAACGTTTCCCACCTATCTTTTTAAATATGTAAAAAAAAGTCGTTATACTTATAGAAATATCTTCCAATTTCTTTTAGACACAAAACATATTATTTACACGTTTGTTATAGGTATTTACTGAAATATATTTATGTCTAATTATAATTAAACAAATATATTCAGTTTTATTTCTTACATATACTGAATGCTGTAAATATCCATAATTTATAACTACACTTAGAAACATCTAGTACTGTTTAACTGACATTAAAAGTCGGCGTAAATATAAATGTTTGTGAAAATTTATTGTCAGTTAAACGCTGTAAGTATGAAAACTCTCGCCTTAACTATATTATGTACTAATATACATTACTACGTACTAAATTTATTTTTATGTTGTTATTCCACACTTGGCAAAAAAAAAGTTTTTAGAAAACATATCAAAATTTGAACGTAGCGAGAGTGCCTCTTGGAAACCGTTCAAGAGACACGTGCGGGCACTAAGCCATAAGTTCTCGTGCTTGTTGTAATTTATTTATTTTGTTGTTAAATTTGTAAAAATGTTCCTACAGAATTGCTAGCAACATAAATAAATTGTAACAAGCATATAAGAACTTCATAATATTATAAAATATAATAACATATTAAAAAATTCTGATCCGATTTTGATGAAACTTGTTCCAAAGTTTGAATATTACTTAGTTTCCTAGAAATTTCTGGACTAACTAAGCCTTTTAAGTCTAAATAGATTATCTTACTCAAATATTATCTAATTTCAATATTATCGATAATTTCACATCAAAGTGATAACTCCTTTTTTTCGAAATCGGCTATTAATAAATTAAGTGAACTATAGTAGTGACAAAAACGTGAAACCTATCAAATACATGCGGGTCCGATCGATCGTGTTTACGTAGAGGCCTTGGCAGTGAGCGGCGGCGTGACGTCAGCGGCACACGTGCTACCCTTTTACCATAGATTTTGTTTTGATTATCACTCGCTCTCCAGATGCATCTAATTTAATATATTTTGTGATTTAATTTGAGATGTTCGTGACGTCATTTGTCTATAGATATATTTTGAATAGTAATAGTTCTGTAATATTTTGTTATAGTACTAAGGTCTCAACTTTCTCTCCTCTTTTAAGACATATGGGCATGTAGGTGGGGATAGCGAAACACAACGACATACTTTGGAAATTTTATCCGTAGATAAGTTGTTTTTTTTTTAGTTTCACGCTTTATCCCGCATGTCGTAAAATAGGCAGAGAAAACCTAGATTTTCTAAATTGTAAATGAGGTAATGCGAATAAATCATCCCTCAAATGGGAATCGAACCCTGGCCACGACGGTCTCTTGATCGGCCTACATACACTATATTAAATTACAGTCAGACATGGCATTACGTCATTATTATATATATAGAAATATTTCAGTTACAGTATAAAATTTAGAATCATCATGTTTACGTAGTTCATACAAAATAATTCTAGGAACGCGTTTCGTATGTTTGTACGCAAAAATTTGAGCGATGTAATTTTGAGGTTGAAATTTAGGATTTATTTCATTGAAATTTTTCATAAAATATTAATACTTAGAATTATGTATTCGTTTTAGTAATACGATTTTTTAAGAAATTTATGAATTTAAGTTTTTTACAAATATCTCCAACGGGTAAATCCAACGGCTGTGGGTTCGAATACCACTCGAAGAATCAATTATTATTTATAAAAATTGTAATTTCTTCGGTCTGGTAACAAAACAAAACGCGGCGTTGAGTTCCACCACTCAACACGTAATGCCTCAAAAATTCGGCGGAAAGTGGGGAACGGTGTATCTTAACACTAGGTTCTCTCTGCCTACCCGGCTATATGTAAGGTACAGTGTAAAGCTGTATGTCTCTCTATTTCAAAAAATAGGGTCTACGTTATTATTTAACGTTATTATTCTTAATTTAAAAGTAAAAAAGAAATGCTTAGTTTTATAAAAAACTTTTCTTTTTTTCATTTGTTTAGAGACATCCATATTCTTTGACATTTGCGATTAAAAATGTAGATGCGGAACTCGGATTAAAAAAAACTTATTTTATCTTATTTGTTAACCTTTCACAGTTCATTTTAAAATAAAAATAGATCTATACATATAGATATTAAAAACGACAAGGTCTTTAATTTACCAAACTGGTTAAATCGGTACCAATTGCGAGACAGCGTCAAAACAAGATAACACTACCAAAGTCAACTTTTTTTATGCATATCGGAAGTAACATTATATTCAAGTATAATATAAGAAGGAAATACCTATCATATATATTTATTTAGGTACAAAAATAACGTATTGACGTCAATGGACATGTTCTACAATGTAGTATGTAGACCAATGATTCTCAACCTTTTTTTTGTTGCGGCACATATTTAACGATTTCAAAATTGTGCGGCACACAAAGGAAAAGATAAAAATTATTTACTTACTACAACACACTGCATAAATAGTTTATGACAAAAATTTTAAATATACGAAATAAACTAATATATACTACAATAATAACTAAACGTTTATTAAGGGAGTAATTATTCATCATAATTTGGCACTAAGAAAAAACGCGTTGCAAAGCAAATAATAAAATAATTTACTTGTTTATGGATTTAAATATGCTGATAATATTTTTTTTAAATGATATAATTTAATAATATTAACATTATTATATATTTGCAAAATTTGGCGGCATACTTTTGAAATTTGGCGGCACACAAAAGTGCCGCGGCACAGTGGTTGAGAATCACTGATGTAGACGATTTACTTTATAACCAACTAACGTGTTCAATATACTTGCCGTTGAGTAATGACTGGGAAGATAATAAAATATATTTATTATTTGTTTGTTTACTACTTTTTTATATGGTTTTTAATTTATTGTGTTAATAAGAATGTTTGTTTGTCCTGCTTTTTATTTAGAACCACTGATCTGGTAATAGATTTATTTAATTTAGTTCAATTTGGAGTAGGTAGAGAGAAGATAGTTTCACTTAGATATTCTATTTTTCATTTTCTGCTATATCATAGCGGCATTTTATTTCACCAATTTTTAAAGTTTATTCAAAAAGTCATATAATAATCCTTCAAATCTAGAGCTTAAGCTAAAATTCAAGAGAGATATCTATAAGGACTCCAAATGTCAAGGAGCTACCTTCCTTAAATAAATGTATGAAGGTCTTCACGAAGTTATATAAATTAATATGCACACAGTAATTGTAGAAAGGAGGTATTTTATCAACATTTTTACTACAAACCTGTTGTTACGTATTTAATGATAAAAACTTGTGTTATATATACGTTTAAAATATTCTTAGCATGGACAGGTATGTAATACCTACATTTAATTTAAATAACGCCTGTTGTGGGCTACTCTTTTTTTCATATATTTCATCTTCCATATTTTTTATAGAGTCTACAAATACATTATTCTATGGAATGATATATTTACATTAAAAAAAAGGCAAAAGTGAAAATGTATACCACGTTTGGCGGATGCGTATAGTACTATTTAGACAATATTTTCTTATGGTCTTCTTAAAATACTTAATAGTATCATGTATTATTGTAGATTGACACTTAGCAGCGTTCGTGGAATATAAAATTCCAGCAGAAATCGAAGTTGTGAACAAGTCGTAGAGCATTTTAAGAAGTGACTAATGTAGGCATTTCTCGATGTTAGTTTCACACTAGTTCTTTAAATAATTCAGTCAGTTGGTCACCGACCGAAGATGACCAACTACGAAAAGAGATACTTTGATATTTTCTGTACTGATATATGAAAAATACAGCTTCGGGCTGCAGCTCGTGTAAAAAATAAAGAAATAAATCATAGATTATGTTTAGTATGTATGGTTGTCTAATCAAACATATGAGTGAGTTATTAGGAATAAGCTCGTGATCACGAAGGTGTAAATTGATTTTCATTCGTGAATGTAAGTAGTGGACCAAAAAATCTCATGCTCTCATACTCCGGTTCTGTAATTAAAATAATAATTTTCAAGTGTTTTCTTTTATTGAATAATATGGTCATATAATCCATATATTATATGTTTTATTGATATATTTTTTATGTTTATTTTGCTAAAAAATAAAACATTAAGGATTTATTAGTAAATAAAGCCAAGGTGCAATGTTATTTCAAGATCTTTTCGTGACCTTGAACTTGTGTTCGCTCACTCACAACACCTATCGTTCTTTGTATATCCAACTGAGTTATAATATTCGATTGATTCCAAACTTTTTACTCTTTAGTATGTTCAAACATAAAATAAGGCTAGTTGAATTTCTTGTAATGTATATTTAAAATGATAACAAGTCTATCAAAAACATTAGTAACTGTAAACAATTTCAAGTTGAATCACTAATAGCGTGATATTTTTTGCGGGTTGCGAGTTTCGACGAACGACCGCCACGCCGAGTGGCGAGTGACGTCAGCGATCGCTCCATCATCGCGTGTTTAACTGTTATGAAATGAAAATCACCTAAACGTTTATGTTCAGATATGCTCCGTTTGTACCTCTTCCTAGTTTAAAAATAAATCAAATCAGCTTCACACTGTATCCCGCACACAGCAGGATAGGCAGAGGGAACCTAGTGTTAAGACACTCCGTTCCCCACTTTCTGCCGAATTCTGGAGGCATTGCGTGTTGAGTGGCAGAACTCAACGCCGCCTCGACACCAGAGCGAAGAAATAGAAATATACATTTAAGTAAATACTTAATCTCCTCGAGTGGGGATCGAACCCACAACCAGTCGGTTTTACAGTCACACTTTGTGCCACGACTGGCCTCACTTGTTTGAAACATCAGTAATATACCCTTAAAATCTAAAAATGTATCGTTTTAGTCTTATATTTTAAAACAGTTCTTGGTTTCTGGTAGACAGCAATCTTTCGGAGAATTGTCAAACTAACATCAATATCTTATAATATTTCTTTATAATGACTGATCAGTTTTTCTTATATTATTAATTCATAAACTTTAAATCTATCTGTAAAAGAATGTTTGCGTTATTTATTTCTTTTTGTTAAATTGTTTATAACACGACAAAGGCGGATTTAGTAGAAAATTAAACCTTTAAATCTATTTATATAAGTCCTAAAGTATAATTCTCATATAATATAAATTCTAAGGTCGATTTAACAGGGTAGTATGGAGTAAACCGGCTCTGGCGCGGGGCCACGCGTGGGAGTACCAGTGATACAAATTATCGGGAATACTGTATTATACTCCAGCCGTAACGGACTGACGACTTTTATACGACTTTATATATATAATACTCTTTTACGTACGTTCCTTGTATAATGATTATGATTCTAAGATACACAGAAACAAATTATCTCAGTAATAATATTTATTGTTATGTTTTTTGGCAAGGAAGTGATTACGGAACATCTTGTTGCAGTTAAGATACTATAGTGATTTGTTGAATCTATACAGCAAAGCAAAGCGGCAAGGACTAGTCACAAGTTTGGATTGTCGTTAAAATTCGAAATGAATAAAAAATGATAAACGGAGTGATCTAACATTCTCCGCTGCCTGCCTCATAGAATGCATTAAATGTGTAAATTTCCCAATAAATGGTAATAGTATTTTAATGGTAAAGAGGCCAGTCCTGGCGCAGCGGCACGAGGAGTGACTGTAAAACCGACTGGTTGTGGGTTCGATCCCCACTCGAGGAGATGAAATATTTACTTAATTTTATATTTCCATTTCTTCGCTCTGGTGTCGAGGTTAAGCGCGGCGTTGAGTTCTGCCACTCAACACGCAATGCCTCCAGAATTCGGCAGAAAGTGGGGAACGGAGTGTCTTAACACTAGAATCCCTCTGCCTACCCTGCTGTGTGCGGGATACAGCGTGAAGCTGATTTTAATTTTGCTAACTTGGATCACTTGCCTATCTTTGATTGGAGATTTATGTAAAGAAATATAATAATACGTATAAAATTATTTATAAATAAATTGACATTTAAATAGAATAAGGACATTCATGCTGATCATAGGAATAACTATTCTGGTTGGTTCGAATGAATCTAGTCAGATAGAATGTTCTAACGAGGTGAGTCCGACGCAGCGCTGCGGCACAGCGTCTGTCTGTGATCATAACGATGTCCCACTCGAAGAATGAACTACTATCATTTCCTTGCTCTGGTTACAGGATCTCTAAAACTTGGAGGAAAGTGGAGAACAGAGGATTAACAGAGCCCTGTCATATGCGGGATGATACATCGTTAAGCTAAAAAATATATATGAATAGTTTTAAACCTGAACTATCTCAATATTAATTATTCATTCTAACTTTCGGTGTTATTGATTACACCAAAAACGCGATACAATTTTAGACGGTGTATCTATCTCTACATACAGTGTTGGATTGACGCCAAATATCACCATTTTAAATGACTTCCGTCGTCAAATTGGCGAAATCAAGTTTTTTTATCGCGAAGCTGTTGGTTAGACGAATACGGTTTTTTTGGTTATTCACTTGCACGTGTACAGTGCTGTCAACGAGTCGTGACCGCCCTGAAGTTAGCTATAAATGGCTGTGCAGTTTTGATTTTAGAATATTTCTTACTTTTGATCATTTTCTCTACGTGTGAACAATGCGCAAAAATTCAGAAAGGCTAACTTGAGGGCGGCCACGACTCACAGACCGTACTGTACAACCTTTTTTCAGCCAAGGTCGCCTGCATACATGCGAAACTAATTACAGCGGCAACGACGTCACTGATAAAAACATTTATAAAGAAACTCAGCGATCGTGACTTCGACCATGTTTTTAAAGATTTATCTAAGTTCAAGTAGTGCTTGTAAAAAATAATTGCATGTGAATGGAGCGTGTTGGAATAAACGGATGATAAATGTAAAAATACGTGTTGGCGTCATTGTAGCGCATGTTGGAGTTGTTTAATTGTTTATTTGATTGCCTTAGGTTCGATTTTTTCGCTTTCACAATTTTTAGATAACCTAGTATTTAATTCTCCGTTCTCTGCTTCTCGCTCAATTTTTGGGACTTATTGTTTATTACTTATTTTGGACTCCTGGACTGGCAGATGTTCAGACTACCCACTAAAACCTCACAGTGATCCTCCTCGACCGCCGCATGCTGGATCTACGAGAGACCAACTATTCTTCCATAACCCCGACGGCGGGAGTCTGCTAGGCACGTGATGGGTCACTCTTGACGACCTGCTCAGAGTAGCGCGCGGGAACAACCTGCGTACGTCTACTCGGGCCAGGTGAGTCAGCTTTCCAAAGCTGACCCTCTGGGCGACGAATGGCGGAAGGCTATATTTTTTTTCTTATTGTTATTGGCCGTTTTTTTATTGTTGTGTTGGTCGGATGTTTAACTTCTGTGTGTTAAATCAGATCATATAGGGAATATTAATATCTTGAGATGGTCTTTCTTCCTTGTCCCTTTTTATCACATTTCCTATGATGAAAATATAACATGTTTACAAAACTACATGTTTACAGCAACAAATAGCAGCTAAGAGAATTGCTTATTTAACATTTTAAAATACGTGTACCAATTGCTACATTACTTTTATTTATACAAACATAGTTATCACTTATCAAGAAATGCGTATAAAATTTTATTATATTTCGTAATAATTCGTCAGTAGGTACAAAAAAATACAACGAAATACCAAACTGATAAGACGAGCAGAAATAAATAGTCCCACATTTAGCGAAAACGTGATCTTGTTTACTTTCTTCACGCGCTTTATCAGTTGTGCAAATCGCTAAAGCAAAGCTATCTTCGCATATTTTTAAACTAACGTCATTTGTACGGTAGAGTTGTGTGGCTAAATAACGTGTTATATTTTTTTAGCTTCATATAGCAGGGTAGAAAGATTAAACCTAGTGTTAAGACCAGTTTCCACTTTCTCAATTTTGAGACATTGCATGTTAAGTCGTGGAACTCAACCCCACGCCTTACTCGACCTTTTTTCCAGAAAGACTTAATAAAAATAATTCATTTTCATGAATCATGAGAATCGAACCCACAAATGTTGCCTTTATAGTGAGATACCGTGCTGTTGCCTCACGATAGCCTTTTATTTTTTATAATCATAAGTAGGTATATCTTATTTATCTATGGATTATTATTTATGGATAAACTGTACCTATCTATTTCAACTATAAATAAATTGTCACGTGCCTAGCTCGAGATGTTACTGTAGTTATTCAAGATCTCGTGTTCTTCCATTATAAGTTACTTCAAACACGTGTTTCATTACGTGCAGTTTCATATTTTCTTCAAATAGTTGTAATTTGTATGTCATTTACATACAATTGTTAAAGTTATTTTGTACGCGGTAGAAATAGGAGCAAGAGTTAGAGCAGCGAAATTTGCTAAAAGAATTTAGCCTGTCTAGAACTATCTTTTTATTTTTACTTATGTACGTACATACATACTTCGAAAGCATATTGAATTTGGTGTCGGTATACAGAGAGGAGCAAGAGGCTGGGGCAGTTGAAGTGAGCGTTAACGTTAGTTTATATAGTTAATTGTCTTATGACGTATCATATATTAGAAGGAAATAATTTGATTTGAAGTTAATGCCATTTACAATATGATTTAATGAATAAATAAAGTTAGTTGGGACAAAAAGAAACTAATGTTAAAACACTACGTCTTTTCTTTTCTACTTTAAAGCCCAAACAGATCGCCATATTTAAATATTATCAAATCCCAACAGTATCTCATACATATGTGTGTATGAACATTGTACATGTCAGACGGATAACTTCCTTTTTTTCACAGCCAATGCCGATGCAGAATCTCTAGTTTGTAATAAGTATACTTTAGTTCTCATATAACGCTGTAATATACGTATTATGTATGTATGTAGGTATATTAGATGGCCTCATACATAATTCAATAATCTGCTATTCTGACCTCCATAAAGTATGTAGCTGCAACAATATATGTAATGGATAATATTTAAAAATAGGATAAATATTATTTATTTCCTCTAATGAATAATTATTAATTAATTCCTTTAATGAATAATGAATATAATGAGGCCATCAGCCATTTAAAGCGCTTGCGCTTTACGCTTGCGCCATGCAGCGTCTCGAGTTCAGGCGGAAAGCGGAAAACGAAGTATCTTGATTCTTCGTTCAATTTCTCACGTAGAGTCTTAACGGAGTGTCTTAACATTAGTTTCTGTTTATCTCTGCTAATTTATTTTTATTAATTATTTTATAGAGGCCAGTCGTGGCGCAGCGGCACGAAGTGTGACTGTAAAACCGACTGGTTGTGGGTTCGATCCCCACTCGAGGAGATGAAATATTTACTTAAATTTATATTTCCATTTCTTCGCTCTGGTGTCGAGGTTAAGCGCGGCGTTGAGTTCTGCCACTCAACACGCAATGCCTCCAGAATTCGGCAGAAAGTAGGGAACGGGAGTGTCTTAACACTAGGTTCCCTCTGCCTACCCTGCTGTGTACGGGATACAGCGTGAAGCTGATTTATTTATTTTTTAATTATTTTATATTGTAAATTGCATTAACTTCAAATCGAGATTATTTCCTTGTAACGTACGCGGCGCGGGAATATTACTAGGGCGTGGGTCACCTTATCGAGTGAGGTCAGACTGAACGTGACGCCGCGGAAGTCACGTGACTGCGTTATGTTATGTTATGCGATGTGATATTATATTAGTGCTTAGCTCATATTGGTCTTATGTGTGTATAGGTAAAATATTCTGTACTATTGATATAAAGCAAAGTTTGTTAGGTTGAACTAGCTTATCTCAGGAACTACTGTTTCGAAGTGGAAATATTTTTTTGTGTTAGATAGTCTCATAGACTATGTTGTAACAAATTAATTGTTTTAATGTTGTTTATTATGCTGTTTAAACTGTTTACTCAAACCGTGTCATGTGTCCGAATTCTTATTAATTTCTATTTGACTAAGGGAGCGAAGTTGCAGGCAAAGGCTTAGCCAAATGTAATGACAACGACGTTCATTTGCTTGTACCCACATATCCTGTACACATACAGGTACACAACCTCGCTATGTAAGGCTATTGTAAATTGCGATCAAATTCCGTTAAAAATGCATTTTTTTTTATTTAGCAGTGGCTTAAACCCTGGTCTTGAAATCAAGGAAATGTGAAAGTTAATAATGTATACGTTCACTTCTTTTAAATATCATCTACTAGTTTTTTTTTTTTTTATATAATCCAAGAGTCAGTTGAGCTCAGAGAAATAATTAACCTGAAATTATTGTAATTTTCCCGCTCTTATTGACTGTACACGGCGTTATGTTACGTCGCTCAATATTAAATGTCCTGGTAATTAGGCGGATATTGGGAAAAGAAGTGTACTGATACAAACTTCCCACAATCTGCCCTGGGATGCAGGGAAAAGCCTGAAACAGAAGTTGAGGAAAGTTTTATGAATATGGAGGATGATATCTAAGCTTGTTCTGATTATTCCATATTATTGAGGATAAAAATGACAGAATTAAGGTAACGTTTTGGGATTTTTTATTTTGCAATATCTTACACATAACTGGATAAATTGCGCCAAAGTTGTAAAAACCAATAGGTAATTCCGTTTAGCTCACATCTTATACGCTTACATAATATGCTTTTATGATAGTATCACATATTTAATATATACTATATGTAAAAATAGATATATCATTCAGTCAACTCTCTAAAAATTTTTTAACTTTTAGAACTTAAAGTCGCATGTTATAATATTTTTTCAGCTTTACGGTTCATATACAGCAGAGTAAGCAGAATAACTACTAGTGGTAACACACTCCGGACCCCTTCCTCCGACCATTATTCGTAATTTATATTGCGTGTTGTGTGGCACAAGTCAACGCCACGTAGTCTTGCTACCAGAGAGATGAAATGATGAGTTGGACTCGAACCCACAACCCTCGAGTCTACGACAACCCCGGTTATGGTGATTAGATCAAATAAAACATCTGCATATCAAATATTACCTCAATTACACAATCCAAACCTATTATCACGGTAGTAATAGTATTAGGTAGACATATTTAACAACGCCACATATTATTAAATAATACTTTATCATACAAAAATGACAGCGATTGTAATCCATTCAGCCAATTAAATTGCCCAAACACCTGTTCAATTAGAAAATTTTAGTGACACACACCTTGCTCATAATTGTTCCTTTTGATGGGGGATTGGAGATATGATCGACATTTTAATGTGGTTTGTCTTTTTAACATGTCCATTTCTTTATAATGAAATCAATTGTAAGCTGATAAAACCATAAGATAATATAACGTATTCGTTTATCTTTGTGTTTTTAAAATTATCATGACTTTTAATTTAATAATTTGGTTAAGTTCACAGTATGAGATTCGGTTGAAATTTCTTCAAGTTGATTTTTTTTATTAAAAAATATAATTATGTTATTTTTTCTACTAAACTTTCTGTATACTCTATGATGAAAACTATACTATAAATTGCTTTAGGCTTTGAACTATTACCATGCCAAAATTCATTAACTTCCATTCAGTAGTTATCGGTATTTTAAGTAATTAAAATTTTTCGGATTTTATTTTTTTTAAAGAAAACTATTATGAAATTCGAGATAAAACCCAAAAAAAATGTACCTTGAGACCCTAGGCTAATACCATGCAAAAATTCAACAATTTCTGTTTGGTAGTTTTTGCATGATTGACGAACAACCAAACAGACAGACAGACAAGAATTCTGCTGAAATTATCGTTCTTATGAAAAATTTAGCTTATATATTCTTCATATTAGGTCTATGTATAAAGAAAAACAGATTCATGTTTATTTTTCCACCAAATCTATAATAGCCAACCATTTGAATGTTTTTTTATATTTTAGCTCTCAGTAATCTAGTCTTAATGACTCATTGTTATTTAAACATTTCTTTAGGTATACTTTATTACTTTAAAATGAGTATTTTATATGACTGACAATAAATTGCAGTATATTACCGATTTAAACAATACTGTTAGATGATGAAGTGAAGGAATCAAAAAATTATATATTAAAGAAAATCCGCTCTCTTTACTTTTCTTGTTAGATCAAACATAATTTCTGGGTTTATTTCCAAAAAGCGCGGAAAACTATTAAATCAGCTTCACGCTGTATCCCGCACACAGCAGGGTAAGCAGAGGGAACCTAGTGCTAAGACACTACGTTCCCCACTTTCAGCTGAATTCTGGAGGCATTGCGTGTTGAGTAGCCGGAAAACTATATTAACTATATTACAATTAGAAGTGGAAGTTTCGCCCCAATATAATTTTTTTTTTGTTTTTGAACCCACGACCCAATCGTACGGACAAATACCTACATGTTGATTTCGCCACGCTGGCCTCTACGACGAGCTCGGAAACATACGTGTAATATATATGCTAAAATATAAGTACCGTGTGCAAAGTTGATAAACACACTTTACGTATGTGGGACCAAGCACTAACGAACTCCTAGAGCAGTACGAAAATAACTATACTAAAAATTAACATCGTCCGGCTAAGTAGATTGTGGACTTTAGATTTTATTTCATTGGTCTGTGATACGAATCCGTTTTGATTTAATTCCTAGATTAGTTCCGAGAATAAAGTAAAAATATAGGTTTTTAGTTTATGTATTACCCGACTACACAAATGAGGGTAATGTGTTTATTGGTCTATGTATGCATGTTTGTTCCTATGTGATGCAGAGACAAGACGTGATGACCAATTTTGTATTAACAATGTTTCACAAATGGACTTTGAAACTGCAGCTTTAAACGTGTTACGTAAGGTCATGGAATGTTTTATGTAATTTAATTATATTTACGTTAATATCGTTTATTTTCTGAGATCGTCATGGCGCAGTAAAACAGCGTCTTACAGTAAATACGATGATTGTGGGTTCGATTGCCACTCGGCGAAATTTCTATATTTAGGTATTTTTATTTCTTTTTATACAAAATTCGTCCATTTTAAAAAAGTCCCGCCGAGTTTGCTTGTTTGCGCCAGTTTTTCTCAGGTCTGACGCTGTAACTTGAGTAAACTGATCAGAAATCATTTGAAAAATAAATAAAAATGAAGCATATAATTTTTTATTTATAATGAAATTCGTTGACTTTGATTTTAATACCTTCCCCTGCCTTCTATTAAAACACCGTATAGCTGTATTTTTATCGTTTATTTTTTATTTTCATGTTAAAATACTCGATTCTCCACTTTTAGTCTATTATAGAAAAATGCAGTGTATATTATAAATAGGTAATTTATTTCTGCATATTTGCTCTGATCTGAGACATTTTCCTTTTAGCTAAATGGCAGTGATTAATAAATAAATATTAAATAAAAAGAATGTTATTATAATAACTCCATCGCGGCGCCATTATGACGTTAATACTGACAATCAATTGTTGCTATAAAAATTTGTTTGTTTGAACGCGCTAATCTCAGGACCTACTGGTACGAATTATATTACTTTTTTATGTTGTCCATTTATACTATTTTCTATATTGGATCAGATTAATTATTCCGATATATCCCACTGTAACTCAGTTACTTGTTTCTTGGTTAAATAAAGAAACGCATGTCTCTATCTCTTATCATGAATTGTTTAAATACGTGGGCTTATTTAATATCATATAATACTTAATTTGATTATTTCACATGTATTTAAATTGGTATTATTTCTTTTAAATTTATATTTTATTTCTTAAAGTAGGTTAGGTAGAAAGAAATTGATGCTAAGGTACTGTTCTTCACTCTCCACCCGAGTTCGAGACATTGCGTGTTGACAGGCAGAATTCAATGTCGCACTTAGTCTTGCAACCATTGGTTTTACAATCAACCACTGTGCTATTGGATTTATGTTCATATTTAAACCAATTTTATCCAAATAGTGAGCGTCGTGTTGTCGTCGTTAATGGAGAACGGAGTGTTTTAACACTTTTAAAGAAGAATAGAAGTAGAAGATAGCGTGAAACTATACTAACTAAATATCAATAAAAGTGTCTACGTTCTAGCAAATGAACTATTAAATGCAATGCATCTAAATATACATAACTCTTAATCTCTTAATTTAAACTCGTTAACAATTCAGACGACCTTGGCTCTTTATAGAAGTCTTAATAAATGCTAGTATGCCTTATTAAGCGACACGTCACGAGGAGTATACGAATGTGTCATTTTGTTATAATAGAAAATACACAGCTGGTGTGGTTACGCCGCAACCAGATATTACTCAAAATTTTATATTAATTTACTTATTAGAAGAATATTGATGAATACAAAAAGCCAAATTTTAATGTTTTTTAGATTTAAAATCATATTAGAAACCATCAATATATGTATATGTATCAATCAAGTATATTTTATTCAGCCATAATGAATCAACCAGTCAATGTGTCATTTTATTAGAATAGTTTTATTCATTATTAGTTGTGCTAAGTTTTGGAATAACTAAGAATTTAATATTAAACTTTGACCTCACACAGGATGGTGATGGTGATAGGCATACTTCGACAAATTCCTTATTAGTGCAGCTTGCGGTTATAACGTTGTTGTTGCACACTGTTATTAATAAATTTATAATGTATTAATTATTATTTTAGTAAGTTAAGTAATATAACATATTTATTCAATGTTTATTAGATAAAGGTTATGTTAGGATTTTACTATCCCACTCAATAAAGATAGTAAATATTATCTATAAAAAAAAACTGTTTAACGCTGTATCCCGCACACAGCAGGGTAGGCAGAGGGAATCCTCCCCACTTTCTGTCAAATTCTGGAGGCATTGCGTGTTGAGTGGCTCAACTCAACGCCGCCCTTTGCCTTGACACCAGATCGAATAAATGGAAATATAAATTTTTTATACATATTTAATTTCCTCGAGTGGGGATCGAACCCACAAACAGTCGGTTTACAGTCACACTTTCTGCCCCTGCGCCACAATCTAACTCTTCAAATTCATATTCTCTTCATCAAGTCAAGAGCTTAACCCAGGCAAAAGGACCCAGTGTTAGGTAAGACCCTCCGTTCCTCACTTTCCGCCAAATCTTTAAACATTACACGTTGAATGGCAGTAATACCAAAGCGAGGAAATTAAAATATTTTATATTCCACCTAGAAATGGCGACCCAATCCACAACCGTGGCGTTTCCGATCAGACAATGCCATGACAGCCTCAGTGTTAATTGCTGGAAGTCAAACACTGGAAGCAATTAACACTACATTGTATATACTCTGAATCGTGTAAATAAATCATTCGGGAGTATCATCACGCCATCGCGCGGAACGGTACCGACACGAAATGTCATGGCTTGGCCTTATGGTTTTATACGTACCTTATACCATAGGCCACGTTTTAGGTCAACGTGAACTCAAATGTCAAGACTCCAAATGAGGATAACCATTTATCATTTTTGTTGTTACTATTAAATTTATGAACTTTTTTGTGCCTCATAGAAAGCATCTATTGATATAACATAATAAGTGCATGTTGTATGTTAGAATGGCTTAGTGAAGTTTATTTATCTGGGTTAATGTGGGATAAATGTCTGTCGTCTTCAGAATAGTTACTGCAATTCACGTGTGGAGTGTAACAAAATTGGGTTGAATAAATTATAAATAAAAAATATTTAAGTAATAGTTAAAATTAATTATAGATTGTATAAAAACCTGAGTTTTTTTTGGGAAATCTCTCTTCCATTATTCTTTAAGCTATGTTTATGTTTTTTTTTTAATATATATTATAATAGCAAACTTTTAACATAATTAATTTACTTACAATTCACGAGGATTGAGCTGAGCGTTGCATTTGTCTAAGTGATTATAAAAGTAGAGCAAGAAAAGAACTTATAAAAATAGAGTTTATTATTAGAAATCAATAAAACATTTCCAACATAAAAAACCGGACAAGGGCGAGTCGGGCTCGCCCACCGAGGGGTCGTCCGTCCGTCCGTCGAGGGGTCCGTACAGAAATTGGAGGTCTCGAGCTTTTTCTGAAGTTCATATGCAGAGCTTACATCTAATATCTCATTATACCTCACTTATATAATATGATTTGAATTTCAAGTCGATATTTCCAATTGTTCCTGAGATAAAGGCTCTTGATAGACAGACAGGCAGACAACTAAATGCTCTTATTTATAATTGTTCCTTTTTTCCTTAAAAGGTACTGAACTTTAAAAATACGTCAATACTTTACTCTCATCTCATGTGTTGTTTGAGATAATTAATATTTTTGTTATATCATCAAGAACAGCGTTGCATCCACTATTTTTATTTTCCTTTTTTACTACTTGGTGCATTTTTCCATATTTGTTCAAAGATACTGCCAACTTGTACGTAACGTACTTTATCTTTCACTTTCATTAAATTGAATAAAAAAAATATAATATTAAGAAATAATGTGACGTCGACAGGTGTAGGCCGGTCAAAAAGCAGTAAAATCCGGTTTAGACCAAACGAGTGACGTTACACCTACACTTTATATGAACACTCATACAAATTGAAAGCTCAGCTTGTACCTAATCATATTGTAATTTTAAATATATCTACATAGCTTATCGTCAACCAAAATTTACCTCTAATGTTTCCAAAATGCCTAAGTTCAGTAAAGGCGTTCCAGTTCGTGCTACTCGTGCTTAGGAGCTCTAGTCACGAAAACACCCACACGAAATGTCATGGTTGGAAGCATTCAACTTTGATATGTTATGAGACTGACCGATTTTATTGCTCTCTTTTTATGTCAAACTGAATACAGATCACGCTTGGCTAAACTTTTATTAACAAGGTGGTTGCCATTCCACGAAATTCAGTAAAACTAGCCGACGACAAAAAAATATTTTATCAAGTTGTAAACAAGTTGAGCCATGTTCTCGTTCAGGGTTAGACTTGTTATAGGTAAGGTAATTTGAGAACTCGTGTAATGCGACCTTCTGTTCAAGCTTATGGTCGGAATTCATGATTGTTTAAGCGTTCCGTTAGGTAATTAAAAATATATTTGAAAGTAAAAGTATATACGATTATTATATTATCTTTAGGAAACTATCTTTTAAATATTTAACCTATGCGATCTGAAGGGCTACCTTACATAATGTTAGTTGTACAAATCCTTCTCGGTTTAGTTAACTTAAAGCGTGAGCCCGAACATTTCAACTTAAGCAACTAAATATGTATGATTTAATTTTAATGAAAAACAGAGTTTTTCGTCGTGTCATTTTCTCTATTCTTCAAGAAGAGTAAAGTCATTTCATCGCCTATACATCACTTCAATTGTAGTAATTTCTAAACATTTCCCCTATATATAGTTGAAAATTTGAATAGAATATAAAATAGTCGACAATGCGTGCTGCTTTCCCCACATCGCGTGTCCTCGTCGCCTGATTTTAGCTAATTCATCCGATTCGCGTGAGCACACGAGCTTCACGCCACTCCATTAGCTGTACGTGTAATGGAAGATAATGACATGTACACTGTCTAAGAAGACCCGCTTATACGCTTCTGGCACGAAATCTGGTAATAACCACAGAATGGTAAAACTATATGGAAACAATTGTGGTTGTTATGATGGTATCAAAATACTATAGCAATTGTTTTTAGCTTCGCGCTATATGCCGAGTATATTAGGGTCAGCAGACGGAACCTTGTGTTAAGGCATTCCGAGATTTTCGAGTGTGCTGAGTTTTGGAACTCAACGCAGCGCTTTGTCGTGTAAACTAAATGAGGAAATAGCAACAGCTCACTTCCCCGAGTGAGATTGAAGTCACAACCTAAGTGCTTACAATCGGACGCTGAGTTGCTGCGGCACGACGGCTACGTGTACCATAGGTTAATACGACTTCGTGTATTTTTAAAATATAGGTACACCTTATTGACGTGGATTCTTGGCCCACTTAGGTTGTAGAACTAATACAGACATTGAGTGATGATCGTGTCCAAGTTACAGTTAGGTACGACCATCGTTTATAATTTATAATTGATGTTTTATAGTGATGTTATCAAAGTGTAGTTAAGTCGTGAGGCTTGACCTAATATGGTAGTTTTAGATTTAAATTTTGTTTAGGTAAATATTTTAAATATTTTCGTTTTCTCAGTGTATACAACCATTTTCAACAATATATACGACCGTTTGAAACAGAGATTTAGCTCTAGGGTATCTGTAATATTGCATAATAGTTAATTATCTCAGCACTTAAATAAACAGAGGCCAGTCGTGGCGCAGCGGCACGAAGTGTAACTGTAAAACCGACTGGTTGTGGGTTCGATCCCCACTCGAGGAGATGAAATATTTACTTAAATTTATATTTCCATGTCTTCGCTCTGGTGTCGAGGTTAAGCGCGGCGTTGAGTTCTGCCACTCAACACGCAATGCCTCCAGAATTCGGCAGAAAGTGAGGAACAGAGTGTCTTAACACTAGGTTCCCCCTGCCTACCCTGCTGTGTGCGGGATACAGCGTGAAGCTGATTTGATTTATTTTATTTTACTTAAATAAACTTTGCGTGCAAGTGTAAACGGTTGTAGAATGGATTCCCACTCGAAGAAATAAAATATTTAATATTTTTATTTCCTCGTTTTGTTAAATAAAAACACGATGCTACATTAATTCGACGGAAAGTGTGGAACGGAGTTTTTAACACTAGGTTCTGAAATTGCGAGATACAGCGTAAGAAGCTATAGTAAACCTAGTTTTATTTTAAATATCACAATGTCATATAATATTAACGTAAACGTATTGGTTGTTGACGTGGATAGTTTACGGTAGCTCTCGAGATGTATCGTGCATCACGCAAGCTGCTCTCGGGTATCGAAGCAAGGCAAGGGTGATGGATAATACTGTAATATCATATTTGTGGGAGACATCGGTCCTTTATACTGTCATGATAGCGAATAAAATGTCGTTTTTAATTCCTATGTAGTTCATATAAGTTCGAAATTTTAGAAAACGAGCAGTAGGTATTTCTTTTAATTGAAAACAATTTCAAAGTTATTTTTTTTAATAAATTGCACTTTCAACACAACAACAAATCATGTAAATCACATTGAGCTTTAAGCATGATAGATGAAGATAACCAAGTTATATGTCAATCCGGCTTACACTTTCTGTTGAACGTTACAGACATGCAATGTCTTCGGCGGTAAAATCCAGTGACAGACAATACTACTGGACTCAGAAAGTTGAAGTTTAGCATGTAGGGATGTTGGTTGTTGAAGTACGACAGGAATTCTTGAAATCCCTACGAGAAAAGAAAAAAAATGGATACTTCCATTTTTCATTGTAAGTTCACTTATGCAAAGTTGTAAGTTGCTAGTCCAGACTAGTCTGTTTACAGAAATCGTATCGCATCGTAATCGTAATCGTAGACTCGAAATCTCATTTTCAATGCTTAGTGTGATTATGTGAATGACAGATAAATAGCCCTTGTATTGAATTTTTTTTATATTTTATCGTAAACTCGATAAAGTTAAGTGATTGAACTATATCTGAAGTCTCAACAACAGATATCGGTTTCAAACTTAAATTCGTTCCAATTTATGTATTTTATGAAGAATGACTTGCTATTTAAATTTATAGATTCAAATTACTCAAAATCAGTTGATAAAGGTTTTTCCAATACAAAATTAGAAGATTGGATATCTTATTATATATAGATTAGATTAGATATCGTGCAGATATATAAATAATTTTGATATAAATATACATATNATATATATATATCACACCTTATGAGAAAAATAAATTATTATTGAGGCCAGTCAAAACGCAATAGGTTGTGGGTTCGATTTCCACTCCAGAAAATTAAATATTTACTATTTTTATTTCCTCATTCTGTTATCGAGGCAAAGCGCGGCGTTGAATTTCGCTACTTAACACGCAATGCCTGAAGAATTCGGTGGAAAGTGAGGAAGTGTCTTGAGAATGGACTACGGAGTGTCTAAACATTACATTCACCGTTCCCTCTGCCTACAAAGCTAAATGCGTAAATTAAAAAATAAGATTATTTATATTTAAAAATGATCAGCTTCATGATTTTTCCTGTATAACACAGTAAGTAGAGGTAACCTTTAAGATACTTGGTCTTTACCTTTCAACTTACATAGTGGCGAAACTCAATGCCGCTCTTTATTATTACCAGAGCCAGTAAATAAAAATAATTCAACCCCCAAGAAGGAATCAAACGGCCTCTATACATACCCCGCACAATACGGCACAACGTATGTACACAAAAGATATATAAATAAAGTCAAAAAGTAATTGTTTCTTAGTAAAATCGTAAACTACCGCTACTTTTAAACGCCGACTTCAATGAAGACCAACTAATTCCAATCACTTTTTCTCATATATTTTTACGATACTATTGTATACAGTTATATTATTGGTTTCGGTTAGTTACTCTCTTCACTTTAAATAGTATTGTGGCGTAAAAGTTTTTGTTTTCGTATGTTATTTTATTTGATCTTCTGCCCAAAAGTAATTAATTTTATTATGGTATAGTATGATTTTATACTAGGTTGTTTGTAGTTTTACGCTCTGTGCAGCGTAGCAGGATCCAGGACCTCTGCCAAGAGGGAACCTAGTGTGAAGGATCTTTATTCCCCACTTTCTTCATAATTTTCGAACATCACTTTGAGTATCGCTTCTCAACAAAGCTTTTAGACTCAATTATTTTATAACATTACTAGCGGCCCATTCGCGGCTTCGCCTGCATACCACCTATAATTTACTTTTATTATGCTGCATTTGCTAACAAATTGATACATTTAGTTATGACGTGGCTGCTTCATGTCATCGGCGGCCGGCGCGCCCAGCGTGACTCGAACCTAAGGTTGCAAACAGATTGTTTGCAACCTTAGGTTGAAAACAGATCGTTGAATTATTTTAATACATTTTCTCGAAAAATATACATCCAAATTACATATAAAAGCTTAAAGAACTTATTATATTCATCAATTTCCTTGATGATGCAATAACTTTCGCTCGTAAGTTTCAATATCTATTTTAAATAAAAATCAAAATCGTTGAAATATCATCTTGCTATTTTCAATCCCGTTTTAGAACTAATAAAATAGAATATTTTTGTCATACAATATACTGCAGCAAACTTAAAACAATTCGCTGGCTTTCATATGTAATAAAAATATAGTAAATCAGACCAATAGATCCAGATATCTTAGCGTTTAAACAAACAAATAAACAAGCGTGACGCAGGGGTACAGAGTGTGACTGTAAAACCGACTGGTCGTGGGTTCGATCCCCACTTGACGAGATGAAATATTTATTTAAATTTATATTTAATTTCGCTCTGGTGTCGAGGCAAAGCGCGGCGTTGAGTTCTGCCACTCAACACGCAATGCCTCCAGAATTCGGTAGAACGTGGGGATCGGAGTGTCCTAACACTAGTTTCCCTCTGCCTACCCTGCTGTGTAGGGGATACAGCGTGAAGCTGATCATTTTCTCGGTCTGACAACAAGGCAAACTGCGGTGTTGATTCCTGCCACTCAACACGTAATGCCTTCAGAATTCAGCAACGGAGTGTCTTAACTCTAGGTTCCCAGTTCCCTCCCTCTGCCTAACCTGTTATGTAAAATAAAGGTATGAACATCACCTTAAAATAATATAAAATTACTATAACCTACTTTGTCTTTATATTTCTTAGTGTATTACATAATATTTAAAAAATACCTACATAATCCAATCACGTAACAAAATAAAAAAAATCAAACGTATCACTAATCAGTAATTATACTTAATAGTGGTAAATTTTACAACGATTTTATAGCGGTACGGTCGAAAGTGAAAAAAACCGTTGACATTCTACGTTATACAACATGCTAGAATGAGTAATGATTGCGCCTTCCTTTGTTTCAGGTAACCGAGAGGAAGTGCTTTGTTTGAATTACGATGTAAGACTCGTGATGGGGAACCCACTTTTGTTTACTTCTGTACCAAATATGGGAGAATGGGATGGAATATAAAATTTAGAGCGTTTTTTTATTACGGTTCCACCAAAATTCTACGCATCTTCCGGTTTTTTGAGGTACCATCTTGTAATCTGCCTATTTTGGAGATATGTATGGGTAAAGGAGCTCAACGCCGCACATTGTCTTACTGTCGGCAAAACGGAAATATTGTTATATGTTACATAAAAATTCTACTGGGTAGAGACAGTGCTGCATGCTCAAACCACTACTAAACTTTACCATGATGGACTAAATTTCTGATATTTCATTTTAGTTTTTTTTTATTTATATTATTTAATTTTCAATAATATAAGCCTTCGTGGTGAAGTGACACAAGCACGTACTGTGCAGGACGGTTATCGGTTCATATTAGATATTTTTATTTCCTCACTCTGGCAACAGGGCTAAATGAAATAGAAATTGCGAAACTTAGAGAACAGAGTGTCCTAACACTATGTTCCCTCTGCCTACCATGCTTTATGCGGGATACAACGGAAAACTATAAAAAAAACATTAATATAAAGATTATAAATTTTAAGCTTTCTTCAGTACTTATTGATATTTTTAAAAATCGAAGTCTTTTGAAATCTAGGTTTTTAATGTTTATTATATTGAACGTGAATATGTCTTTTGTTAAAGGCAAAAAATCTCTTGCGTCATTTTATATGCTACAAATAAGTTGATATTTTGATATTTCGAAAAATATTAAATAATATGTACACAATATGTAAGTTATATATATATATTGTTTTTAGGCCCATTTTTGTTTCAATAGAGACCATCCAATTGTATAATAATATTTGGTGCAACATTTGTATTTTTTGTTGTCTTTTTGTCAAGTTTATTCTTTCTTTTCTAGTAGTCAGACCTAAATTATTAAACCACTCTGTTCCTCATTATACGCTGAATATATTTTATTCTTATCCATTAGCATATACAAGAAAAGTGTCAAATAACTCAATATGATAATTTTTATACATATCACAAACAAATTTTATGTTATCAGATTACATAGCAAAAATATAAAACTTATTTATATAAATAGAATATCTATACTAGCCCGGAATCGAGATAAATCGTTTGAATCATCAATGTCATACAACCAGCAATCGCACGGCGTACCACAAGGCACAAGTCAAGTGGGTGCATAACGTCACGTAGGACTGATCGACGGTTGCGTTTAGATTTCGCGACGCCGAAAACAGATGCCATAATACCGAAACTGGTCTAGAGAAGGTCATCTCGACCGCTATTATTGTGTTTCGTGTTTTGAATACCTGTTTCCCATTTGGATATGAGATATATTTATAAAATATTAATATAATATAAAACATAGGCCTCGGGTACTGGCGGAAAGCGGAGCACGGTGTGCTTTGATATAAGATTCTCTCTGCTTTTGCTAAATGCGGGATATACCGTGTAGCTGATTTAAAAATAGAAAGTATATGTCAATTTACTTCTCTGTCTCTCTGGATAAGGAGAGTACGTAGAAAGTACCTAGTAACTTTATTTTCAAATGTTTGGTAATCAGATGAAGCCTTAAAGAACATTATAATTATGAACATTTGTCAATGATACAGATGGGAACTGACTCCAGTATCATCTCGGAGAGACAGACATTAACCAAATCAAAAATAATTCCATTAGCATTCTTTTGTTTTTGTTTTTATAACACAATCTGTGATGGATATTTAATACATTATTATTTGTGCAATAGTTTCTGTCAAAACGAATTTTGATATACTACCTTTACCTATATGTCAATAAATAACAAATTTTATTAAAAAATATGCATTGTTTCTCACTCAGGGAAGCTTCTTGAAATACTTTTTTTTTATTTTCAAGTTATATCTCGCACATAGCAGAAGGAACCTAGTTTTAAGACACTATGTTACTCGCTCTCCGCAATTTCCGAGACATTTGTCGTGTTACCAGAGCGAGGAAATGGATAAAACTCATTCCCCAGGCAATCGGCAATCGAACCCACAACCGTCCTCGCGTTTACAATCACATGTGTTTCTGCGTTACATGTATAAATAAATTTAACATCGTAATAAATAATATGTAGTGACGTGGCAATTATAATTACATTAATATTAATATGTACATAGGTATATCTTACACCGTGTTTTCTGTTACGAATGTCAACCGGTATTTCGGTACGTATGGAGACAGCTCTCGAGCTTATTTTATTTATATTACATGTTTTTATGACATGGTCGTCTAGATAGACGGAACTCAATGGTTTTGGGTTAATTTCGACGAATACTAAATATTTTTATTAGAAATATAAAAAATTGAGAAATGTTTTTTCTTATGATAAATGTATTATTCTAAGTAACCAGAAACGATAGTCTAAGTTAATCGAAAACGGAATAAAAATAGAATAGAATAGTAGTAGTACGGGACCCGAAGAGGGGACTTTTGGGATTCCCTCGAGCGTCGTAGAGACCTATTGGGTTGCGAAGCTTAGATGATAACAAGAAAAAAATGTCATACAATACATATCTTTTGATCGGTGGGGTGAGCGGCTATAGATTTTTAAAAATGTAAAAAACACTGTTGCATGGACATACTCGAGCGCGTCAGATATTGATATCATTAATTCTCTACGTGTTCTTAAAAATGTAAATATGTTAATCTGACTGTTTCTCTCTGTGCTCCTGCGCCACGACTGGCCTCGTTTTTTTAACTCATTGAACATAATCAATTGAAAAACTCACGAAATAGAATATAAATAAAAGAGTGTATGTTTTAAGTAGAAATATTACAAGTTTATAAGAAGATTAGTGGAATATATTATTTATTTATTTATTTATTACGATTTAGCATGTAACTAACTTACTCTACTTTAATCTGACGCGAATCGCGAATCGCTAATCGAAAATTTCAGATGATCAATTTTTTTTTACTAATCTGATCCTTTAACCTCATATTTGGTGAAAGTACGTAACCGAGTACAAGGAATCCCCAGTATATTAATCTGCCGCGCTCGAGTAAATCCCGAAAGTCCCTTCTTCGCATCCCGTACTATTGGTGATAGACTAATAGTCTAATTTATTATCATATTATGACACTTAAAAGAAAAAGTCCACAAACAGCTGAGTCAAACAGTTATTCAAATGTAGGTAAATTGTATTCATAATGTAACAACCAACACATCTTATTAAATATTCATGATTTCGTATCTTATTTAAGGTTATTTTATATAGCGTTATGTCATACTAGCGACGAAACAGTTTTTTTTCGTTTTAACTTAACTGCTTGTATAATTATTATTTTTTATTTAAAGTTACACAATATTTTTATATAGTTATTATTAATGTTGTATACTAAGTCTTTATTCGTCCAAAACCTCATATAACCCACCGGGAATCGAAACCATGAGGTTCGTTCGTTCGTTATCACGTAAAACGTAACTCAACTACGCCACTATAGCGTATCGCATATGATATTTGATTCTTATTATTTTTTGTTGAGTGGCGATTTGCGTAGTACCAGAGCGAAGAAATGAAAATTTTAAATATGTACTTCATACCCCAAGTGGGAACCTAACCCACAAGCCTCACGTTAGTAACATGCTTGTGGCACTACACCACGACGGCCTCATGATATTAATATATGAAAAATAATTCAATTACATAGCTCCGGACCGGTCACAAAAAGTTGTGAGAAAGTGAGGATACATGGGAACGTTCCCACGTACTTCGACGAACTGGCGCGACCTGAACTTTTTGCTCCGCTATGATGAAACTGTATGAACAAATAATAATATAATTGTTTTCAAACTTTGAGAGATTTAACAATTGCTTGTACACCCATCTTATACAATAGATAGTTAAGATTTATTTGATATCAGTTTTTTTGTTCTAAATTTCTATATCATTAAGCTATATATATATTTGGCTATCTATGTTTTGTTTATTTATTGTTTTTTCAAATAAAGTTTCTATAAGAATCTGATTAAATTTTCTTAAAGCAGCTTCTAGTCTCTTCTTTTCGAAGGTAGTGAGATAGAGGGAACCTAGCATTAAGTCTCCACTTTCCACCCACTTTTTCCTGATATGGTGTTATGGGTGGCAAAAATCAACGCCACAGTGTCTACCAGAACGGAGAAATGAAAGTAATTTAAATATAAACATAACGCGAGCGAGGATCGAACCCACAACGTCCCAATACGCCACGACAGCCCCAATAATTTCTATTCAAATATTGATTAGAAAACAAAAATCTCACGTTATATATAACGCTCGGCAGAATGAATCGGTTTCGGCGTAATTAGTCTAAGATTTTCCAGTCAGTTTGTTCCGCACAATGGCACGGGAACTATTCAAAGTTAAAACAATCGCAACAGACACACGCAACGTACGTGAGAACATCACCAGTTAGCGCCTGTCTTTCATGTGGAATTCAATAGCTAGCGCGAAATTTATTCCGCAACTCATTTTTTTTATATCGACCTTGCCACGTTTGTTTTACTATCGTAAAATGTAAAATTTTATTATGAAATTTTATTGGCGTAATAAAAAAGTGACATATTGTCGCAATTGACGCGATTTTTGAGATATTGCGTGTTGATGATAAGCTGGATTTCAATGCTGCGCTTTCTCAGTAATCAGTGGAGGGAGATACATGAGCGTAGGAAAATAGGAGGGAATAAAAAATTAAGGCTGGAAAACAAAAAATATTAATACAATATATAATTCCACATCATTAAACCTAATAAACCACTGGAGGCCAGGCCCTCCTAGACAATATCTGTAGACGATCTGTAGATGTTCATGGTGAGAATATAAAAATTATTCAGTCTTCCGAACGAGAATTCAAACCACAACCATCGACCAACCGACTGTCACGTTTACAAAGGCGCCGTGACGCTGTATTAGTATTACTTTTGTATATTTTTTTTTTACTTTTAAATCATTACAAATACATATCTAAATTTAGCAAATACAACCAAAAATCATTTAAAGACTCACTTCAATACAGCGTAACGTGAATAATGAACAATGAATGAGAATTGAAATGAATTGATAGTCTCTACTGTCCTAAATAAAACTAGAGATCGACTCGACTGAGTACAATGTAGATTACACTACGATCGATGAGTCGTGGCCACTTCGAAGTTAGCTGTTGATGGCTGTACGGTTTTTGATGAGGGTGTTATTGTTGTCTTACGTTAGATGATTTCTTTCTAAGTCAGAGTGAACAATACCAAAAAGTACAGAAAGCCTAGTTCCGGGGTGGCCACGATTCGTTGACCGTACTGTAAGTGCACAGTGGCGCGGTGACGTCACCGTGCGTTTCCTTTCGCGCCACCTTCGCCTTGACATTTAGACGTACGTAGACGGCCCGCGCCCGCTTCCGCGCCCGCGCCCGCGCCCTTCCGCTTAGACGCGACTTGCATAATTACTACTGTGTGTTTGTATGTGTGTACGTTTTTGGGTTTGTATACGAAATATAGAGAAATAGAATCTTTTTCTGATTTTTATTTGCATATAGTAAATATTTGGCCATTTTAGTAGGCTACTTAGGTTATGTGGTTTCGACAAACATATTATTTAAATTCATTTATAAAACATTTTTAGAGCGGAAATTAAAATCTTTATTGTTACGTGTTTTGTAATGCTTATTGCGTAGAAATGCTTATATTTAATATTATTGTGCGTTTAAAAAAATATTCTACGCTTATACTAATTAATGTATAATCTTGAAATACTTAAATTAATTAATTTTTGATATTTCTATACATTTACCAAGTTCCAGAAGCTAACTTATTATAAAGATAACTCATTCGTTCGTTAGAAGTGGTTTCAACATTGGCTTAGCATTCTCATATCATTGTTATTAAACTAGCTCTTCCTTGCGGTTCTTGCGGACTTGTATATGGCACAACGGCCGTAAGCAACTGTTCAATTTTAGAAAAGTTAAAGATTAAAAATGCATTCCCCCGAGTGAGAATCGACCCCACAATCGTCGTGCTTACGGTAGCACGCTTGTGCCCCTGCGACATTACGGCCTTCAGTTTTATAATATTAGTATATAATACATAAAAAATCTTGTCTTTTTCCTTCCTCCGAAAGTAGGTCTTTAAATAATTCTTCCAATTGGCCACGCTGAACACAATTGCATTCAATAAGACCTTTCACTCCAACAGCGGAGTTGGCCTTGGACTTGGATAACCTGTAGATACCTATTCGTGGCCGTTGAAAAGAAACAAGAAAAATATTCAACACGAACTATTGAGTCACGAAGATTTCGAGATAAATGAATAGGTTATTATTATAGGTAATAATGGTAATATACCTATTTCTACAAGTACGAGTACGTAATATTAGCGTTCAGTTGGTGTAGGAGTAGGTAATATAAAATGATTATATACCTAGTCAATATTTACGTTGTTAATATTATGAGATGAGTGCGATTATGATTGTGACGCGATAGGTTGTGGGCTCGATTACCAGTCGAGGAAATTAAATCTGTATATTATATAAAAGAAGAAGTTCCCACTGACTAAGATAGAGACGCACGCACAGCCGCAACCGCCGATGGTACAAACGTGAATTTTGGACAGATGCTTATTTTTGTAATGTAAACACGCACTAAGAAAGGATTTTGAAAAATTTAACCCTAAAAGATTGAAATAGGGGTTGAAAGTTTGTATGGAAAAATCATTCGAAATTCAGACTCTTACAAATATTTCATAGATTTTTTTAGATTGAATTTATTAGAATTCATCTCAAATAATTTCATAAATATATTTAATAAATACTCGTATAGTTCAAGCGGGCGAAGCCGCCTAAGTAATACTAGCGGGTATTAAATATGGTCATTTCCTGCCTCTGGTAACGAAGCAAAACGCGGCGCAGAATTCCGCCGCTCAACACGCAATGCTTCGAATAATGTGCGGTGCGTAAGGAACGGAGTGTCTTAATCTTAACACGAAATTACCTTGCTGTGTACAAGTGTGAAGCTATTATTTCATTGAATAAACATGTTTTATGTAAATGTAACATTTCTAAGCAGATTTTTCAGCGTATTTTATAACCGACTTTAAAAAAAAGAGGTTCTCAATTCGTCGGAATCTTTTTGTATATATAATTTTCTTTCTCTGTTTAAAACTATGTCAAGATTTTATTTTTATTATGCCGTTTTCCTTCCTCAACGAGTCATTACAATTGAGTAATTTATCAAACACTTGATTGTAAAAGAAATAAAACTTTAAAACTAATTAAACTACTCATAAATTATAAAAAAAAGTATAAATTTTGTGAGCTGTTTGTGAGTTATTATTTTGTTAATCTTAAAAAGTATACCGTTATTTGAAATATTTTTTAATTTATTATACTAAATGGACAAATTCTTTAGTATTTGATAGTCTGTTATAGAGGAAGTTTATAGGCTATATCATATGACGTTAATAGTTTTGATGTAACCAATTGTGAGGTATATCTACAGTATATAGAGTTTTATCCAGAGCTGAACCTGTGTCATGTGTGTGTATGTGTGTCGTCATACACAACTAATACTTATTCCCGTTTACCGCAGAGGAAGAAAGTCAGGTGTAAAAGCTACTCAAACCATAAAACAAACTATAAATAATATAACAGTCAAACAAAACGTGCTTCTATATCAACACTCCATAGGATTGCATAAAGTTTTCATCATAACTACCACTCGAGTGTTACATACCTACATGTATAAAACGAGACACGTGCCCATCGACAGCCGACGGTGTGCACCGCGCGGGCGCTGTCGACGTCGAGGGCCGCTGTCACGTTTCAGATTGTGAAGTCATCCTTATGTAAAATGTTAATGTCCATTATCTTATTTATAACTGTTTATATCTAATGTCTAATCTAATGGTATAAAGCTAATGTTTGTTTGGTTGAGCGCTCGTATATCAGGAACTACTGGTTTGAGTCTAATCTTATTGTGATGGATAGTCCACTTATAGAAATGTTATATTACATGATCTTAGTTGTTTTGATGTGATCCATGACCTGCGGGTTTAAGTTGTTTCTACTTAACGTTGGGAGCGTAACCACCGATACAAGTTAGTTTTTTATATATATTTACTATATATTTTATATAGATTTGTATACAAAATCGGCAGAGTCTGGCAAAGGCCAGGATTAATGCCAGGAAGATTTTCCAATATGTCTTCCATATGCAGACAGTGATCAGTCACAATTTGATTATATGTAGTAGATAATATGTATTTCAGCTTCTTGCGTTCCACGGAATAAGAGAAGATCAAATCCACAACTATCGTTTTTACTTATAATATACTAAGCATCGCTTTATTTATATTTTAAAAAGAAACCAAAGTGAAAGAAGATATATGTATATATAGAACATTCTGTTTAGCATATAATTAGGTTGGCTGGTAGAAAATACTTTTTAGCGTTTAGCCGCCTATTGTAATTTTTTTATGTATAAAATTTAGTGCAGTCAAAAAAGAATCTATAATAATAATGTAGATAGAGGCCGTCGTGGCGCAGAGGTCCAAGTGTGCGTAGCGTACAAATTCGACGTTTGTGGATTCGATTCCTACTTAAGGGAATGAAATATTTAATATTTTCCTTTCGTCTTCAGTCTTAAAGGCAAAGGAGTGCTTAACCATTAAGTTCCCAGGTTTCCTCTCCCTAAAAAAATATTGAGACCATCGTGGCTCAGTGGAACAGCGTCTTACTGTAAATTCGGTAGGTGTGGATTCCATTTACCTTGGGGCAATGTCTTTTTTATTTTTCTATTTTGACAAGACAAAACGTGGCGATGTGTGTGTGCCCAGCTATAAAGGAGATAAAGCACAAATATAAAAAATATAGGTTTATATTATTAATAAAAATTATCATGGCTTCTTTTGATATATTATCAATTTATTTCTCAATCGGCATTATGTATTATTAATGTGACCAGTAACAGAGTGCACGATAACAAAATATATATTCCAAATAAAGGTTTGTGACATCAATGAAAACTTATAAATGTTGATAAGACTGATGCCTTGGACGATTGACGCAAATGAGGATTATCTTATCAGGTACCTGTACAGCGGATGGCAATGACTTGGGCATCGATCACGAGTTGTTTCTTAATAAAAGATAGAGAAGATAGTGGTTAATGCGATTGAAAGGTGTTAGATAGAGTGATAAGAGAACGTCTTATCTGATACACGCCTCGTCGTTCGGTATATTTAGTTGTAAATTTATTTTTTTATGTTTTCTATATCTACCTTCTTTGTTTTAATATAATATGAAAATTAATTAGGTTTTTAGCTTTGTTTGAATGGTTTTGTATTGAGTGTGGTATGGCGCAGTTGACAAGTGTTTAATTGCTCCCCATATCAAGAAATATGGGGCCAGTCGTGGCGCAGGGGCACAAAGTGTGACTGTAAAATCGACTGGTTGTGGGTTCGATCCCCACTCGAGGAGATGACATATATACTTTTAAATTTATATTTCCATTTCTTCGCTCTGGTGTCGAGGTTAAGCGCCGCGTTGAGTTCTGCCACTCAACACGCAATGCCTCCAGAATTCGGCAGAAAGTGGGGAACGGAGTGTCTTAACACTAGGTTCCCTCTGCCAACCCTGCAGAGTGCGGGATACAGCGTGAAGCTAATTTATTTATTTATTTATCAAGAAATTTAGGTTATAATATTATAAAGCTTTATAAAAGAAAAAGAATAAACAACAACAACAACAGCAATCATAAGCATTACATTCGGGACCTTTTCTTTAACCAATTACCCATTTAAATGAAGTATCATAAAAGAAACCTAACAATAATTTTTGAATGCCTATTCAACGATACCCCACTTGACGATAGTTCGTTGATATATATTTATTATAATATGGTGACTGGTTGTTGCTAGTATAAAGTTTAATTACTGTCATGTCTTTAGTGACACTCGCAAAGCCGAGGCATTTGGTCTCTAAAACGCCATATACAACCATAAATATCTAAATATATAGACTTCTAAACACATTACACTTCTTCGCATCGCGCAGTCGGATAAAAAGTTTTTATCGTGTACTACTGGACTAGTATAGGATATTACATCATGTTAGTCCTTTCAATATAACCCACTGTACCTACGGTCAGAGTTAACTTTCACACTTTAAATGTGTTCACAACTATTGAAACAGAAAATGAGCAATGAAATGATATAATTTCTAACGTAAAGTGAAATTAGTAGTAAGCATTTGTATTTTGTATACATTGCATCTGAAATAAATAGCGCTGTTACATAGAAATGTGAGCCAAAAGCAACAATCAATCTATAAACTAACTTGGCAATCGTAAATATAAACACGGCTAATTTATTATTTGTTTACTTTATAATATATGTATAAGTATTACGTGTGGTGTTCGTGTATTGCTTGACTAATATCTGTTTTAATTTTTTCCTTTTTTTTTAGCAAAAAACGTAGTTGCCAGAGCGAACCATTGATAATATTAAATATTTCCCACGAATTAGAATCAAACCCACAACCGTCGAACGCTTGTCGTCGTTGCGCCACGACAGCCTCAATTTTTATAGTATAAGTATATATAGATTAAAATTATTTTGTTGAGGTTTCAATTTAAAGTCATGTTAGTTCTACTGTCGTAGTAAGAAATGAGTGTGTTCAACCAAACAACTTTATAATATTATATAGTATATAGTTGCATGTACACATGTGTCTGTGTCTGTGTGTGTGAGTATGTAGGAATTATGCCCACAAATTAAAAACATATGTCGCGAAATGAGTAAATGCTGTACCTATATGGTTCTATACAACGACCTTGCATTAGCTGTATAGACGCTATTAAGATTTATATTTATCTTTTATTAAGTACTTTTAGCGTATACATTCTGCTGGGTAAAAAAGAATCTAAATGAAACATTATTCCGTTTTACGATTTCTACTTTATATTTCTATATATGTCATATCATTTGTATATATATGTATGTATGATAAATAGAAGCCGTCATGGCGCAGGCGCACAGCGTCCGACTATAAACGCAATTTTTAGTTCGATTCCCACTCGAAGAAATTAATTGTTTTCTTTTCCTCATTCTGGTGAAAGGACAGCTTGCAGCGTAGAGTTCAGTCACTGAACACATATCAAGAATTTGGCGGAAAGTGGGACAGTTTCTTAATGTGAACGAAGTTTCTTAATTGGGTGGTGCGTGGAAAACACTAGAGTATCTTATGGTTCTCTTGCCTATCTGTTTTGCGAGATACAGCGTAAAGCTAAAATATCAAATAAATCAGACCTTCCAAATACCCCACGGTTCATATATACATAAATAGATACCTACGTATTATCAATGTATAACGCCTTAAACAGCTACATGCTCAATCTGCTGCCGTGGTGCAGTGGCGCAGCATCTGTAAACACTACTGTTCTACTTGAAGTCTTGATTATATTTAAATAATTTTCATTTGGCAATTATTAGAAAAGGCTCAACACGTACCACCTCGAATTGGAAAATTGGGTGTAATGTGGGGTACATAGCGTTTTAAGACTAGGTTCCCCTTGTGTAGCCTGCTATGCTGTAAAAAAACCTTTAATCTGACTACTCATTATCAATTTACATAAAAAATAAATAAACAACACAATAAGACGCAAATACAAGCGAACCTAATTAAATTTGATCTACACAGTCACTTTACTGTAACTGATAACTCATATATAATGCAATGTGTTTCGTTCTTATCATACAAACAACTATAGACAACTATAGTATAAGTATAGTAATGAAATCACACATTCGTAACATTCGAGTCACGTAAGAGATAGTGTAATCGTTAAACTTATGTATTGTAAATGGTGGCGTCAGACGAAACTTCAAGAAGCTTATTATTAGGTATTTACTAGTTGTTGCCTACAACTTTGATCAGAGGGAAATCCATTTTTCTCATTTCCATAGGAATATCAGGAAATTGTCTCTTAGTCCTCTACTCTTCTTAACCTAGTTATATGCTAAATTTTTACTTTTTAACAATATTTTAGTAATTTTATATTTATACCTATATGAGATTTATCTTAAGGCATCTTTTGATATCTCTATGTATTTGAGTAATTAATCCCTGTATATTATTATAATACAAGTCCATTAATTTTAAGCAAATTTTGTGGGCAATGTGTGGTGGGTATTGGAACTTAACACCGCATGTTTTTCATCTAACCACCATACAACCATTACTTCAATTTAATAAAACGTGTATAAAGCTACCACAGTCTCGAATGCCAGTAAAGTTATCTAACGAAATGTATACTCTAGGTACATATTTAAGGTAAAAAATCTAGTTAAATACATAGCAACACCGCATACACCGTTGAGTGTCACAGGAATGCAGACGCGCTCATGCCTCTAAGTTTACTTTGACAGATGTCAACTGTATCTGAGCTGATAACGACATCGTCTTATCAGTTGTTTGTTAACGGAACACCTCCGCATCGCGTGGTACACATATGAGTGTATGGTGTTTTCATTTTGTATAACCTAAGTTTGAAAAAGATTGTTAATTATTATATATTGAGGACTACACGCAAGCGCTAGGGGGAACGATTGTATTCAATTTATTTTCACTTATTAGACGAAGCGCGGTGTTGAGTTCCGCCTAAACACGCTATGTCTGGAAAATTCCACGGATTTTAATGTACTTAATGTCTTCATCTTGTAAAGCAAAAAAAAATTTTTGCATGGGCAGACTCGACCGGATCATTACCACCCCCGGCATTTAAAACCGGCGTGAAGTAGTGGCTTTATGCCACTGCGTTTCGCATCAGGTAATGCCGGGCTCCGGAGCCCAACCCACCTTACAGATAAGCAACGCACCTGTAGCTCCTCTGGAGTTGCATGGGGTCGTGGGCGGCGGTCATTTACTATCAGGTGACCCGAACGCTCGTTTGCCTTGTCTTTTCCATAAAAAAAAAAAAAAAAAACAATAAAACGTCATTATTTTTCCCACCAGACCTGTAAAATAGAAGAAAATATATTATTAATAGGCCTTCCTGTGGAATTAAACCCACAACCATCGCGTGTTCAGTTAATCAAATCAAAATTGCGCAACGGTGGCGTCATTACATGATTTACAATAAACAATTTATAATTAGTTTACTCTCGTCTCCGCCTTTATCGCTGTCGACTTTGACCGCTACTATGAGAAATATTGCAGCCATTTGTAAATATTCAATACATTATTTAAGACTAATATTAATAAATTTATTGATATAGTTAGTATAATATGTATGTATGACAATTACAATTGCCTTTGGTTTCCTCAGAAAATTTTGTAATAATTTAAGGTCGTCGTGGCGCAGCGGCACAGCTTTGACTGTTGATGCAACAGTAGTGGGTTTGGGTAGTGGGTTTGTTTCCCACTTAAGAGAATATATATATTTTTTTATAATTTATTTTTCTTCCCATCGAAAGTGGAGTGTCATGGTGTGAGGCTACAAAAACTAACATATATGTATGTACGTACTTTTGTTATTATGACATTCGGCATTCACAACTTAGCAAATGGACTTCAGTCTCCAGACTCCTGCATATTTGTCAAATTCGCTACTATTTATCATTCAACACATTAATTTTACCAAGAATTACATCTATATTTAAAAATTTTCTCTCCAATGTGTAATTTATGTGATAAATCTTTCATCTTTTGTTTGTATTGATAAAAATAATATATCATCGGTAGCTACTAATTATATAAAGCTGAAGCTACCTGAACCTTACTTAACTGAATGCGGCAACTCTTGGAGCTGACGGACCGGCTCCAATTGAAAATTTATTTTTATATGTTAGAAACTTCAATTATCGAAGAAGGCTGTATTACATCACGTTTCGCTATAACCCACTGTACCTGCGGTCAGAGTAACTCTTAGTTTCCATTTAACCACGCGGCCGAAGCCTCAAGTAAAAGCTAGTAGCTATATATTAATATACATTATATAAAATTGTTCACTGCACACCACCACGAGCGGCCCGCGTGGCTGATACCTTATCTCCCGGTAACTTTCCACTATATATCTTCAACGTAACTTAAGTGTTTATTTGCATACTCTTCGTTTTGTACAACCGGATGTTTATAAATGTGATAATATTGATAAATTGTTCACGAAACGGGAATGAGCGGGCGATTGTGGTTCGCTTCGATGTTTTAATGTAGTAGGTACAGTGTATTATTATAATAAATAAATAATTTCAATATTTATTCGTCAAAATGAGAAATGTGTGTTTTCAGAAATTAATTATATATAAGTGACTGACGTAGTGGCACAGCATATCACTGTATTATTTTCACCGCCTCGCTCTGATAAAAGAAATCAAAGCGGCGTTAAGGTCCACCACTCAACATGCGATACGTCTTGAAAATTGTGCGGTCACAAATGTCGATTTTTTTCAGTTCAAATTATTATCTATATGGAAAATAATCGATATAATTATAATAGATAAAGATCAAAATATTTTGATATTTTTTTATTAAAAAAATTGCACTATCACCGTACAAAATCTATAAATAAATAAAAAAAACTATATCATAATAGCGGTTCGTGACCAACAGCTCAATTTTACTAAATCATCATGTCCATGTTAATAACATTGTTGCACTCGGCTGTACAAATAAAGCAGGTTATCGATATTTGTTTAGCTTCACGCTGTATCTCGCATATAACATAGTAGACAGAGTGAACGTAGTGTTAAGACTCCGTTCCTTGTTCGATCACCCGACCCGCTCGGCATTGAGTTCCGCTCTTTGCCTAGCCTCTGCTATGTGAGCAGTGAAAAAGCGTTAAAACTACTTATTTTTCTATATTTATACATTTCAAGGGCACGCATTGAGTACACTGTTAGGAGGATATGCCAAATTGCTTACATTAGATAACGATGTGACATAACGTTACTAAAAAAATTGTTACAAACTCGTGACTTTAGCTGAAACGTAACAAGAGTTCTTTAGAATATTTGCTGTATCTTTTTTAATACCATTTTTAAAAATATTTTACAAATTATTCTTTTTAGTAAATGCATAAATACTCCATTGTCTACTTTCCATCCAAATTCGAAACATTACTTGTAGAGTGGCGGAACTCAACACCGTACTTAGTTTTACTAGAGCGAGGAACACGATTTAAACTCGTATAGGCAAAGAGCAAAGCATATTTAAATAATTCTTTATACAAAAAATAACTATAATTATATATAATAAAAAAATAACTAATAATTTAGAGAAACAAAATAAATTATAGTTATTATTAATCATCGATTATTGATTACTGATTATCGATTATTCATTATCAATTTTCAATTATTTAATATTATTTCTAAAAAGATTTGTCTTTAAACGTTTGAATTAGCTACAAATTTTATTGTTAATCTCAACAAAACCACATCACCAATATAAAATTCGTTAACCTTTAAAACTAGCATTGCTATAGCATATACTACAAAGCACAAGGCCCCATTCTGTCTGAGTGAACACTCTGTTACCTTATTTTATTGACTTCCCTTAACGGCTATCAGATTACCTGGAACTCGGTTAAGGCTTGTATTTACCTCTTTATCACTTGTTGCTATATTATCAGCTTGTTTCTGCGAATTTTGATATTTATTGTGTATATACTTTCGTAGATATAATAATTTTGAGTATGGTTATTCTTCGAAATTTATTTATTTGGTACTTTTTAGTATAAGTATTTTGTTGTTTTGGTGGAGGCAGTCCACCCACGTATTTAAGGTTCCAAAACACAGGACAGTTAAACAAAAAAAAATATCATTTTAACATTTGGTTTGTGTCAAGCCCAAATCTTATTAAATATTTAATTTAGAATTAAAAATTATAGAGTAACTTAACTTAGCTTCTCGCTGTATCCCTAGTCAGAGAGATCGGAGCGCCAAACGCTACAGTCTCTGCATACTTCTTTCGCCTCGTCCAATAACATCAATCTCTTCATACATGCCACCCAGGGGGTCTCCATGGTTTTTATCTTCCTCCAGTATCCTATATATCCTACCTCTCTTACCGCTAACTTTTCTTTCATAAATCTTTTTTGACATTCTTTCATCACTATTTCGTTCGACGTGCCCAAATCAACTGAGCACGTTCTTCTTCATTCCTTACCTGCCATTTTTCTTGCCATTTTGTATATCTCTTCATTGCGAATTCGATCAGCATAGCTGACTCCGCATATCCTAGGAAGAGACTACATCTCCACAGCATTCATCTTTCTTTAATTCTTCTTCTGAGTATAGAGCAACTAAACTTGTAAATAAATGATATTGACTCTCTTCAGAAGCGAATTTTTACATAATATTTATTCGATTCACTTTTTAGAAGACACTTTTTTTAGAAGTGAAAATATAGATCAAAGTTGCGTATATCGTTTTTATTATAATACTATGCTTAGTTACCAATATTTTTTTTTACATAGTATGCAGAATTATTAATAAATAATGAAAATGAAATTGTATAATAGTTAATCAAAATCTCATAACAAATTAATAGAAATTCAAGCCCCATTATAATAATCCTTCAAATAATTTATAATATTTTAGTTATAAACACATCGTTGTGTCGTGAGTAAACGGATACTCTCACACAAGGCCCTATTCTGTCTGGTTCCATACGTTACCGCACAAATGGCGAGGGACAATCAGCCATTCATCGCCTATCGTGTTTCCCAGAACCTTATATCATAAATCATAATTCAAGGGCCTTTTATTATTATTGACTAGCTCCTGCTTAATGTTATATTTGCGCGTGTTCTAGATTTTTTATTTTATTGGAGACGACGATCGTAGATTCACGCTGTTTCCCGCACATAGGAGAGTAGCCAGAGGGAACCTAGTGTTAAAACACTCCGTCTTCATTAACGTGAGTCACTTTCCCAGTCCCAGTCCCAGTACCCACTTTCCGCCGGCAAAGCACAGCGTTGAGTTTCGCCACTCAACACCCAATGCCTCGAAAAATCCGCGGAAAGTGAAGAACGCAGTGCCTAAACACTACATTCACTCTGCCTACCCTGCAGGATTAAAAGATATCACCCTGTCTAGAACTATCATCGGTTAATTTCTCGAACGTATGTATTTCAAAACTGATATTATCAAATTTGGTTAGGTAGAGATCTCAGACAGTGGAGGCGAGTTAATTCACATTTTTAAGGGGCCTATCATACCAAGCACCGGCTACTCTTAGATTGCAAATCCCAGCCACTGCGCTGAGCTCCGCAACTTGCACACGGTAGGCTCCATGGGCACAGTTAATCCATAGAACGCAAAATAATATCTTTTCTCGGCTATCGATATGACCATCAAGAGGATCAAGGGTAGGGCGTTCCATGCGTTTGATACCGCCATTCAACATGACACTTATAAGGAATAGAGGAATGACTAAAAACGCTAACTTCTTTCAACCTTCCCCACGATGTAGGAGATATAGAGCGATGAAGAAATGAAAAACATATAATTTGATCAACATTTTAAAATAATTTCAACGGTTCAAACAACAATATATTAATCGTAATATAATATGTATTTCGTAGAAGTTTCAATACTTAATGATTAAAACATGTGTTAATTAAAATTATATACTATATCCGTCGAGACCAGCAAACAGGCAAACCACAGAGTGCACTGGGAACTCATTTTTTGTTAATACCTACAATATTGTGACGGAATGATTTAATGATGTATTTTAGTTTCGTTTGCGCATTGTCAACAGGTAAATATGAAACCACCCCGCATACCTATTCTGTTAGATAGGCAGAGGGAACCCATGGTGTTAGAATACTCCGTTCCCTTTTTTCCATCCAATTTTCGTTTCGTTGCATATAGAGTAGCGAAACTCACCGCCATACAATGGGGAAATACAAATAATTCTCTGTTCCGAGTAGAAATCAAGCCGTGTTTACTGTCAGCGGGGAGGCGGAACACTTGCCTCTCGACCTCGTTTTTGTTTTAATATTTAAAAAAATAGCCGTAATCACTTATTTATAGGTCTATTACAGCGAATAGAGCGTTCCGACGTTTTATCAATGAATTAACTCCAAATACTTAGACGATTTCTCACTCTCATTTTAACCGTAAACTCATTTTTTTATGGAAAAAGGATAATACGGTAACAGCTGCTGATGATTAAGCTTGTAATATTTACTTTAACTATAGATTTAATATCATGAAGAATGTGTCACTTCGTATTTATAAAGCAACATTCTCTTTTGAGTTCATTTCAAAAGAGCGGTATTTTCTTTACTTTTACATTATTTTAATGGGTGAGTTGATATCCTTATATTTCATTAAAAATACTATCTCAATATTTCTATGACCCAGTAAATTACAACTAATAATAAAATTAATAAACAAAAAAAGGTTTTGATTTTTTACATGACATTTTTGTACATCGCGTGGCAGTAGGATATCTTCTGTATATGGGTATATTTAAATTATTTTCCATATCCTCGCTCTGGTAGACAAAGTGCGTCGTTGAACTTCGCCACATAACACGAAAGTAAAGAACTAGGTGTATTAACACGTAGTGCCTTCTGCCTGCCTTGTTGTGCGGGAATAAAGCGTGAACCTAAAGAGTAATATGATTTTCTTACAAATATTTTTTTCTTTAAATAAGATAATCATAACTGGTCTAAGAACCCCTCACAAGCCTAAAAATTTGCTAAATTATTTTTGTACAGTTCACCAACCATCCAGGCCAAGGATATCTGCCCGGGTCACCGCTCGCTATTGATTTCCTCAAATGACTCGGGACCTGAAATAAATGATAATGGTCTACAAACGTGTCTCCCATTTCTAATTCTCCTTCATGTTACGAAATGCGTAGAAAATTTTGGGGTAAATTACTTTATTCTCTTTTCATTTATCTTTCCACTTATGTAACAGTGCAGAGGTTGTCTGTTGGGACTTGGGACGAATTTTTACTTAGTTATACTTGACAGACTTGTTAAAATAACATTTTTAGGACAAACATACGAAATCCACATTTTATTTATTTAGATATTCCTCCGAGAATATATTTTGTAGATATGATAATGCAATTTATGCTATATGCTTTAATAAAAGTAAACCTAATAATTTTTAATAAAAAAAATCGCCTTCAACCGACTACCGCCATAATCAGAACCTAAACAAACTCTTATCATACTATCCTTAAAATATATCCTTTCCAATGAAAAAAGAATAAACGAAATCAGTTGGTGTGATATTGAGTTATTCATCTATTTGTCGCGAACATACTTAATGCAAATGTAAAACTTATGTGATTTTCTCATGGATAACATTGTTAGTAATGGATCAAATTTAAATGAAACCATATGTTAAGCAGCAGCTTTCAAAAAAAGAATCATCAAAATCAGGTTACCCAATCAAAAGTTCTGAGGTAACTCTCATTAAAAAAATCCAGACGAATTGATAAGCTCCTCTTTTCCTGCCTTTCGTTTACGAAAGTCGGTTTAAAACACGTTTTTTTATCTGTATTCATAAATAATTATTTGACCAACTGTGCCATTATGACATCAACAAATCTCGTATACAAAACTATACACATGTCGCAATACTGGCACTGGATACAGTAGTACTACTACCGGGACGCTACAATCAGGCCAAGGATCTCCGAACCAGGTCGTTGGCGGTTATTGATCTTCCCTCGGGACCAATAGAAACAGCATCATTTGCTTAAAAGTGAGATTGTACCAAATTTCCATATTATTTTTTACATGATGCTTTTTGCATAGCAGAAATTCTGATTGTGGACAATGAATGGTATTACGTAGAGACCGGTTGTAAGTTTGATATGTTTTTTTTCATTACTTATAATAGTATAATACTACGTACTGTAACAAGACATAGCGCGGCGTTGAGTTCCTCTACATTTCTCGAAAATTTGGCGGAACATGGGGTATGGACTTTGTTAGAGCTAGGATCCCCCTGTCTCCCTGGTATATGCAGGACACAGCATACAAAAATTAAGATATCAGTATTATGCAGAACTTGAAATGAAATTGTAATTGAATTGAAATACAATGAAAGATTATTTCGTTATCCACTTTCAACTTAAACAGATTAAATGCATTGCTACACTGTGTTCAATAAGAAAAACTAAGCTATTATAAATTTTAAAATTCCTTTCAGTGTCGGATTTCACCCACAACTGTAATATACAATTAAAAACCAAGTCGACCAATCAAAGCTTTTTAAGCGTTATTATTTTTTTTTTGCTTCATGGTAAAAAATTAAAACGTTTAATTTTTTAGCTTCGCACTTAGCAGGGTAGGCGGAGGGAACCTGGGAACCTAACACTCCGTTCCCATTAAGAGTATTCTGCTCTTTCCGCTGAATTCTCGATCCATTGTGTGTTAAGTGGCGGAACTCAACGCCAACAATATATTTTTTAAATAAAATCGTTTCTGTCTAATAATCTTATCGCTTGTTCGTCAATCTTCAGATGCAGTTGATATTTAACATATTGAATTAGCTACCCTCCTGGTTTTATGTGCTTAGAACGAACCGACCTTTAACTTTTTAGTTTGCTTTTTTTTTAATTATAAGTAGAAAACACTATACACAAAAAATATTTGTAATACATTTTATTGATAAAATCTTAAAATTTAAAACAATTTTCTTTAATTTAAATCTCAATCCCACTTACCATAGGTGTTTCAGCCCGGTTGTCCATTAAAGATATTAAACGTGTAAGTAAAATTCAATTCAAGTTTAATATCCAATTACATTAATAGATTTAACATACAATTCTATTTAAAGAATACTTACACAAAATGTAAGTAATGTCAGTATGTCACTATACATATTAAGTCAACAAGGGTAACAAAGTAGCACACTACGGAGTTAAGGGACGCTCCTTTGAAAGAAACCTCCTAAAAGTAGGCCAAGGGTGCCCTCATAATACGCGTATACACTTAACTGCTTTGCACGTGGAACTCACTATATTGCAAGGGTTCAACTATTTTCTACTATAAATCACATTTGCCCTTTGAAACTTAATACTAGTTTTATTGTGTTCTTGTATAAATACTCAATTTCAAGCTTAGAATATTGATGTATTCAACAACGTATAAAAAACTGTTTAACTCATATTAATGAATTTAAAAAGGGTGGATGTGACCTTTTTTTAAAACAACCAGCTGAGATATTGCGATTTATTATTGGGAATGATTTTATAGACTTTTTTTTTGTTGTATTTAATAAATAGGGTAAATATTAAGGAATTTACTTATAACGCCTATAATACTCAGTATATGCATCTTGAAAATACTATTTTGTAACTTTATTTCGCTTATCTATGGTATGGAAAAAAATTGGTATTTTTAAAAGTTTAAATAAGCACTCTACAACATTAATATTCGTCTCTATAACAAAGAAAAATAAGTAAAATGTGTTTAAACAAAGACATTATTTGTTATATAACGGTACCCGGAGACGGGTGTAAAGACCGGGTCACATCGGGAATCGGGCCAAGGATTCTGCTGCAGATGATATTGATCCGTTAGAAGGATGGTTACAATGTTCAAAGCGAGAAGATTTATCTCCCATCCCCATAAATTGTAAGATCTAAAATAGCAAATCATTCTACGAATATTATTTTGTATTTTTTGTTATGTACCCGCCCCCATTCGAATACGTCAAAATTGTTTGAAACGGAAGAAATTTAGACTTTGATTGTAACACAGTCTACCACAGGTGTTTATTGCTATTATAATATTTGAAATCTTTGTTATGATTATAACGGGCTCCGTCTTCTCTTTGATCTTTCACAGTTTCTTCCCATGACCCCTCTTTTTGTTTATTAATTATAGTTTTTTCTTTTGCTTATTTTTGGTTATTTAAAAATATGGGTCAAAATAAATAACATAAATCGCATTATATTTGACTTCAGATTGTTAGAAACAATCTGAAATCAAATATAAATATAATAACTGTCATTCAGTCTTTTCTTTGAGTGTTTTTTTTTTCTTTAGCTTTACGCTGTACCTTGCATATAGCACATTGGGCTGATTGTCCCGTTTCGGCCCTAATTTAAGATATTATATTTTATTGAGGCCAGTCAGTCATTCACAAAGTGTACTGCAAAATCAAAAAAATGGTTGTGGGTTTGATCCCCAATCGAGGAAATGAAATATTTATTTAAATTTATATTTTCATTTCTTCGCTCTGGTGTAGAGGCAAAGTGCTGCGTTGAGTTCCACCACTCAACACGCCATGCCTCCAGAATTCAGCGAAAAGTGGGGAACGGAGTGTCTTAACACTAGGTTCCCTCTGCCTACCCTGCTGTGTACAGTGTGAAGCTGAAAAAAAAATATTATGTTGAGTGTCCTCTGTTCTCTCTTAATTAGATTGAAGGTATGGTAACATCCTAATTTTCCAATTATCGCCTTAATACTTTATACTATAACATCTAGTGCTGGTCCTGTTTCTATAGTAACATATTTGTAAGAGAACTTTGGACGCTTCTCGAGAAACCCAAGGGCTCTATGAATTTGTTGGCATTAGCGTCGCACGCATAAAAAAGGTTTTCCCAACTGACAATGCCTAAGCCATTGTTTTTTCCTCCTTTAATATTGTAATAATTGATGTGTTAATTGTAAACATTTAAAATCTTTGTCAAGTGTTATGTATTTGTATTATAAATAAATATCGTACCGTTTTTAATTTAATATAAAATGTATAAGTGTAGGTAACTTTTTTTATCACTTTTAGTTACCAGTCTCCCACATGATGCGGGATAATCTATAACTTAGTGATGAGTCACTCTTTACTTTACAGCTAACTTTTAAATCTTATCATTGCGTCTAGGTAGGTAGGTAGTAGATACGAATTCATGTCATTATTTTACCACACATAGCAATCTAAAATGAAAATGCCTTCGAGAAGTGGTTGCCTTGGTCAAAGCCGCCTAAGCTATCGCGTTTTCAGTCAGATACTGTGTAGCTTAAACAATTTAAACCATGAACCAAAGATATATTAATGAATATTGGAATGTGGAGACCGGAGCGTGGCTTTTTTAGACGGATCCAAAAAAACTTTATAAATGTGTTTTTATTTTATACGGATATTTCATTTAAAAACTTCATAAATATATTAAAGAATTATTTATAATACTAATAAAATTATTAATTCATCGATACCAGACCTGTTAAAGTCCGTTTAGTTGCCACCAGCCTTCATATTTCCACATAGCGTGTACCTATATAAATCTCATTATTACTGGAGTGCCCATCGAATGTTTAAATCGATAGTCTGACGCATGCGTTGTTCACCCTCCACCGGCTCGATAGTGCACGTCCCCCCTACCGTCTGGGGTAAACGACTCGTTACGATAGGTCTAGGACCGAATATTTTATGTTTTTTTGACATTTGTAGGTAGTTCTGGTATGTTTTCTGTTATCGATATCTGTATGAAAGGAGTTTTTGGTTTTAAATTTTTATTATTTATTGTAATTATAAGTTATTTTTTTCTTTTTAACATGACAAGATACGTTTTAAAAAAACATTTTTTTTTGCTTGATACACCATGTGTGAGATAAGTCATGCGACCACAAGCATTTGACTGTAAGCTCCACACGTTGTGGGTTCGATTCCCACTCGAAGAAAGGAAATATTATTAAATATTTCCTGATAAGGAGACAAAGCGCAGCATTGAGTTCCGCCACCCAACGTGCAATGCCTCCAGAATTAGGCGGAAAGTAGGGAACAAAAAAGTCTTAATGAGAACGGAGTATCTTAATATCGAATAGAACCTATCGCAGGTACCCACCTGCTACTAAGTGCAGGGTATATGGCGCAGTGGAACAGCGTCTGACTGTATTTCGGTTTTGATTAGGTTTATAAATACAAAAAATGGTACCGGTGCAAAATTTATTACTGCACTGTAGAAATGTTTTTGATTTAACGCGATCGTTCAAATGAAATAAAAACTATAACTGTCAAATTAGATTAAGTTCTATCACTGAACATCTCTGAAAGAACGGAAAATTCACAGAACGGAACATTTCCCGGATGGGAAATGAACCCACAACCGTTGCCTTCGGTCAGACGCTATGCTGTCGGCCTCTATAGCAATATATGTTTTACTAAACACATATGTCACGCGCAGTTTATCTAACGCTTGCTATCGTTATCATATTTAATGAAAGAATATTCCGGGACCGATCGATAGTGCGCCATCACAACGCGCTTTGTGTAGCACTAATTACAAATTATGATTAAAATACTAATAAACACTTGTTGCTATGTCCTTCACATCAAATGAATTTATCTATTTATATTTTTATTTATTTTTCATTTAGGACTTCACATGATGAGCAGAGTTCTAAAAAAAGATGTATGTGAATAGAATTATAAATATTTAGATGCCTCCCAGCCCTCTGAGCACGTTCTTCTTCATTACGATATCCTCACTATTGTCTGTTATTCCTTGCAACGCTCACAGAATAACATATTCTATTTGCGGGTTGCGAGTTCGGTCAGCTAAGCCGGCTCCGCGTATCCTACGAAGATATCGTAAAAGATAATGTCAATATTTAAAAAACTATATGCGAGACAAAAAACTTTAATCATTCATAAATTGAACGAAACCTATTATTATACAACTTTATTTTAAAAAGTCCATACCTTGTAGGCATGTCAAGAATTATTATTTTATTGATCGAGAAATATTCGCTAAGGCTCAGTTAACAGAATAGTAACTTCGCGAAGAGTGCTTATGTGCTTATGAAATTATAAGTAACGTTGAAACAAAAATATCGATATATTGTTTCCTTGCAAAATGACTGAATATTTTGTAAGACTAGCAATTTATGACGTCACATGTTACTGTCATTATCTACGTATATTAAAATTTATAATAATTAACAACGTCATTCAATTCTGTGTTATAATAATTTTCCTAGTTTTTTTTTATTTATGTTTATAAAAAAACCATTTCGAAAATTCAAAAATTAAATATCTTAGAATGGTAAAAGCATGACGATTCACGAGTGAATTAAAAATATTAATATAATAGTATCTTAATTAGCAAGATATTAATATTATTACATTTTCGAATGAAAATAAATACTTTAAAATTATAATGATATGAGAACGCAGCTGATTTCATAAATGTCTGCGGTACTTTAGTAATTATTACTAATTCATATTACTAGACGAAGAATAGACGACGATTTACGATAGAACAATGCGAGCTCTTTAATTATGGCAATTAGACAAATTGAATCAAGATATGTGTATGTTCAGTAATTCGGAATTACAGGTTCTGTAAATATTCCTTTATAACCAAATTATATTCGACAAATACTAATCATATTTGTTATAAATAATTTTATTTAGTAATATTATGTGCGATCCAGACCATACAAATAATAAAAAGAACTTAAAAATGCATACTTAGAGTCAAGGAAAATGTCTTTAATTATAACATTTCATCCATAACAAAAAAAATATACAAAAAACAAATTGAATGTCAGACGAATACACTCTATATTTCGGAAATCCATTTTATTGTTACTACAAAACATTGCATAATAACAGTGCTAAATAATAATTCCCAAGTTTAATCAGTCACGTTTTATTGGTTTATCTTCTCTTTCGTACACTTTACAAAATATGACGTGAACTCTCTCTCTCCAGGGGGAGAGGTGGGGGTCGTGACGTCAGAGATCAATACCGTTCTATGTGCATGATGTAACTTGTTTTGGGGTCTTTACACCGCTATAATAGTACATTTCAAGGGTGCTTATGCTAAGGTAGTATTTATGTGACGTGTGTGTCTTTCAGTATTTTTCAGAAGACTCATTTCGTTCTCTGTTAAAATATGTCAAGAAATGATACCTTCGGTAGACATTATATATTTTTATATTATATTTTTTATTTTGATTGAGTGTTCCAAATTAAATAATAATTATTCAAAACTCAGTTTTAATACAACATATCGCATAATTAGATTTAAAGATCTGATGCAAAATTGATACTCTGTTAGTATAAAAAACTTGATTTTTCTCTCATTAAATTTTTAAACTAAAACTATTTACATTACTCAATATACTCAACTTTAAAGATTTAAAATAAATGAAAACCAAAAATATTAATTATGAAGTATTTCAGCATATTGAACTCCGAAAACAATAGTCTATTGTACTTTTCATTGTGGTCCATGCTGGTAAATTTTGTAATTATTCAGATGTTTAATTACCACTCAAATAACGAAACGGTTGCAATTGTGGCTATAAAGCCAACGGAGCCACCAAGAGTGAGTAGTGACACCAGTAGGTGTCAAATAAATAGCGTGTTCAGCAAAAGTTCATATATTAGTCGCTTGATGTGCGCAACGTAAATAAACATTGACACGTGTTAGGGAGTGGACCCAGGCATGCGCCTTGAGGTACCCCACATCGATCCGAGCACTGCTGACTAAAGCTAGATTACAGCTAGGCTCTCGGAGAACAAAAGACACCAAAATCGAGCACTACTAGACAATGAACGGTATTACTTTAAAATGTATGTTTAAAAATATACGTACATAATGAAGGCGAATATAGACGAAAGCTTTTATAAACGTATGTTCTTGAATGTTTTAATTTTTTTTTTGGTTTGTGATATGCGAGTTATTGAAAAGCCAATGAAAATACGTCAAATTCGTTACCATATAACAGACATGCGTAAATTATTAGGAAATTATTATGTATAATATTATAAAAAAATATTGATAAATATTTAAAAGCAAGTTTATTCCACGTACATATCTCAACGACAGCATGTGTTATATAAACATTATATTTTAAACATAAACATGTAATATATTACGTTTCACAAACAGTAAGTTCTCAAAATCGATAGCCAAACTGCTGTTCTGCGTATCGCGCCACCTACGCTGCTGTCGCCCTAATCATTATTGTGTTTAGTCATCATTTTCTACTGTTATTACTTACTTACTGTTAGAATTTTTTGTAATTTTGTAAATGCATCATAAATACAAGAGTATTAGCGACCTGTTTCGTGGAACTCGAGAATGCAGATCAAATATCACTAAGGGGCGGGGCAAATCATTTTTTTTTCAATATGCAGGTTCCCTTATTTTTTTTAGACAAAACACGCTCAAAATGAACGTTGCTGAAAATGTTGAACGTAAAATAATATCTCTAGATTCTCTCTCTCTACCCCGAAAAATGCATTGCAAGCGGCTATGAATTGTAATCACAATCATACAATGTTGATGATTTTTTGTAAGGATTAAACCAAAAAATATTGTAAATCCTAAATTATCCTAAACTACTAAACTTCCTTTCCTTCTTAGTACTGAGCTTAACCATAAAACAGGCAAAAACGTTTTTTTACTCGCGTTTATTTTTTATTTTATCTTCAAAAATTCTTATTATTATTACATGTGTTTACTCAATGATTTGCAGATTCATACAAATGGTTATCAATTGTTACTCAAATGTACATCAGTGTACCTGCATAAAATTAAGTACAATATATTTTCGGTAGTCTATATTCTGACGTAGCAATCTCCACAAAGGATGTAGTGTATCTATGCCGGAATAGATGTAAATAAACATAGCTGGCACGTGCCGCTGGAGATGGGCTCCGCGCAAGCGTACTACCGCATTAGTTCATTGCACCGTTAATTGTTTAGCATTTTTCTGAAATCTTAAACATTCAAATTTAATTTTTAAGAATGAATGGCTAATGTTAGTCATTAACATTTCTCATATAATACAGAAATTATTCATCCTTTTTTGACTGCTTTCCATTTGTCATAGTATTCGTTACTTATAAATGTGGTCATTTCACTTCAAATATTGATAATATAAATTTCAGTACTTATAATAATACAAAGAGATAAAACCTTTATGTACACAACAATCACACTACCTGTTGTCTTATATGTAATTGACCAGTGACGCACTCTTTGCTTCTCCTTAAATATTTATAAAAAAGTGTACCTCATATATATACTTAATTATATACTATTATTGGGACCAGTCGTGGTACTGGGGTACAAGCGCGCGACTGTAAAAAATACATAGCGTTAATAGTCCAAAAAAACCTTATAAAGAAGGATTATGATCTTTTTAAGTAGATATTTAATCGACAAACATTTAATTTCGGAATATTAAAACAGCGTTAGACTCTAAGCTTCAAGGCATTTTATTTGGATACCTGAAGGCAATCAAGTAATCGCATTTACTTCTCAGTTTCACATCACAATCAGACGGAAACGTAATCAAATTTAGTTCAACTCATTTGGTACTAGGATTTTCAATTTTTTATTTGCTACATTTCTTTTGCTTTTGGGCTAACGATTTGGACATTGTATCTGTCATTGATGTCGCTGTTAACCTCGAACCAGAAACCGTCGCGTGTAATCGCACGCTTCTCCCCCTGCGCCACAACAGCACTTACATTTGAAGTATTTTTGTTGTTCAAAAATTACATATTACAGAAATCCGTGAGCATAATTCGCTATAACAAGTCGTTGACAGGTTACTAAAAGCTACGAGTACGTGAGTAATTTTGAAAGCTTCAACATGTGTATATTTAAACAACCAAAAACACAAAGTAAGCTCGTCCGGAGAACGTGTTTTAGTGAACACGGACCGTAGTTATAGTATACGATATGATCGGTCGTCATTACCTGACCGCATAACTGTTTTTCCCCGATCCTACGCATACAAAAAGCGATGGGCCTTTATTATTATTAAACACAACACGGCGAGCGGCAACATGGCCGCGCGCTGTTGCCGCTCCTCACGCTCGGCTACCTCGTCACGTGACGTCACGTCTCAAGATGGCCGCCGCACCGGTCGCGGAGCCCCGCTCCTGTCTTCCAGCCGGATCCAACGCGCTACATAATAATAATAATTTAAAACGCAGTCGCCTTTGAGAAAACCGAGTGAGAAATGAGAATAGATTGAAATTGAATGCATCGAGCACGTCGGTTATACGCGTTAACGCTAATTGTTATTCTACAACGGCAGCTGTTTACTTTCGTTGAATAACATCGACTCTACTAGCGGAATGTATGATTTAGCGGATATATTATATTAAATTGTTTGACAAGTTTTATACGTTTTATTTTTTTACTTTTCGGGACCGAGACGTTCGTGTGGATGTTTTACACATCACTTTGTTACTAAATTTTCATATAGATCCTCCTCAGACTGTTATACCGAAAACTGGTCTTATTTTATACATAACGGACAATCTATTAATAATATTATTTTACTTATTTTGTCAAGGGATCTTTTACATGAAATAATTACTATAATGAGTCTGTTGGTCAACAACCGCAATGATGTTACTGCATCTGGTAGATTGTTGTGCATATACCGGGTTCGTTATCGTGCGGGGGGCGGACGTGGGGGCGCCGGGGGGTAAGGGGGCGCATCCGCGTCGGGCTAACGGCTCGTCCTCGGCGCGTCGCGGTGCGCGCGCTGACGTCACCGCTCGATAATGGCCGCCGCCCGACCCCCCGCGGCCGCGCCACCCGTCGCAACAGCTCAGTCTCTCTTCAACTCGCCACCAGAGCGATTGCTTCGACATTGCTCCGCTACGTTGCATGTGATACTAGTGCTCTGTGTACCATGGTGACAGTGTTTTTCTTTTCGAGTAAATAAAATTTGTGAAAATTTTCAAGGGGAGCGAAGACCGATCTCTCGCACACCGCAACACGTTCGGCGGCGAGATGTCGGTGATGCAGAAGCGCCAGCACTGCTACTTGTGCGACTTGCCCCGCATGCCGTGGGCGATGTTGCACGAATTTTCAGAGGCGGTATGTCGCGGATGTGTTAATTATGAGGGAGCGGATAGAATCGAGATTGTTTTGGAAACGGCAAGACAGCTGAAGCGCGCACATGGTTTTCAAGAAGGAAGGGGTCCTACCCATGCTAAAGGAGCCCACCGAGCACCGATGGAAGCACATCAGAATGGAGGAGAAAGTACTGCTAGGCCAGCTCCGCCGGCTCATCATGCTCCATCTGCAGGATTTACTCTACATCATTCAAGACCCACGACAAACGCTGGTCTTTTGGCAGAGTATGGAGGACGTAGAGAGGAGCACGACGGCAGGCGGTTAACTCATTTACCGCTAGCTCATCTGCCAACGCATGCAGGTGGTCGCTTGGCTCCGGGCTTAACGCTAAAACGACCTTTAGATGACGATGACCACCAGGCACATCATGAACCAACAAAGAGGCTTTTAGAGGAGCACAGTCGGCCACCACTAACTCGTGGTGATTCCTTACCTGCCGTGTCCTTAGCAGCTCCTTTTGCCCCTGATCGAGTCTTCAAACAAGAGAAACATCCATTACGGACACCGTCTTTCGATGCATCTTCATTCAAATCTAATGGTAAGTTCATAATTTATATTAGATTTAATTCAATATTAAAATATTGCGACGTGTTGCAAAAGTCGTTCGTTTCATGAATATTACGAATGCTATTCTTGCAAAGTAAAATTAACACATTTATATGAAATAGTTATTTTTTTAGTTTTATATTTTTGTAATATATTTATTTGATCATATTTTATAATCTCTGTCCTACTTTTATTAATATTTCAATTATAAATTGATACTTGAGGCAATATTTTTGTAAATGTATAATATTATTTTAATTTTTTGAAATCCACAAGATAAAGAAAATGATTTTGAAGAATTTATCAAGCAAAGAAAACGAGCGCATGAGATAACGTAGTTAAGATATTGTTGTTTATCATTTACAGCACACTTTAAAATAGCTTTTAATGATCATGCTCAACGTGATAAGGTAGTGGATAGTGATAGTTGTATATACGTTCCGTAAAAGCAGAGTTTTGCGCAAGCGTTCGCCAAGGGATTCATATCTAGGTAGATGCATTAACTCGGTCCATAAATACAAAACCGGTCGGACTGGTTGAGCGTTCTCGAAAGCGACTCGGCACTCCGCACTCCGCGCTGGCCTCTCGCACACCAGCGTACGTACAGACACCCACGTAACGAGCGCGCCGCCGTGAATGCACGACAGCGTCGGCGCGGCAACGTCGCGTGACGACATTTTCGCTCGCGTACGTATGTAGGTAGGCCGTCGAGCGAAAAAATATAGCGCCTGCCTACGCTTGGCAGAGTTGCTCGACCACATTCCGGCGGCGTGTGTGTACAGCGCTCAGGAGGGAGCGCTGCGGCCAAAAAGGTCACCACGTGACGTCACCACCGCCATATGGCCGCGCCTGCCGACCAGCACGCCCTTTCGCACGTTACTCTAATAAATTATCTGTTTACGTTCCATTTCATTGTGACATTTGATGCGATGCATGTCATCTATAGCACACGGTCTCGTGCCAGGGCATCGAGTATTGAATCATATCGCCACGCTACCTTATATTGGAGCTCCATATTAGTATTGTATAATAGTTGATTAATATGGTCAGTAAATAAGAAAATAATAAAATAATATATATCTTCTTCATTCTATTGGGATTGTCATAAATTGAATTCAACATGTTCACAAATATGGGCTTGGGATTCATGACGCACGATTGTAAAGTAAATTATAACTATATTCTAATATAGTTATAATTTACTTTACAATAAATAAAGCTAAAAACGAATATTGCGCCAGTAGCAAATGCACACATATGGAAAGCTCGGGAATGTGACGTTTGGCAACGTCGCGCTGCGATACGAGCCGCTGCACATTCAAGTGTGCCACTATCGCCGCACTCACGTCCCCGTCTGCGGGCTCGGGCGGCCTGAGACCAGCGCCACGCCGCTACCAGGCAGTGACACATCGACACGCTACGTAAGCGCGTATTAACACACAATGCTATTTATAAGACATTATGTGCGTGTGTGAACGTGTGTTTACTATCCGACGGTCCACCGCAAACGATGTGTCATCCAACATTGAATGTGAGGTTATTCGGACAAATTGAAACGGTGTCGTTTGACGACGATGCAACGAAAGTAGCGCATGTCGAATTGTTACTGACACTCGTGCCAAGAAATATACTATATACTGCCAAATTAATTGAACAGAATGACGTTACGCGAAACTATTATAGAGCGATATCGATTCATTTGTTCTTTAATCGCATATATTTAAAAACAAAATATAAAGATACGGAATAGACATGACGCAATATTCTGATATACATATTTTGTTACAAATGTGTTACTTTATTTCCTTGTGCATTGCTTTAAGAATATAATAATATTAATGTAAGCGGGAACGACTTTTGCAACATTCTTAATATAATCAAACTTATGCGTCATCTAAGCAAATGTATTTTTTATTTAGTTGTTTATTATAAGAAATAAATTATTAATAGGTTTTTTTCTTTAGGATATGCTAACAGCGCTCCTCTTACGAATGGCTCTGCTGGATCTCCCTTGGGTAGGACTGCTGGTTCCCCACCAGTCACCGGAGCTGGTGCTGGACCATCGCCAATGGCTGCTTTAATGTCTGTAACAGATACACTACCCCCTGGATCGCCACGGTCAGCTGGAGGTTCCCCTCCTCAACCGCCACCACAGCGCTCTGCTAGCCGGTCTAGCCAACACTCGCCCAATTCATCAGGTAAAAACTTATATTTCATCTGGTGCATATATTCTGCGTTTCTTCATATTTGGGAAACTTTAAGGAGCATGTATTCATACAAAATTATTTATTATGAATCTAAAAACATGTATCCTAAATATACATGCACATCTTCATATAATTTTAGCTAGTTTATTCAACGATTGTAACGACTATTGTGTCTAAATGAGTCGGACTCGGGCGGTCCGATAGCCATAGTCGCATTTCGACGCGGCTCCCGACGACCGCTCGCACTCGTAATCTCAGCTACAGTCTGCTGTAAAGCAAACTTAGTTTTTTTATTGTGTTTCCTTATATTGTAAAAATTAGCAGACGGTAGCTAAAAATAATCCTCCGGTCCGGCAGGGTCGAACGGCGGGCGGCGGTCGTCGGGTTCGCGGCATGTATCGTCAACGACTTCGGTGTCGTCGACGGAGGCCGGAGAGGGTGCAGAGGCCGCAGCCCCTGCGCCTGCGCCTCTTCTAAAGTGCACCCTCTGCCAGGAGCGCCTTGAAGACACACACTTCGTACAGTGCCCGAGCCAGCCGCACCACAAATTCTGCTTTCCATGCTCCCGTGACTCTATCAAAAGACAACAAGGATCTGAGGTGAGAATCTTCTTTAATAATATGTTTTAATTAAAAATTCTAATTACTTCTGTAAATTGATTTGTTTTCTAATAGCATTATTCTTAAAATTGTTTTTCTTTTCAGGTATACTGTCCAAGCGGTGACAAATGTCCCTTGGCTAATTCGACGGTACCCTGGGCTTTCATGCAGGGCGAGATAGCCACGATTTTAGGGGAAGAATTTAAGCCGAAGAAGGAACGGGAGACCTAGGGCAATGTGCCAAAGACCCGACTTTATCTCTTGTCCCTCTCGATGTAAATGAGCACGAGAGGAGTTTTGCCCGTAAGGGAGCTTTCGATAGCCTTGCGCGTCGAAACTGCGGCTCCGATAGGGATACGCGGCCAGGCCGTGATAGACCGATCACTTGTATATAAATTGTAAATAAATCCATATGACTTTAGTTCGCTCATCAAGAGTGGCGATTTGGAATTGGTTCTCCGGATGGTCGGATATAGACCGTATTCAGCGTAATGGGTTCTTTACGATTCAGCCGATTGTAACGAAATCGCTGGTGTTTGTTTTAATGAGCTTTGCAATATTCTGAATATAGTACATATCTGTTTTTCGAAGATTTTATTATTGTCTTGATTCTTGACGATCCTTTAGAAACACGACATCTTTTGATCTGAAGTAACTCTCGATGTACGTCGGCGATGTCAGCGACCGCGCGTATATACATGTTATATGGGATTTCTTCGGATGCCATTTTCTTAGTTACCTTTAGGTTCCGAACCATAGTTAACTTGGCATTTATTTATATTGTGATTCTTATACACTATACGAGTATTATGCGATATATGATCATGACATTTATGTAGTCGAGTACTGACTGTAAAAAAGTAGATTTTCTGATATCGATGGCGCACCGCGCACTGTACAGATAATTAGCTCGGTGTACATTTGTATTTATTACATACATTCGCATGTGAAATAGTGTTATTTTATATTACGAAGCGATTTATTCAGAGTGGCTCGAGTTCCGTTACTGTATTTCATTCGGTGAAATGATTCGGCGTGGAAATGGCTGTTTCTTTTATATATTTTTTTTACTTACGGAGTTGCGTTAAGATTGGAAATCGTTCAAAATTGTAGTTTTCAAAGTTATGGGTTCTTTAAATATAAGTTACGTCAATGGAATGGGCCGAAGGTCAGTATTAGTGGGATTGTACCTAGTCATTTTGAGAAATGTCAAATTGTCAGATCCGCGAGCACGCGGCCGTTATAGGAACTCTTAAAACTCGCTGCTATATTTGTATAAAGTGAAGTAATTATCATTATATTATTATTATTATATATATGTCATAATGTTATACAGTCGTAGTGGGTCAATTTCGAAGGCTATCAGACGGCAGTCGGCTTCGAATCTTGCTTTCGCATCGGCTTTGGTCATAGTTTTATGAAGCCTCGATTGTTGTTGTAAACTGATAAGTCACGCTAGATGCTTCGAGTGTTCACTTGACATTTGAACTGTCTATCGCGCTTCAGTTGCTATAGTAATGTCGGGCTTACACCAAACGAAAGAGTGCTGTTTACTGCAATCAATAACAATTCTCGAGCCTTTATCTCCACATTGCTCTGTGTTCGTCTAGTGTAAGCCCTGCATATATAATTAATTCTTGTAAGCATATTATATGTTAGTAGTGTCATAATATCCGTTACGAGACGCGACTTGTCTTTAAATACTGCGTATTTCAGTACATTCAATGAAATTGATATGTCCATTATTTATTTTAGATGTTCGTATACATATACGATATACATACGTACGTTGTATATACTTCTTGTAAATACTTTAGGTAACATTATGGATTATATCCAGTCAGTATTATACTAAGTACTGTGAACATGTAGTTATTTATAAATCACATTTTTTGCTACTTGATCGTATTTTGCTGATTTGTCTAATAATTCTTTTTTTTAATAAAATTGTATCATTTTTGTATGGAGCTAATATATTTGGCATGCATTTTAATCATTCGGGCGCTGTGTCCTTGGCTGTTTGTTGATTTTAAATATATTACTTTCATTATCGATGTTTTAATGTTGCTTTTTAATATTATAACGTGCATATTAACACACAATGTTTTTTTGAAGCTACTTATATTTTCTGATAGATTTCGAAATTGATAATTAGTATCAGTGGAATTCGCCCACTATCGGGCTTATCGATAAATTTTCCCGCCAAAGAGTTGGCATTATAATAAAAATGTAAGCACAAAGTGTGCATCTTATTTTGTAGCTTCGAGATGTTAAATGTCCGAAGATGTCCCCTTCACAATATTCTATTTATGGTACTTTGCTTATTCATATTATTTGCTTTTTAATGGTGTTTAGTGTGTAAGGTGTATCAGGACATGTTTTAGGTCCTGTTCTTCTCTTCCAAGTTTACAAAACGTGTAAACAATTATATACATATAATTGGGTACATTCGTACATTTAACATCTCAAAGAATTTATAGTCCGCCTTTATGAATAGGCATGTTTGTAGGTGGCGGTGATTTATCGCCGAAAATTATAAGAGACTTGTATCTTTCTACTGTAAGCAACAAGTGAAATGCTTCGATTAAGACGTTAATGTACATGTTGGTGAAATACAATTGATGTGATTTTGTAATACTACTTTCATTTCTTTATTCACCCTTTCCCTTAAATCCTATATATCCCTGTCCATTTGAGTTACTTTTCACAAAAAAAAGTGAGAAAATCTTTATATATATAAAAATGAATGTTTGTCTGTATTTTGTTTGTAGAATCGTACGTAACTACGCATTTAATCATGTGATGATCTTTAGTAAAAGTTTTTGTGCATGAGCCCACGCAGGTTTCTGAGTTGGGGAAAATTTTGAAAAAAAATCAAAATGGAAAGTCACTACACAAATATTCAAAATGGATTAAATATTTGTGTAATATATTTTCTTCAAATTTATTTTAGTTGGTGGCGTAGCAACGCGCGCAGGTTACAGCTAGTAATATTAATTAAATGGTTAAAAATAACATATTCAAAAAAAACAACAAACATATCAACCAAACAATTTAAATTAGACATTCAACTATAGAGTTTAAAAATAAATTTATAAAAAAATAATAAAAAATTTTACTACAAACTACATCGTAAATATAGCTCTAAAATTAAAATCATTTTAAGTAAATATACAAGACAAATTTAAAATACCTCATGATAAAATCCAGAGTTTAAATTCTTAGTTTCCATCTTTTTTGTCGTAGAACGGAGCGGGGCGGAGAGGATGCCAGAGCCGTTGTGTCTGACGAACAGATGAGAATTGAGAAAACACTATACCCAGTCGATAGATATTTGGTGAGTACTGATATTTTACATAAGTTAGTAACTCTAATAGTTAATTCACAAATACGATTTTTTATTTTGTCAAAGATCCATATTTTGCTTAATTATATTGATATCTACCTGGCAATAATTTGTTTGTCTTCATTAATGTATTCATAATTTTCTACAATTTCAGGTTGAGAGCAGCAAAAAAATTGATATGCTTAACATTATAAATGATGACATTTGGACTCCCGAGCCAGCATTAAGGCCCGAAGACGAAATTATATTAAGAAAGTTGCATGACATGCTGCAATCGACTGCAGACGACCTTAAGCTGCTATCCGGGGAACTATCAAAATATCATGAACAGGGTGTACAAAATAAGTCGTTACCAACGCCTTTAGACGAAGAATTTAATGACAAAGTTCACATCGAAGAAGTTGTAAAGGCTAAATTTCTTGGGCACAAATTAATTGATAGGGTTAAAAACGTTCATAAAGGTGAACGACTGAATATTGCTGAAAGAGTTGATTTCGCGCAAGCTTCTATTAGAAATAATTCAAAAAAAGTTACAAATGCAAGTGTACAAGTTAATAACGTGCCGGTTCATAAAAATGCGAATGTAAAAAGGAATTTAGGAATATCGCATACAAAAATACTACAAATTAATGGGGAAGCTAATGCAGAAAATAAAACTGTCCAAAAGAAAGCCGAGGTAAATAAATATGTCAAAAATAATCAGACTAAGATTGCGTACAATGAATTTTCTCACACACACATAGAACCTAAAACATCAGTTATTGTATCTCAAATACCTTTACAAGTACAAGAAATGCCCAGTATTAATATAAGAAGCCAACTTAAAACGCAAAAGGTTATACAGCTTGACATTTTACCAGATAATACGGACAACCAAGAAAAAGAATCAACTAAGAGTAATGCTTTAGTTATTGAAATGAAATATGAACCGCTGGAAAAAGCAAGAACTCCTAAAGCGAGTTCATTTGATCATATAAATTTAATTGCTGAAAAATCAACCGACACAACTAAACGAAAAATATCTGTAATGCCACCATACGAAACTAGTGAGTCAACAAACAATGTGAGTTCTGAATCCCAACACAATTTGAGAACGCAGAAACGAAAATCTCTTTCTGATCCTTTATCAAAACAGTCGAGTATTGTGCAGAGTAGTAAAAAAAGTATTAATAGTAGAAGGAATGAATTGTGTCAATGGAATAAAAAACTAAAAGCGGTTTACGGTAGTACATCTCGAAACTCAGGAACAAAGGCCAAGAAAGTGTCCCCAAAAAAATCAAGTTTAAAAAACAGTAACGATCAAAACAAAATATATCAAAGCCTAAATAATACTGAATACATACCGTACTCCAAATTAACACTCGGAGGAGTGTCTGTGAGCGATATTGAAAAGGAAATTTCAAATGTATCTAACAGAAAAGATGTAGTGTTAAGCCCTATTTTGGATAAAATTTTGAGTAGTCGTGAAAATTCCTTCCACAAAAGCAGTCCTAAAAAGCATCACGATAACACTCCAAAAATACTAACTACTTCAGACGAAAATTTATTGGAAGAGGTTTTAGAAATCGAGAAACGCGTCACAAAGACTTTATCTGTGAAAAATACCAACAAAGATGATAAAAACAAAGAAGAAAGTGATTCTAAATCTAAAAGTTTGGAAGACGGTGATAGTTATGTGGATGATTTTGAAGATTTGAAATCTAATGACTCTGAAAATGAAATGGGGTCAAATAAATCACATTATGCTCAAGAGGTATCTCCTAGAAATTTTAACCCAGCGAGTGATAACGAAGGTCCTAGGTCAGAAATAAAACCAAAGATCAAAAAAGTTGGCAGTAATTCTTTTACTAAAGCATCAAACTTGTCTTTTAAGAATGAAATTGATATTTTTGAATTTATTCATTCTGTTAATACACAGGATATTGCTACTCAAAGTAGTATGTCAAGTAAAATAATACCTCAAGAGACCCAGACTTCTCCTAAAAACGATACACCTGTTCAATCAATTCATAATGACTTATGGCCTTCTGCTACTGATATTGATCCTCGTGGGGAAGTCGAAAAATTGTTTAAATTAGAGAAAGATTTTATAAAAAAGTTAATTATTAAAGAGTATGAAGACATTTTAGAAAAAGATTTCTGCAAACCATCATCATCAAAAGAAGGGGAAATTGAAAATGAAAGAAATGTTACAGCATCTCAAAAAAACACGCAAACATCTCCTGCGCACATCAAAAGTGTGATGACGTCTCCGACGAAGACTAAAACCAGAACAACTTCGCCATTTGCTTTATCATTGACTGTTAATACACAAACTAGCCCGCTAATAGTAGTGTCTAATGACGAAGACCTAAAAGTGGAGATAGAAAAAGATGATGATCTTGGTATATCTGTTAATCTGTCTTCACCGCGCTTCAGTTTACGTCTCCCACAAACTTCAACAGACATTTTGTCCAATCTGGGTCCTAAAGAATCCAATAAAATATACAAAAAGAACAATTTACAACAAAAATATAGTTCCAGCTCTGTAGACGGGGATTATTCATCATCTGACATAAGCAGTTTAGGTGAGATTCATAAAAAGTATAAGAAACGGCTTAGGAAAATTAAAATACCATCAATTTCAGAGTTGAGTTCCTCATCATCATTATCTAGGGGCAGCACCTATCTCTCTGAGGCCATACTTCCTGTAAGAAGTGAGGGTGAAGCTAGTTTAGGACAAATAAATAGAAAAAAGAATAACAAAATAAACAAAAGTGAAGGAGAAATTAGCTTGGGACAGTTGAATTAAACATGAAAAAAAGTTATTTCCTCACTGTTATGTAATATTCCAATATAATGTGCCTTATAATATTTTATTTTAATTGTTTTTAAAAATCAAATGTTGCATTCTTTGTTGTTTACTCACCTCAAGTACAAATCGGTTATCACAATTTTATTTGTGATATTCTTTTAATTATATATAAGTGCAAATATATTTTATACTATGCCATTTAGTTAATTAAAATAGTAATTAAGATGAATTCTGCAATATGACTGATGAATAAATGTTTTAAGCAAACTTTTACAGATTTTTTCTTTTAGTTGTTTATAATCACTTGCTAAGTGGTACCAATGGCTGATTAGCACAGAGTTTAGCCATATAAACTACAGTCATAGTTCAACTCGGGGGTAATGAATTGTTATCATTTCCGTGCTTTGGTAAGAAGACAAAGCTTGGTAATGAGTTCCACACTCAATTAAAAAAAACAGCAGCATATAAATTTAAAAGTTTATTTGTCAGTAATTACAATTGATTATTTTTCTTATATAATTTTTTACCTCAAATAACTGTAGAAAATAAATTTAAACTTAATACCTGTTCATCTGGGCTGATCGTAGATTGGCTGAAACAATTTAATTACAACTTTAAAATAAATTATTTAAATCTTGGTCAAAATTTTAAATGTGTAGGTACATCGTAAAACAATGACATTTGACACGACTTAGTGATGTCAAGTGGAGTTAAATACTTATTACTTTTCAACTTAATTCGATTCATAATAGAAAACGAGCCTAAAAAGTTCCAGAATCGCTTTGTTTAACTCGAGTAAAGTGAATTATAACATAAGATATATTTTTTAATATTTATAAACAAAATCGATTTTTTACCAAGGGGCAATGGTAACTTCACATATTTTTTCTTAAGTAATTCCAAGATCATTAATTAATAGACATTGTATTTATACAATACAACTCTCATAATTTGATTAATCGCAATAAGTCAAGAAATACTACGCCATCGATTCACATCGATTACACAAATATCAAATATAATGAACAATTTAACTAAGATATATACGTAGAATTATTTTTTATTTTTACTTAACGAGGATTTGTAGAATTAGTTAGTAGAGAGTTAGTAGAGGCCGGTCGTGGCGCAGCGGCACGAGGTGTGACTGCAAAATCGACTGGTTGTGGGTTCGATCCCCACTCGAGGAGATGAAATATTTACTTAAATTTATATTTCCATTTCTTCGCTCTGGTGTCGAGGTTAAGCGCGGCGTTGAGTTCTGCCACTCAACACGCAATGCCTCCAGAATTCGGCAGAAAGTGGGGAACGGAGTGTCTTAACACTAGGTTCCCTCTGCCTACCCTGCTGTGTGCGGGATACAGCGTGAAGCTGATTTGATTTTTATTTTAGTAGAGAAGGTCTTTCGGCGAAACGGTCAATCCCGATAAGTCGCAAATCACTATTATTCGTAGCACCAAACGACTAGAAATACTGGAATCCATCCAATATTCGAATAGCCTCCTTATCATCTCCTTATTCATCAGTTTGATGGCGTCAATTTAGAATAATTTTAGACAACTCACTATCTTGGTCAGTACAAATAACTGAAATTAGCCAAAAACTATTTGCTTCAATCGGATACTAATTTCAGAATGTCAACGTTGTTGACACTAAGTTTTCTGTTCGTCCTTCAGTGTCGAAAAATGATTGAAGTGGTTGAAAAGCAAAATCAAAGTAATTTATCCACAACAGCCTGAGACTGCTATTTGCCTCTATAATAAAAAAGAAATGCCTTTATACGAAAATGGTCAATTTAGGAAAATATCTTAATACGGCCTACAACAACTCTCTATCTCTCTCTGACAAAATGATTTGTCAGTGAAAGCATTCTATTCCTTTGGTCATTTGTGTTTTGTTTTGCCGCTTGCGATCAAGATTGGGTAACAAAAGTTGAGTAAGATACGTTATTTTTTCTAAGATCTCTTACATTGCCCAACAAAAATGATTAAGTTTCTTGATTTGTTACACTGACGAGGTCAGGTCAATGGTCCTTTACGGTGTACGTTTAGGACTGACACACCTTCACCCTCTTCCGTGCGCACAGAGTAATGGCCATCCAGGTGATAGTAGATGAGGTGGCATGCGTGCTGGCTGGAATCATGTTGTGGTCATGCTGGTTACAATTTCTCTGGCGTCGGGAAGTCCCGCGCGCGTCGAGGAGGAGCAGGAAGTCGCAATTAGAGTGGAAGAGTCTCGGCTGTAAGTAACACCATTCGTCAGTCGGAGAACGATCGAGGACGTTCGTCCAGTCTTCTGCCGTGAATTAATGCCGTGCAGGTTTCCGTCGCCACATTAAACGGAAAATTTTACTGCCAGTGACTCGCGGCTAGTATTCCCACACGAGTCCCACATAACTAGCTCGACTGGAGTGAATATCCGTAATAGAATTTTTTTTATTATTTAAAATTTTAATATGCTACTGAATTTAGGAATTTAAGTTTTGATTATTTAGGATAATGCATTCTGGTAAATTTTATAGTATGGGAGTTGATTACTTGTGATTATTTCTCGTTAAGTTTGATTAGTTTTAAATATGTTAAAACAATATCTAAAATATTTGGTGTAGTAAATAAAAATTATTATATTAAACAATCTCCATAATTATTATTAATTTGATAATAATATTGCTTTTTATCTTAAATGTTTATTGATATTAGACTACATTGATTTATTATTGATCTGTTTTATAACAATAAGAAATTTTATTATTTGGTAAATATAATTCTATTTATTATTTCCCTGAAAATATCCATCTAACTGAATTCTACAAACAAGAAGCTTGAAAAGTTATTACTTTTGTTAATCCTGAAAATATGGAAAAAACCAAAATATCTGGGTTTTTCTGAAGTCAGTATCGAAAATATTGATTTTGCTTGAATGGTCCGATATTGTGACCCTTAATATCAATACTATGACTAGTCCAAGGAAGTTAAATTACAATTTGCATATATTGTTATATAATGTATTTATTCATTTATTATTCTTTTTTTAATAGTGGAGTTAATCTTCCAATTACGGGCCTTACATTAAGAATATATGCAAAACATAAATTTACAATATAGGAAAAAATGTTGCAAAAAAGTTATTTATATTAATCGTTTTGTTCATTTTTTATCTGTGACAGTTACAATAATCGATTGCGAATCCGAATAGCTTTAGCACATCACTAATGTATTTTGTTATTCTTATTTGTTATTTTAAATGATAATATTGGATTTGAATTTGAAAGCACTCAAACCTATTTTGATACCAGGGCCGTGCGCGGAAATTACAATTATGCGTTGATTCATATTTCATATCCATTGTTTCTGAGTTATTGTAAAGTTAAGTCGCATTGAAAAGTATTTGTTTATATAATTTTTAATTTGCCCTTTTTTACATGGTAATTAATTTAAGGAAGAAAATAGAGAGGACGTCATGAAATTATTTATATTTCTTTTGTTAGTAAAACTTACATTAGCTAAGTTAAATCCTCGTGTTGGTCCTGGCTACGACTGTAATTATTGTCAGCCAGAACAAATACACATATCTTTTGGATGTAAGTATTCTTTGTCAGCTTAATATATTTTTATAATGTAATTTAAAGTGTTGAAAGAAATATAACAACTGAATATTATTTTTCTTTTTAATCTTAATATATTGGTACATAGCCACATTTTTTTTATCTTTCAGAGATAGTAGAGCCATAGTTATAGTAAATTTAATTGTTTAAATACTTTAATGTTGACTTTACAGTTATATTAAATAGGTTTAATGTGAAGCATTTTTGAAAAAAATATCTTTTTACAACTTTCATATAAAAAAAGAAATTAAAAATTAAATTAGCTTCACGCTGTATCCCGCACACAGCAGGGTAGGCAGAGGGAACCCAGTGTTAAGACACTCCGTTCCCCACTTTCTGCCGAATTCTGGAGGCATTGCGTGTTGAGTGGCAGAACTCAACGCCGCGCTTAACCTCGACACCAGAGCGAAGAAATGGAAATATAAATTTAAGTAAATATTTCNGTACCAAAAAATTCTAAAACGCTTCAAAAAATATTACAAAGAAAAAAAGAACAAAATTCTTGTGATTAAATTATTGTTCACTGACCAGTATCTAATACATATTATATTGTTAAAATCGAATAATTTTATTCAAAATAGAAAGTTACATGATTCACTTTTTGAACGTCAAACAATTTACCACCAGTTCACTAAAGTAAATGCCTCAGACCTGAGAAGAACCGGCGCAAGAAACTCGACGGGACTTTTTTTCCAAGTCAATTATGAGTACATACAAATATATATTGTAAAAAAATACTCAAAATTTAACCTCATAAACTAGCACGATGTGAAATCTTTTGTTTAAAGATTGATATAGGCTTGCGTTTGATATAGCTTCACGCTGTAGTAGAGCTGTAGTAGAGTAGTAGAGTCGGCAGGGGAAACCTGGGAATCTAGTCATCTATCTATTTCAATTTTGTTTGAATTTGTTTTATTTTCAAATTTTCTAGTCATATTTTATACAAATATTTTATATATGCAACGGAGCAAAGTAAAGAAATATATGATTATTACTTGGTAAATTTTAGTTCTTATCTTTGTTAATCATTAAAGTATCAGAAACCATATTGACTATGCCGCGGATGCCGCAGTAAGTAATAATCTGCACTATTTCTTGTATTATAGTAATTCATGTCAATAATAATACTTAAAAATATGATTAATAATGATAATGATATTCAATCGACATTTTGATATCTAACTTATAGTACTACATACATTTTTAATAATGAGATTTTAAGAACTACAATAATCTAATAAAAACTTATCTTTATACATGTACATTTAGTATTTTTGATTGAAATGGATAGAGGGATACTCAAAAAAAACAATGGAAAGCAAAAATATTTTTATTGAATTTCTTGTGTCTGTCTAATCTGTCTTTCTGACTGTCTGTCCGTCTGTCTATACGTATGGTAACGTTTATCTTCGAAAGTACTGGGCCTATTTATTTAAAACTTTCACCAATTGCTTTGTTTTGTCTACGAATATATAGGATCCTATATATTCGTAGACAAAACAAAGCAATTGGTGAAAGTTTTAAGGAAATTGGTTCAGTACTTTCGGATATTAGCGTGACCATACATACAGACAGACAGACAGACAGACAAGAAATATAAAAAAAAATCTTTTTGCTTTCTATTATTCTTTTTAAGTGTCCCTCTATCCATTTCAGTCAAAATTACTAAATGTACAGACAAAATATTTTTACTGTCTTATTATATATAGAGATTATATATAGCATTCGTTGATTTTACCAAAGCATTTGACAGCATTTCTCATACTTCCAAATTTCAAGCTCTGCATGGAGCGTAGCATCTTAGGTGTCAAATTATTGGATAAAATCCGAAACACCGAACTGCGCTCTCGCACAAAAATTGCTGACGTGGGTTCTAAAGCCGCTACGCTGTATTGGGACTGGGCACGGACACGTCTGCCGCATGCCTACAGAGTCTTGGGCGAAATCTACCAGCTGGATTCCAAACTCTAAAAGGAGAATTGGCAGACCGAAACGGAGATGGCGAGACGAGCTGGACCATTACAAGCCTGACTGATGTTCAATAGCACAAAATAGACTAGAATGGAAGAAAAGGAGCCTTTGCCCAACAATGGGACAGTACAGGCTAAAAACAAAAACCGTTCTATAACCAACAATATGTTCTCAGCCTACTTCCAAAGTCTCTTCAATGCTCTTCTTACCGACCGATAAGCCTTCTGTTCTGTCTAAGTTGTGGGAAAGAATCTTTCTGCACCGTCATTGAGGAGTACGATGTTATTCCTATCCATCAATTTGGATTCAGAAAATCAAATTCCACAATTTGTTCAATTGTGGCAACTGTCGGAAATATCATACGCTCAGACAATGTTTTGAAAACAAAAAGTACTGTTCCGCGGCATTCCTGGATATTCAATAGGTATTTGATCGTATTTCGCAGAGAGGATTGCTGCTCAAAACAAAAGAAAAATTGCTTCATTCCGTATTTTTAATTTTGGAGTAACTAACAGGTATTTCCAAGTCAAACACGGTGATGTCCTATCAACATTGTACCCTATTGAGCCGGCGTGCTCCAAGGCTCGGTTCTGGGCCCTGTCTTATATAACATCTATAATACATCGGACCTACACTCTAGCCCATTTATTAATAACTAACCACTCTAAACTTATCTAATACACAAATATTTTGCCCGGGGCAATTAAACCCACAATTAAAATCAGCCAAAATAATTTTTAACAGTTTTTTTTTAGTTTTAAGTGTTATTTATTCCTCACTTAGAAAATAAATGTAATGAAAAAAAATATGTAGCGAAATTTGAACACGTTTGTTAGATGATTAACAAAAGGGATATCTCACTACATTCTTTAAAATTTCAAATTCTCATTATTTCTTACATTATTTAAAAAAGTATTAAAGCGCAAATTAATTCTATTAAACTAATTACAACAACTAAATCCTTTCTTTCAGCCAAAACAAATGACATAGTAGTAACATGGACAACTTTCAACGACACACAAGAATCACGAGTGCAATATGGACAAGATATTATGGATAAAGAGGCAATTGGAACGAGAACTGAATTTACGGATGGAGGGAAATTAAAAAGAAAGATGTGGATACATAGAACATTATTACCTGATCTCAAATTTGATACCAAATATGGTAAGATCTATAAATGATCTGTATGTGTATTTTTTTTATGTTGTCTGGTTATAGACGCACAAGTGTATGCGTTCGATTCCCGTTCGGAGGAATGAAATTTTCAATACGTAAACTAAATAAAATTAAAATACAATTTTCTAAAATCTTCAGTACAAGTAAGTAAAGTGCATATTTTAGCACTGTGACAATTTCATTAATTAGAATAGATTCTAAAGCATGACGGGGAATCCTACCCTGTATTGCAGGTCACCAGATCCTTAATATATCTATAAATTAGAATAATCTATAAATAAGCTATAAATCTATAAATTTGATACTAAGTAGATCGTTTTATTTAAATTTTAAGTAAGCGCGGCGCTTAGTCTACCACTCAACATGTAATATATCTAAATCTAAAACTTGTGAAAAGAAGTGAGTGGGGTGTTGTAACACGAGGTTCTTGTTATTTTTGATGGGAGATACGTAAAAGAAATAAGAAATATTTATCAGATGAGATGAGTTAGATAAGCTGAGATGTGATGGTCATTTATATCTTTTTAAAGATGAAGTTTCTCTAATCTGTCATGTTTTTTGTGGTAAATTGTTTTCATTTAACCGATTTCAGGGCACAACGTGACAAACTCAATATTTCTGTAATAGATCTAAAACGTATAACAAAGTCACCTTTTTTTCATAGTTTATCACGCGGGTTCCATATACGGTTGGTCAGAAATGTTTTCCTTCAAGACTCCGCCCAAAGGCGAGGATTGGGTCGTTCGGGCCGCTATATATGGAGACATGGGGAATAAGAATGCACATGTAAGAGACATATTATAAGTAATGAGTTCTTTTTTTATACAATTTACTCTTTTGATTTCCGTACGGCGCGGCGGGTCGCTAGGTAATCTCTAATTGCATAATAATAAAAACTAATAATTTAAGTCAGTCTCTATCCTACCTCCAAGACGAGGCAAAACGAGGTCATCTCGTCCTCAGACTTTATGTTGGTTATTTCGCCTACGAGATGAACACAGACAATGCCTTAATAGGAGACTAGTTCATGAGGCAGATACAGCCTCTCGTGGGCATATGACGATAGTCTAAAATATAAATTTGATTTCAATCCAGTCCTTATCCTACCTCCAAGATGAGGCAGAACGAGGTCATTTCGATCTCATACTACATGTTGGAGATTTCGCCTACGACATGGACACAGATGACGCATTAGTTGGTGATGAGTTCATGAGACAGATACAGCCCCTCGCCGGCATCGTGCCTTATATGACTTGTCCTGGGAATCATGAGTCGAAATAGTAAGTTTTGCTTGTTTTATCAAATTTAGTGATGCCGATATTTAATAGACATGTGATTTTCTTACAAAATTTTGCTTGATGGCGTTTGGAGGAGAAATTATTCTGTATATATGAAACATTGAAATTCTTTATTATTTAGAAAAATATCTATACTTACTTACTTAGTTACACGCTTTATCCCTAGCGGGGTAGTCAGAGAGCTACTTTATAAATATGTTTTATAAAATTAAAAAAAAATTGATTTAAAAAAAGCGTTTTTTTAAACAAAGAAATAATAAAATTATTGTTGTAATATAAAACGCCACTTGTCAAGAACGACGCGCGCACACGTAAACCTATCAAAGGTAAACCGCCGCACACGCCTCATTCCGAAATCGAGTCGTAGGTATTGGCGGCAAAATTCAAAATGGAATAACCTTTAGTAGTATTTTTTGTAGTAGTATATGTTTACGTTATTGGTATCTTATGCGTAGCTGCGTCACATGATATACAGGTATGGATAAACATCGTGAAATAAAAAAAAATCCTACGTCTAAACTGTTGAGGTATCTTGATTAATTTCTTTAGGTATGGGTTTAAAATATTTTACCCTATATGCTGTTTCCGTAAAAGGAGCGCTGACACTTCCATTCTGTATAGCTGTATGAGTAAGATTTTTCCAATGTAATTCAAATATGTTTTAAAATGGCAAGACACAATGCAAAAGTTATCTTTTTAGAGACATTGCCTGTTGAGTGACGGAACTCAACGCCAGGTCTTATTACCACCACCGGGTCGGGTGCTGACCCACGACCGCTTCATATATATAAATAATTATTATAAAACATATTACTTAAACGAAATATTAACAAAATTTTATATTATTCCAGCAATTTCAGCAACTACCGCAACAGATTTACAATGCCCGGACCCTTCGAGAGTATGTTTTATTCGTTCGACGTCGGTCCCGTTCATTTCATATCGATTTCAACGGAATTCTACTATTTCTTGGAGTTCGGCTTCAAAATGGTCGCCAATCAATTTGAGTGGTTGCAACGGGATCTTGAAGAAGCAACGAAACTCGAAAATAGGTATGGTTTTTTAAGTTTAGTAACTTTTGCAATTTTTTTTCTTCGTCTTATTAGAGTTAGCGTATTGGGTTCTACTAAGAAAGGGAAGAAATTCAAATAGAAACTTATGAATAGGTTCTCTTTGCCTGTCCTAAAGATGGTGATGCCAGATTTTTTTTATGCAAACAAGTTGTCCATAACATAAACTAGACTGGACTATAAATATGTCTGAATTTGGGCAATCACATCGGTTGTGGGATCGATTCCGACTCGGGTCTGACTAGGAAATGGAGAACGGAGTGAACACTAGCTTTCCTCCGATTAACCTGCGATGATACAGCAGATGATACCTGGATACAGCGTGAAGCTAAATTGACCAGACAGAAAATCACGATAGCATCTTAATAATAACTAGTTAAAATTTTGCACCATGCACTCTAGAACTATTCAATAAACTTTCCTTTAAGATCGAAACGTCCATGGATAGTAATATACGGTCACCGCCCTATGTATTGCGGGAACATTCGAGACGATTGCTGGAACAATTTCCTACCAAATAGAGTTGGTCTCCCTATTTTAGGATGCGGTAAGTGCATCTAACTCTTCTTAAATTGGTCTCTTTTTAGGAGGAAACGGCCCTGGATAGTGCTGTACGGGCACAGACCTATGTACTGTAGTAATTCTGACGATATAGATTGCAGCGTTGAGTATACGAGGAAGGGGTTGCCGTTTTTGGGGATTTATAGTAAGTTGCTTTTTATTTTGTGTAGAGACTATGTATCCTGTTATTATCAAGTGGCGTTGAGTGTGATGTTGTTGAATGGCGGAACTCAACGCTGCGCTTTGCTTCTCATCATCATGTCATCTCATTTATAGTCAGACGTTCCACAGCTCCATCTGTTCCTTCATTTTCGTGCATACAAAAATATCAACAATACATATTCTGTAAAGTGCTTTGATGTAAGCAATGACTATGTTAATATGAATGGAGAAAATATTTCACATATACTCGTATAATTAATTTTTAATATGTTTTTCATTCTTTTCTCTTATTTGATTTACTGCAACGAAGTAATATTACATTTAAAATTAAATGATCTCACATATACTTAATATTGCTATTTACATATATACATATATCCCAAATAATGTAAAATGAAACCTCCATTGCAGGTCTAGAACCTCTGCTCAAGCAATACGGCGTAGACCTGGTGATATGGGCGCACGAGCACAGCTACGAGCGCACGTGGCCGCTGTACGACCTACAGGTGTACAACGGATCCTACGCACAACCCTATGTCAACCCACGGTGAGTGACCACTAGGTAATATGCGTTACCACTTGTTAATATTTGTTACTATTCGCTGACTTCCATACTTCTAGTTGTAATTGGGGAAAGGATATGGGATGTCTTACACGAGTAACAAATATTTTTGTTAACCCATGGTGAGCTACTACTAAATAACTATGTATTTCTACTAACTAACGTATGTGTCCAGGAGGCAACATTTGTTACCATTACCTACTTTCTGTTATAAAGAGGAAAGGGTACCTACGAGTCAATATGGCCATTATACTGCATGAAATGTCTAACACATCTTACAAATATCCTTATGTTATATACCATGTTTAAAGAATATCCTTATCCGTGAATTACCTAACGTGCATGTTATAAAATAAGAAGTGACCTTTTTACAAGTGTCGACCAGTTTCTTCAGTTTATGGAGTAAATGGATGAAAATAAAAAATAAAATTCCCGTTGGTCGTGACGCAGTGGTACAGCATGTGACGGCAAACGAGGCGTTTGTGGAAACGTGTCGAGCCAAGTTAATAAACTGGAGACAAGGTTCATCGAACACACTTTTGTTAGTCACTTTTTTTATGTCGAATCGTATCGTTTAAGTTCTTCACAACTCGCGAAGTATTTAATTTACATACATGAAATTTGGAATTTGAAATTTCAAATACTTTGTTCAGACAAGCATTTTTCCAGCTGACTCACATACGAGTACATACTCATAGCCAAGTCATATTTTGCTTTGCTATTATATTCTTCACCTCGCAACTATATTTAATAATTGTATAGAGTATGGTGTGTTTCCTGACCTAATGAAATTTAGTAAAGTCATACCTATATTTAAATCGGGTAGTACATCTGATCCCAATAATTTTGGACCCGTTTCTATACTACCATCGTTTAGTAAGATTTTTGAAAAAATAATTCTAAATCAAATATTACTGCATTTTAATTCACATAATCTCATGCACGATAAACAGTATGGTTTTACTAAAGGTCGTTCAACTACAGATGCTGGTATAGGTCTTATAAAGAATATATATGAGGCTTGGGAGGGAACGCAGGATGCTCTTGGCAGGTTTTGTGATTTGCCCAAAGCCTTTGATTGCGTACAGCATTCAACATTGGTCACGAAGCTACACTACTACGGCATAAGAAGACGTGCATTTAATCTTCTGGCCTCTTATTTAGCGGACAGAGTTCAGAGGATTGATGTGAATGGCAAGAAATCTCCTGGTCCGGTAATGAGCATGGGGGTGTATTCTTGGTCCTTTTCCCTTTTTAATATATATTAATGATTTACCTTATCTAGTTGAAAAGAACCATGAGATAGTATTGTTTGCTGATGATACTTCATCGATTTTCAAAATAAAAAGACGACAACTCATATATGACGATGTAAACAATGCTATCTCGAAAGTAGTACATTGGTTCAGTGTTAATAACTTACTATTGAATAGTAAAAAAACTAAATGTATTATTTTTAGAACACCTAGCAATTCTTTCATGGGACAATGTGTACGCTTTTACAATAAGATCCCAGAAAACGTCAGAGAATTTTCTGTATCACGATTTAAAAAAATTGTGAAAAGACGTTTGTGTGTTAAAGGTTATTACCAAATTAATGATGAAATGCTCGCTCCAGTCTGTTTCAAAAGTATCATTGTCACAGATAAATAAATATGTATAACATTTGTATAAAATTGTTTCTTGCGCCGGTTCTTCTCAGGTCTGAGGCATTAACTTTAGTGAACTGCTGGTAAACTATTTGACGTTCAAAAAATGAAGCATGTAACTTCTTATTGTGAATAAAATTATTTGAATTTGAATATCTATAATTTTGCGGTAATTTATTTATTTTATTAAATGTGTATGAGTATTTTTTTGGGTTTTATTGATAAGGTAAATAATATTTTGATTATTATTTAATATTATTTACTTCTTAGTTTATAGTTACTAGCATTTTTTTTTCATTAAAAGTGATCTTGCAAACTTTAACCCTTAAGTAAATGAGGCAAAGTGAAAACTTTGAATTTAATCTTGAATTAATATAAATAAGAAAATATATAATTTCATAAATATTTTAAAATAAAATTTTAAAATATTTTACTAACAGTAATATAAAAAAAGAAGAAACATTAAATAAATAAATAAAAAATCACGTATTTAAGGGTTAATTTTCTCATATTTTTCACAATGAAAATGTATCGTTTGATAACGTTTTTAATGTTTTACTACTATTAAAATTATATAATATAAAAATTATAAATAATTTTGTATGTAATTTCCAGAGCCCCCGTTCACATCATAACGGGGTCGGCCGGCTGTCAGGAAGATACTGACAAATTTAACCGTAAGTTACTTTGTTTCATTTTTTACCATTACATGGGTGCAAAATCTGAGTATTTTATTATGAAAGTATTTATTTTATTTATCATTATTAGTTATTTGGGAATAACTTCTTGCGACTTTAACCACATGAAAGTGATATAACTTTTTTTTATTTATGAACCGTTTGAAATAAAACAAATATAATGTTAAAGAAAATTCACCAAAATACAATACATACAATAGTCAAAATTGTATTTAAATTGGTTAAACCGTTTCTAAGATTGGCGTGCATAAACGCACATACAAACAGATTTTAAAAAATAATAGTAATTAAATTTTATTGTGTTGATATAAGTGCCTTATAAAAAAAAATCTCATATATGCAGACAGCTATCTGTTACATTTTTATTATATGTTTATTTTGTATATTTTTATAATATATTATAGGATAAACTAACGCAACTAATAAACGAATTTAATGAAAACTTTAAAGATTTTAATGCAAATATAGTACTGAAAAAATAAAGTGAAAATCTCATAAATAAAAATCAAGTCTCATCGAAAATAGATTATATTGATATTAATTCCTATTTTTAAAAAAATATTTATAATATTTATCAGTTATTTAATAAGCCTGCAATTTTTCCATACTAGCTCATCCCCCGGAGTGGTCTGCGTTCCGTTCAGTGGACTACGGGTACACGCGCTTTGAGGCTCACAACAAGACACATTTGTATATTGAACAGGTACTATGTATTTCTTATTATATATTATAGTTTATAGCCAACTAAACAAAATGTGGTCTAGATATCAGTACCGCACAAGCAAATTTTTCGCTTTTATTTTGATAAATTTAACTTGTAAAATTATTATTTAATTATTTTTCTTTTTTTCTTCTCTAAGAAAGCAATATATATTTATAATGCTTAGTCTTCAACTCTAAAATTATAAATTTTCGGTTTGTATATTTTTTCTTTCAAACATAAACACCAGACTCACTTCTCCCTAAAATACAGATTTGTTCCTAGCTTAGGGAGTAGGGAAACATCTTATTTTATGTAACATGTACAAGCCTCTTTCGTGTAACGTTTTAATGTCTCTGTTGTTGCTTTCTTTGATAAAGATTATTATTATTATTATTAACTAATCCACTTTATTAGCATATAGCTCATAACCGATATAGATGTTACCAATAATTTTGGATATGGACAGAACCTGAATGAGATTTGTTGCGAAATCGTTATATTATCCATCTTATATTCTTAACCAAAATCGACATAATATTCTTCTTAGATCCGTATTCGTAATCAGATCCGTAACCCTTAATATGATAATAATCTTTTTTTTTCCAATTTCCCAGGTGGATGTGGACCTCAAGGGTCAGGTGATCGATTCTGTGTGGATCGTCAAAGACAAGCACTTGCGTTATGATCTATAATACTGTATGATGTGATAATGATACATTTGTATGTAATTTTTAAGGTCTTGAAATGATATTGTAATTGTGATAACATAATTTTTCATTTTTGTTTAATTTTTAAAGTAATGGCTATGACTGATTTTGTAAAATTATGGTTTTAAATTTTTTATCTTTGTCTTTTATTTCCCAATAAAAAGTAATTTGAAACTACTTTTGTCTTTTATTGTATTACCTAAAATTTTGTTAACTCTAATATAAATTCAAGAACATATTTATATTGATTGTTATACATTTATAATATAATACCACTATGGTCAACACTGATGTTCATAAAACATCAACATATTAACATGAAGACCATTATTTTTTTCTTTTCTAATAAAAATATTCTAGGTTATTATTTTAATATCTTTAAGGTAGGCAGAAAGAACCTAGTAGTGAGAACTCAATTCTCCATTTTCTGCACAATTATAAAGTTACTATTTACTGTTATTTTGAATTTACTATTTGCAAAATCAGGAGCTTCGCCCGGTTGTATTTAATAAATATTCATTTATGGAAAATGTATTAGTTATTTTAGTATGGTTATCTATACTATTGTGCACTTAATATATCGTAATTTAAATCTTTTAGAATTTTATTCTCTTAAACTATATAAAGTATAGTTTGTATTTATTATATGTTTCAGGGCCCCCGTGCACGTGGTGACAGGGTCCGCAGGTTGTCAAGAAGGAAGAGATCACTTTAGACGTGAGTATTTAAAATATTGATAAGGATTTTATAATGATTTTGGTTATGAAAGTATTATTTATATAAAAGAAAATGTTTGATTTTTACGCGATTCTTATTTACAATTTACCTAAATTCGACGTCAATTTAACAAAATGCAAATGTTTATGCAATTTACAAATAAAGTTAAAAAAATGATTCCTTTATCACAAATACTAACACTTTTTAGCTTAGTGCTGTATCATGCACCTATAGATTGGAAGGCAGAGGTAATCTGCGAACGTAGTGTTAAGACACTCCGCTCCCTATTATTCGCCGGATTTTCGAGGCATTGGGTACTGAGCGGCAGAGCTCAACGCCACGCTTAGCCGTCTTACCAGAGCGAGGAAATGAAAATATTATATTAATTATATCATTCCCAGAGTGGGAATCGAACCCACAACCGTCGCGGTTACAGTCACATCCTTGTTCCACAGGGCCACGACATCCTAACTAACGTACGTAACCGATACTAACGTATTGTTTTCGTTTGATTCGAACAGACAACCCCTTCAAGTGGTCAGCGTTCCGCTCGCAGGACTACGGCTACACGCGGTTCAAGGCGTACAACAACACTCACATTAACTTAGAACAAGTATGTATCACAGTATGTGTTTTAGTAGTTACTTATGTTTTGGAAAGAATATACAGTGTTTTTGACGAGGTGGGGAAAGGCAGTATCTTAATGGGAACGGAGTGTCTTAACACTGGGTTCCCAGGTACCCTCTGTTTACTCTGCTATTTGTAGTATACAGCGTGAAGGTTGTTATAATTTTTTATAAAAGGTATGAATGTATGTAGGTATATATTAAGTTTAATACTTATATATTTTTACCATATTTTACATCTCTCCGCTTACAGCAAAGAGAACTTTGTTGTGTTAACATATTTAAAAAAACAAATTCATTTGTTTCAGGTATCAGTGGACCTCCAAGGACAAGTTATAGATACGTTTTGGATAATTAAAAATAATACTAACTTTTAAACAATATTAAAAGCGCTATTTGACGCCTTTTATTATTAAATCCCGCTTACCATAACTAATATTATAAATAAGAAGAGTTTGTTTGGTTTAACGCACTAATCTCAAGAACTATTGGTTTGAATAGAAAAAATATTTTGATGTTGGATAATTAATTTATCGAGGAAGGTCGATTACTTCACGTGATCACAGCGCGCTCGACGGCCGCAAGCGCAGGTTCGAGTCCCGCAGCCCACAGTAGCTGCGGTCCGAGTGGTGACTTCCATTTGGACACGACACAGAAGCCGCTGGCAAAAACTTATGTTATATTATTTAGATTATAATAAATATAGCGTCCAATTCCGCCACTTATATTATTTGTATATATAAGTTAGATTTTTTAGTTGTAAGTGTAAGTTAGTTTTTCTATTATATAAACTAGTTGTTACTGATTTAAATATAAGTGTGTGTGATTTTTTTACTATTATTAAAAAATTGCATAGTTTGAGGCCACTTGTAGCACGGCGTTCAGTTCCGCTACTCAAAGCACACGCCTCTAGAATTCGGCGGAAAGTAAGGAACTTTCCTTCTGGCTATTCTACTTTGTGTAGCCAAAAAAAAACACAAAACGTAACAACATTCCGTAGGAGGGGGTATTATATTTATTTTATTCAATATTTTAACTAAATTACTACATTCCAAATTTTATAATGTATTATAAGTAAATAAACGTAAAAAAAATAGATTTTGACTTTATTTTTTAATGAAAAGAATTTGATGACACTGTTATTATCACATCCCAGTTATATATTATATCCCAGTTTGAAATTTTTAAAAACCTTTTTAACATTATTCTGAGATTCCAGAGACAGGGGCACAAGAGTGCGACTGTAAAGGCGACAGGTTGTGGGTCCAATTCACACTGAAATAATTAACATTTTTATTTCCTCGCTTTGGTAACGAGGCAAGGCGCGGCGTTCAATTCCGCCACTCAACACGCAATGCCTCCAGAATTCAACGGGACGGAATACTTAATGGCAACGGAGTGTCGTAATACTAAGTTCCCAGTTTCCTTCTATATGCAGGATAGAGCGTAAAGCTGAAAAACAATTAGTTTAATTTACTTCTAATTGCTTGTTAATATTAATTTGTTTTGACATACGAAATATCTAATACCATACTGGGTGGAAGCGACTCTGAATCTTTTACATATCTATATAAAATATCAAGAATCGTCAACAGTTTAGAGTCTAAACTTTAGACACAGGATTACTATTTTCATTTCACATAATTCTTATCTATACTGTATTTTGTGTGACACAATTGCGAATAGATACCAATAACGTAAACGCATACTACTACAAAAACACTACTGAACGTTGCAGATCTATTATAGTGTTAGGCCAGTCGTGGCGCAGGGGCATGTAGTGTCACTGTAAAACTGATTGGTTGTGAGTTCAATCCCCACTCGAGGAAATGAAATTTATATTTTCATTTCTTCGCTCAAGTGTCGTGTCGAGGCATAGCGCGGGGTTGAGTTCCGCCTGAGCGGCGAAGTGGGCAACGCAGTGTTTTAACACTGGGTTTCCTCTGAGTACCCTACTGTGTGCGGGATACAGTGTAAAGTTGATTTGATTTGTATTAATTAGGCTTTTATAGATTAATTAAAACTGTACTAATAGAAAAATAGATAAAAACGATCTGTATATAGGTAGTTTACCCAATTTCTATCTTGATATAGCAATAAAGGACGAAAGAACTTGGTGTCAAATTCATTAAATTGCGTGTTGAGTGGCGCATCTCACCGCCAAGCAAATGAAAACGCATTACTTTCCTGAGTGGGGATCAAACCACAGCGATTGAGCTCACAGACGCCTCTGCGTCACGATGACCTAGATAAACCACATAAAGAGTTTATTGAATGTTAAGAAATAAATAAAACAAAAATTCTCTGTTTAATTCGGCATTTTATATTTCTTTTTGGGCCTAATATTTATTTGGAATCTTTTAGTAATTTTATTTTTAATTACTCCTTTAGCCTTATAATTCATTGTTTTAGACTTATTTTTTGGAACAGGCCGAGGTTCTTCTTTGACTTGTGGATTATTTAGTAACTTTCGTAGAAAACTATTTTCGTCGTTCTCATCAAATATGTCACTTGCAGCAGTAAAATGTGAATTAAGTTTCTGATAAAACTTCGGATGCACTGCAACAGTACAATTTCTCGAATGTTCTAAAGGATCTTGTAGACATATGGGCGTATCTAATCGTATAGGCTTGCATTGACCACTGTTTACTAAAGATTTGTACAAATGAAACACTTCGGGTACAGTTTCAGTCTTAGTAAAAGATTCCCGAGCCAGAGGATGCCCCAAAAATGGCGATATAATGAATTCATCAAACTTAAAATTGCGATAGTATTTGAAAAAATTGCCCAATAACTGATACAGGGTGTCGTTGTTTGTGTTATTATAGGTCATTTCATCGAATCCCACGCTCCAACCATCTATAAAGAATTCATGCGCGTTTTCTTGCAAAACTGATATTGGAGGTAAAATATTCTTCATTTGCAAAAAGAATATAACTAACATTGTTAAACCGTAATTCGGCAAAACATTTGGGCCGGTCAAACTGTACACTTTAGACCAGTATTTAATTAAAATTGCCAATTTCAAGACTCGTCTGTCTAAGTGCAGCAAATAAGCTATCAATTTACTATTTTGGACTCCCATTGAACTCAATAAACTTATATCACATTGCCTCATTGTGGGGACATGGTACAATTTGACCACGGGCACTTTAGTGTGTATTATGGCAAATATTTGATGGAAAATATCCCTGCGTTTTATTAATATGTTTTTAGCCTGTATTATCGGTGGAGTGTCACTGCGTAGTATCCATGTTGGTGCGTCTATGTAACAATCCATGTCGCTTGATTTAATGCCGAGGCCGGTGACTATAGAGCCAAATGGTATAACAGTGCTGCCTGAAATCATAGAGAAGAATATTTTTTATATTTTTTTGAAACAGATCAAAACTTTCTAAGACCACTTCTCAAGTCCTGAGTATCACTCTCTCTACATTAGAAAATTTAAAATATATTTTTCAATATAACATTATGTATTACATTTATTTCTAAAAAGTTAATTAAATAATTTGTTTATATAGAGAATTTTAAAAAAAATATTTGAATAATAATACTTCAATTTTGAATACTACTGGCCTATATTAATTAGGTCTATTACCAAGCATTTTTTTTAACTCTATGCTATCTCTCATACATAGTAGGGAGGTAGTGAGAATGCAGCAATTTTTTTGACATTTTGTAACAGAATTCAATGCAGCTGATATGAAATTTATTCATTTCTCATACTGGGAATCAAGCCCACAACTGTTAATAGTAGTAATGTAGCATGTTTTTGGACAGCCCAGGAGCGAAACACTTTCATTTTAGAATGTCTTAAAAGGCATTAACCATTACGAGTATTTCAAATTTAGTGTTGATAAAGAGATGAGAGATTTTTATGAAAATCTCTCTAGATATGCTAATGAGTGTAGGTGAGCATTAATAATTCTAAAAAGCCTCTTAAACCTATACCTGTGTCACAAGTCTCAGACAATGCTCTGAGCTCCTCACTCTGCAATGTGATGAGCATCTACATGCTGAATCCATGGAATGCTGAGAACTTTCTTTTATTTTTTAAAATTTCTCAATAAACAAAATGTTTTTGCCTTGCAATAACATTTAATCTAGCAAATCCTTTAATATTTAATTTGTTTAACTTCTACTTTATTATTGCCATGTCAAATTATTTTTGATGATAATTAGAGGACAGTAGGACAGTTTCAGTATAATTATGCACTCAGGGAAATTAATTATTTTCCTTTTCCCTGTTTTGGTAAGTAAACAAAATGTAGCATTGCATTCCACCACTGACCAGACCATGTCTCGATAATTCGGTGGCGCATAGAGAATGGGGAGTATTACTGCTTTGCCTATTGTGTTGTTTGAAGCATAAAGGTAAAAATATCATTTTTAATATACTTTCTAACGTACCTGGCCAATTAGAATGGAAAACCTGAGTGATATCATTAATTAGTATTTGCATATTTTCAACCTCTTGCCTCGAGAGCCTCACATTTTGTAATATTTCCTGAGTTTGCTCTTCAAAATTACCATTATACGAAAACTGTGATGGATCCACTACACCCATTTCTGCAAAAATGTTTTATAAATTGGCTGATTTATGGAACGTTACGTAGCAATAAATACAGGTTATATTTTTAACAGGCACTTATTTTATGTTAGGAATATTATAGATATCTATAAATTAACATATATAAATAAATATAGTTTCACAAAGCATCTTAATATAACAATAACTACTTCTTTATTCATTAATTACCACGTCGTGCAATATTCGGAATCTCTAATTTCTATTATACTAAAAAAACGACCCGTATAGGTTATGTTAGTTTTATTAAATATCTTTCTTTACNCCCTCGCGATGAATCGGTGCGGCGTGAGAGGGCGTCTATGTGCAGATATCAAAATATGCGTTCTGCGCAATTCTACCGCGCGTGCTTCCCATATGCAATACCGGTTTTGTCGGACTATACATAGAGCCTAACGTCAATTCAATCTGTCAATGTCATTGTCAAATAAGGAAGAAACATAGCTCTATAGAGACAATATAGGTACTCTAATCAAAAAAACTTCGTTTAGAAAAGATCGTCTTAAAATATAATTACAAAATAAGAATAACATCCACTAAATAGTATAAAATGATTAGTAGATTTTAATGTAAAAAATGATAAATAATATTTAATTACTTTTATAATTAGACACGTGATTAGACGCCGTCTTATATTCGCGCTCGCTTGCTGCTATCAACCACATACCCTCGGTGTTCTCACATCCACATATAAGATCTCACGTGTAATCTAAAATCCAAATATAAGATCACACATCTACACTGTCGCCGCACATATGCAAACATATTAATCCACACATCTTCACATCTACAATAAATATTTTTTTTAAAATTAACATTGCGCTAATAAAAAATCATTGCGCTTTAAATTTTCCTACGCATTGGCGACAGTTTTATTTGAGTAAGAGATTTTAGTTTTCTAAGTTGTAATAAATATATATATTTTTTCAGCTGCACGCTGTATCCCGCATGTACCAGGGAAGGCAGAGGGAGCCTAGTGTTAAGAAACTTCGCTTTGTCGTATTTTGGAGACAACGACACAAAACAATTGAATAAGCGTCTTATAGGTATTACGAAAATGCTACCCTAAGATTTTAATATTTTTTACATTAGAAAGTCCGCTGCCAAAATACATTGTATATTGAAACGTAATTATAAATCCACAAGGAATTTTAGATTTAAAAAAAAATCAGCTTCACTTCATCAGACAGCACATCAATAAGCTTCAATTCAGCTTGAATTTTAGATTTACTACAACAAATTAGAGTTAAAGTAAAAAAATATTATCAAGCAAAGCATACTATTTAATCCAAGACTACTATAATGACAATATTGCGTGGAATTAAATTTTGTTGATGTTCACTCGGGAAGCTAATGATGTTTAAGTATACATGAATTTTCGTTTTTTTTAGAGATGTGCTTTCGGGTTTTCGGGTTTTTAAGACGGCTTTCGTCTTTTGGTAGAATGTCTTTCGTTTTTTTAGAGAATAATTCCTAAAAAACAGGAAATTTGTACTTCGGTTGACTCAAAACGGGATATTTTAGGGTGGGTGGCTTTTTTTTAACGTGTGCTTTTGTGTTTTAGGATAAGTTTAATTTTTCTCATCTTAATTATACATCTATTGTAAATTTCATTTTGAAAAGAGCAACGGTCGAATTTCTTGTCGGCTCTTTCAAGAAGATTTCCTTCCTCGCCGGTGGTAGCTTCGTAGCTTCGTTAGTAGGACTGGCTAACCTAACACACACAATATTATTGTCATTACAATATTGTCAATTATATTGTTCAATATGTGCCCCGCATACCACGCAATATTACTGACAATATTTCTGTTGGGATCAGACAATATTGTCTGTCTGTTGGGATCAACAACTCCAGAATTTGGTGGAATATGAGGAACGGAATATCTTAATATTAGGTTTTCTTTGCCTACCCTGCGTGTGGCATAAAACGTTAAGCTAATGACCGAACAAATCTACAAACAGAGGATGAGAGCCGCTTTTAAAAAATATTAACTGTATTTGGTTAGATTATTTGTTAAATATTGAACAGCTTTTTAGCGTACTATTTTTCTTAACTTTATCGCGATATAAGAATATTGATGTATTCCATTCCATATATATGTTTCCCATGTTTTAATAAGCTCTATTAAATTTTATTTTTCAGTGGGAGTAGTAATATCAAAATAAATTTCGTTATTTATGCTGTTTTTTATCGTCAATCTCAATTCAAGTCTTTTTTTTCAATTAAATTATATTCCCGCGCGTTCGCACACGACAATATTATTGATAATAACACCACTTGTCCCCGATATACTACAATAATATTGATCAATATCGAAAATCGGGACGCACATACACAATATTATTGTACGAGTACGTGTGCGGTCAGGCTAACTGGACGACTCAAGAGTGCTTGTGAACAATATTTTGGAAATATTAGTAAAATAATAAACAACAACTGGGATAAAAACAACGGGGAAAACAAAAATTATTGTTTCCTGCGCGTGGGGGCCGGTCCCACAATCATACTTTTAAATTTATGCAACTAATACTGTAAAATATATTTATACTTAAATATATATATTAGCATATGAACGCCCCTTAAGACAAATAAAACAAGAATCAAAGTTAACAACTTTTATTTTACATACAACAAATGAAATGTAAAGTATAATAACTAAATAAAATATAAAGTATAAAAAACTTGTCATACTCAGGCATATTAACATTGTGAATATGGTGCAATCGTAGAAATTTGCATTATTTTAATGAGAATTACGTGTTAATTATTATGCCTGAGTGTGACAAATAGTACACGTAGCGAAATAAATGACATTTTCGAAATCAAGCTATTTACACAAATGGCAGATATAACCCTTGTCATACAATGAAATACAACTAAAACTAAATATTCTACACTCAATCGGTGATTTCTTATAAAAAAAATATTTAAAAATAAAAAGTTCACATATTACAATCACAGCAGTTCGTCATAGGTATTTTATATTTGATAAGCGATAAAACAAAAAAATATATATTTTCACATGTGAAAAGTTTTATAATAATATTATTTTTCTATCAGCAAATGAGCGTCAAATTTAAAATAAATATATATTCGGTGTGACATGACATGACATGACATGACATATAAACTCAAATTGGAATTCTTGAGCATATTCTTATATTGAAAACTGTCAATCAATGAAGTGTGAGAAAAGTAATAAGAAATTAAAAAACTATTAAAAAAACGATCAGTATTTTTGTAAGAAAACGTATACGAATTTGAAGCTTAACAAAACAAAATAAATGTTCAAACTTTTATACATTTCCTAAAAAAAATTCTTCTTTTGCTAAGTATAGAAGAATAACACTAAAAATTTTACATCAGTGTCACAAATAAAAAAATTAAATCACATAATTATTTATCAAAATTGGAAGTCACGTTCATGTAATTGATATCTTTTTTTATATTATGATAGATTTATAATTGATGATTAAAATAAAGCTATATTAAACTGTTTTACGCAGAAATCTCAATCAGTGTTTAGCTTACGTTAAATTGTAACAAGCAAAAATATCAATAAAATCCTAATTGCCGATCATGAGTGCGACTTCATTTAACATTACATATATATTTTAATTTTCGTAATTACATTTCAAATTATGGCGCTTCCATAGGACTAACATTATTTAAATCAAATTATTTAAATAATACGTACATGTATCTATATATTTTTTCAGTTTCCGCTGAATTCTGGAGGAATTGCGTGTTGAGTGGCGGAACTCTATGCCGCGCTTTGCCTTGACACCAAAGCGAAGAAATAGAAATATACATTTATGTAATTATTCCTCGAGTGGTGATCGATCCTACAACCTGTAGCGTTTACGGTCACCTTTGAGCCCTGCGCCACGACTGGCCTCACATCTAGTTAAACACTTGAAAATTCAAATTTTAAAATATTCACATTATTTTTCTAGATTTCCCAACATTAAAATAAAATATCATTTTAATACGTTTTTTGTCAAAAATGAGTTTAAGTCCTTTTGCATATGAAAAATATTAATAATGTAACTCAGCTATTTAGTACTATTATTGTTTTCACCTTCACTTTTATCATTATCATTGTCTTCTTGACTTGTATCACAATCTGATTGAGAAACATTAGAAATGTTTACGTTTTCATCTAATTCTGTTTCCAGAGTAATTTCTCCGTTATTATCTGTGTTCTCTACTTTTTTGGGATGAAGATAGCCTTTCAATAAAGTTATAAACCATCCATGGAGTGTTCCGGTAAAGAACTTTCCGAATTCTCTATATATTGAACCGTCACCGTCTATTATTTTCATAGAAACAACTGCGTGTTTGGGCTCCATTGCAAACGTCAATATAATCTGTATATTAATTTTGAACGTATCTTTATCAACATTCATGATTTCACTCGTAATTCTCTTTTGTTTCTCAACAAAAGTCACATCCATCATGTTATATAGTTTGGTAAACTGTTTTCTTTTCCAAATTGCTTTGGTCACTACGCCCGAGAACTTTTCCTTTTGTTTCCTTGCCTCAGGATTTGGTTTCTCCTCCATTTTGGTCAATTTAATGTTGCACATTTGTTCGAACGCCGTCATCGTCACTTCTCGTATCACAGACTTCCAATCCGGATTGATTATTGCTTGTAAAAAGTGTGGGTATATCACAGCTCGGTATTCAGGGTTATGTTTCCCTTTTGGCAGTTTAGGTTTCTGAATCAAAATAGTTTTTAGAAGACCTGCACAATTATTTAACTTTTCTTTATCATACGCTGTGGCCGCGAATTTGAAATACGCTAAAATTTCTGCCGAAAGCTTAGAACTGACTGCTGAAGCGACGTTGTGGCACAACTCAAAGGGATCTTGAATACACATGGACCGTGTAAACTTCAAGGGAGAAGCTACCCTCGTTTCAACATTACGTTTATAACGACTAAACTCAGCAGGCAAGAGATTTAAGTCCTTGAACATGTCTTTTTTAATAGGAACTCCCATAAATGGGCAAACAATAAGTTCATCAAAATTAAAATTAGCATAATATTGGAGGAAACCACCCAAAAGCTCAGAAATGGAGGAAGTATTGGTAGATTTGGGTATCATATCAAGCTGATGCATAAATCCCGTATTCCAGGAGTCTACCAAGAACTCATCAGCTGGATTCTGCTGCAGCCAGGATACGGAGGGTAAAATGGAAACAGGAGACTGTTGCAAATAGAAAATGATTAACATTGTTAGTGCATAATTAGTCAACTTTCCTGTTCCCGTGAACCCGTGAATTTTGGCCCAATATTTAACGAGTACAGCCAACGGTATCAATCTGGCATCGGCGTGGAGAAAGAAAGCTATTAGTTTACTATTTTGGGAACCTAAAGGGGTTTTAAATGTGACGTCACAATTAGTTTTAGTCGGAACATGAAATAGTTTAACAATTGGTGTGTTAGCTCTAGGAATGGCTAATATTTCGACAAATGTGTCAGAATATTGTTGTAATATTCTTTTTGCTTTGTACACGTGGTTGCCGTTTGTATGAGGCGTCTGGGCGTTGTATGGGATACGTATGAAGCAGTCCGCGTCACTTGTTTTTATGCCGAGGCCGGTTGTTATTGAACCAAATGGTACTGCTACACAACCTGAAAGCAAACATTTCGATTTTTTTTATTTATAAAGTAATTAGCTACAGTATGGTGGACGAGTATGACGTAAAATATAAGTGGCCACGATCTTACTGTCTGTACCTTAGTTAATTATATAAAAATTATAAGGAAATATAGTACATACGTAGAGTATATTGACAGTAGTCATATAAAAACTGATAATATGGTTCCTTTGCTACCATAAAGCTACGGAACCCAAAAAAAATATAACTAACATGATACATACATCACAAGTCTTATAAGTTCACCTCACAAAAATAAAATTAACACACAAGATAAATTAAGAAGCACAAAGTGTGATTGTATACGCAGGCAGATTGTGGGTTCGATTCCCATTTCAAGGAAATGATATATTTAATATTTTCATTTCTTTGTCCTAGTGCCTCCAGAATTCGACGGAAAATGGGAAACAAAGTGTCTTAACATTAGAAAACGTTACTTTAAATTAAAGTTTTGTAAATACCTGGCCAAGCCTGCTGCAGCGCCCATTCCAAGTCAGCATACAGTCGGCTGAGGGAGGTCACCTCTTCCTGAGTGAGACGCACCGCCTTCAATACATTGTCAAGTTGTACATAGAAATCACCTGTTAAATTGATAAACTTCGGTTCTATTATTGCTCCACCTGGGAAAAAACAGTATAGTAATTATTTATAAAACACAAAATAAAATTTGCAAAAACCAATCCACTTACACAGATTAAAAAGATACAGATCTACAACAACAAAATTATTTATAAAAAAATTAAATATATAAATAAGCAAGCACTATTTACACAATTTAATTGTGAATTAGATCTTCACTAGATCTTTAAGAAATGTTTAGAGCTCCAACGTTAAGACACTTTCGTTCCCAATTGTCCGCCGAATTCGGAGGCATTTGAGTGGCAGAGTTCGCGCTTTACCACGACACCAGAGCGAGGAAATAGAAAGATATTAAATATTTCATATGTAAACTGAACATACAAACTGTCTTTAAAACTAAACTAGTCTTAAAATATATATTAAAACTAACCCTTCTCTTTGCTCTTAGGGAAATCCCTCTTAGGGCTGGCAGGTTCAAGTTTCCCTGTAAACTTTTTCACAGTAAGAAACTCCCCATATATGTTGACCTTTCCAGAATCTTCTATTGCGTCGACCGCTTCAGTTTCACTCGCAAATGTCATAACTGCAAACTTATTGTTTATTTTGTCTACATTCACCGCGCCATATTGATTAAAAACTTTTATTAAGTCTTGCGATTGTGTGTAGCTTGGATATCCTGTAAGTATTTTGGTTGTTTTAGTTTTGCGTCCAGAATTCGACGAAAAGTAGGGAGCGGAGTGTCTTAACACTAGGTTCCCTCAGCCTACCCTGCTGTGTGCGGCATACAGCATAAAGCTGATTTGATTTTTTTTAAATGTTTCAGTATTTCATTGATATTTAAACAACCGATTTGTTATTTATGCATTTTATTTAAGTTTTCAAACGTTAATTGGTAAAATATTCTTAATTAATTATTCAAGTACAATGGCCTCACAGGTTGGGGGCATACATTGCATATCGACTGGCAGAACTCAATGCTTTGCTTTGTTTAGTTACTAATACAAGAAAATGAAAGTAACTTAGACTCCCAAGTGGGAATCAAACCCAAAACCGTTGCATTTACAGTCACATGGCTTGACTTAATAAATGATTTAAAACAATTTACCTGACACAAACACTCGTCGAGGACTAGCAGATTTCTGGTTCTTAGAAGGCGACTCCATTGCTTAAGGGTTGATTTGAACACCTATTAAAATTTTAATATATTAATAATAAAATTTTAATAAATTAATAATAATTTTACTAAAAGACATTTCCATTAAAGCTAGATTCTTAATATGCATGCATGTGATATTAACAACTCTTGAAATTGCTTTTATCTAAATAAGAAAGGCTCAACTTCCTTTATTGTTTTTTTATTTTATACTTCTACAAAAGTTGGACGAATTGATGTCATCAATCGATAAAACACGTATTTTCTTAAATTATATAAATCAAATTAAAAATTAAATCAGCTTCACGCTGTATCCCGCACACAGCAGGGTAGGCAGAGGGAACCTAGTGTTAAGACACTCCGTTCCCCACTTTCTGCCGAATTCTGGAGGCATTGCGTGTTGAGTGGCAGAACTCAACGCCGCGCTTAACCTCGACACCAGAGCG